>VZRU01005969.1:144067-196567 GCA_013398155.1 Pedionomus torquatus
GGGCGTAGCCAGCAAACAAAAAGAGGGGGGGAAAAAAGAAGAAAAAAGAAAAACTCACTATTTTTGACAGCTCAAAATGTAAGGCTGATTGTAAATTCCTTTTAGTCAAAAAACTTTAAGTGACTTCAGCAGGGGATTTAGCTGCACCAGCAATACAGTACTCAACCCAGCAGTACATGCAAAGGGAGCAAAAAGACAAAAAAAAACCTTCTTAATTATTTACATTACTTTCACTTTATTAATGTTACCATACTTCTACGCACCAGAACTCCTTCCACTTAATTCTAACCTAAATAACTGGCAAGAATACTATTCTCCAAGGACTGAAGCTGAGAGATGGGATATTTAAGATCAGAGCGTGAGGATATTTGCATAATACGCCTGGCCCCGAAATTAAAGTGTTACACTGGGCTTGGCGTTCAGAATTACTCCGTTTCAGTGAAGAAACAGGAAACTTTAAAATGTTCTTTCAATTTCTTGCTCATTTAAGAAACTATCCATGGTAGATTAGCACCGTATGCCTTTTCCACTGGAAACTGGTCATAGCCCATTATCTCTCACATCTTTGTTACATATTATCTCACGGTTTTATATCTGTACTTTCATGCTTCTGGTCCTGCCTAAGACAAACACTGGGACATAACAAATCATTTGAATAGATTGCTCCCATCACATGACTGGCAAACTGGATTCTTCATCTGTGAGCAATTTATTCACAGCCATGAACTGTTTTTCTTTCTTTCATGTGGCACTGGCTATGACCTCATACATGTCACAAGAAAGTTCAGCTACCCGTTCCCTCGGCCTCTGGTTTGGCAGGCTCTCCCTGCACTTTAGCAATTGAACCCAATATCGATTAGTTTGTCACTTTTCTAATACCTGCCACAACGAGAAATAGAGAATCTTGATTGACTTTACCATTTAGCCCAGAAGGACACACGGTGGGATTTTCCATCGCGTGTGCTTCAGAAATCCTGCCTGTGATAGCTCAAGCAGGGCTGAGTTCAGCAAAGATGTTCAAGAACCCGTGAGACCTTGCTCTGTGTGTAGCACCATGCCCATACTTTCCTGCCCACAGCAAAACTCAACCTGGACTCTGAGGAACAGGAAAGAAGACATGAAAAGGGTGGAGACACAGCTCCACCTGGATGTCACCGTTCATTTCAGCCTGCACTGAAATGACCACTTTTGCAGCCATCTCTGCTACACCTTGGCATTGCTGCTGTCCCCAAACACAGCTCTGCTCCAGTGCCGTGAGAGAAAGAAGAGAGGTTGGTCCGTGCCTCCTGAGCATCCCCCAAGCTCTGATGCTGTGTCCACCCAGGCTAGGCTCACTCCCATTCAGATGTCTTCACCCAGCTGTTTAGATCGCAGCCCTGCTTAAAAGACTTCAGCTGGTTTTGAAATAGGAAAAAAAAAAAAAAAATCCTAAAACCTAACCTATGTATACACATGGGGCGCAGGAAGAGAAATCACACGAGGAAAGTGATCTGGATGATGATAAGCACATGGCTCACTGGAAGGCTTCTTTTAAAAAACTTCAGGCATCTAAATCCTACGGATTTATCATGACAGCTGGGTGACTGACACTCAAACTCCTTAAAAAGGCCCTCTCCTATGCTCAGTGCTTTTGTCCCCACCCCAATAAGCTCTGCCCCACTAAAACCAAGGCTCTCCCTGTGCCCAGCTCGACTCTCCTCCAAATAACAGAGCAGCTCAGCCAAATTGTTTAAGTTACAGCAAGCAACGACCTGCCCTGTGCCTTCCCCCAAAGGGCCACCTTCCTCAGCCCCACTCGCCAGCACAAGCTGAGCCTTAAACACCGAGCAAGCACAGCTTTGCAGATGTTTCTTCTCCCCCAGGGACAGTCCAGTTTAATTTCTCGCTCACAGACTCAAAAGGCCTCGGTTATACTTATCTCAGTCATTCTGGCTAAACTCATTTTTAGCCATATAGGGTCAAACCTGCAGCTGATAAATTGGCCTCTGGAAGGCTGGCAGGGAGACAAGTCCATTTGCTGGGTCTATTGTGCCTCCTTTGATTTCCAGCAGCCACACCCGATGTCGTCGTTAAACACGGGCTTTTCAGTTTGAAAGCTCTGGAAAATATAATACGCCTATATGCCCCAAAGCCCTAACAGTGCGGGTAAAACGGCTTACTGAAATATTATTCTGCCTGAAATAGCAACAGATTCTAGCAAAAAATATATTTTAAAACCTCAAAATAAACACAAAGTTGAATTACGACCGAGTAAAAGACAGGAAGACCATTAAGACATATTTGTGAAATTAATGATAGAAGGAGCTATATTAAAAGCAACGCACATGAACCAGGGTCTGGTCTTCATTTTCAAAGGGTGTGGGACTATTCCCCTCAAAATTTACACCCACGTGGATCAGAGGGGCTTCTAGCAAAAGCGTGGGATACGGACTGATAGAAAGTCTTCGCATGGTTAGAAGTAGACCCAGGGACTGTGCTGTTAAACATCGTTTTCCCAGTGATCTGCACATCATTCACACAGCACTGCAGTTTTGAAATTCAAGATGGCTTCTTTAAAGTCCAGTAATTATCCCCGCTAGAAATGGGATGAAACAAAAATCAAGGCCCCTGATAAGGGAACAGATGAGATTAGGTAATGCGGAAGCTTAGATATTAGCCTCCATAAAATTCTTCACCGCTATTTTACAATGAAAACACGAGCAAGCTTCAAAGGAAACCCAAGGGGAAAGGTTAATTGCTACTAAAAGACCAGGGTGGACACCTGCGTTTGCACTTTTGACACAACCTTGCGTGCCAGCAGGAAAGAATCCACGTGGCTGTGTGCTGGGGATGTGCCTGATGAGGACGGGAGATCGATGTGCCAAAGCTACCGCTGTAACTCCGGGGGCCTGGGGTCATTTTGAGACCGAGAGGGCTTCTGTGCGGGGCTGGGAGGAGGAGAGGACTTCCTTCCATTCAGATGCTTCTTCACAGTTCAGCACACTTTTCCTCTCCAAGAGCAATTAGGTGGGAGGCACTAATGGCTGAGGGAGGCAGAGGTTGCTGAACGCAGCCCAAACGGCATTCCACCGCCTGCAATGGCTGGTGAGGGAGAGGTGTGTTGTTTTCCAAAGCACTTTGGGCCACACAGTCAATGAAACCGCACCTTGCTGCAGCCGAAATGGCACGCAACAGCATCTCGCATCGAGGGGACGCGCAAGCCTGTCACACAGAGTCTCAAGGTGTTCTTCGATTCGAGGCTCACACAAAGTCCTCCAAGGACCAAGTCTGCATAGAGATCTCCAGACCCAAAGCCACCCCTAACAAACAGGGATGGACCCATTCTCCCTTCCTTCAGGCGATTTGTGCCTGAGGATGTATATTCCCAAAGTGACTGACAAACACTCTAGCACACAAATGCTGTTCTCTGCACTTGCACACGAACATCAGCAACTTAATCATAAGCTGGATGGCTGATAACTCTAGTTGAAAGAGGTAGGCTGGAAGCAAAAGCATCTAGAGAGCCTACTTCAGAATTGTTTTGAATGCCATCACCTTCTGCACAGGATACAGAATTAAGATAAACGCAGAAGTGGCTCTTTGCAATGAGAAGATACACACAGGTTCATGCCTGCAGCTTCTCAGAGGTAGGAAAGATAACCCCTAGGCCCAAGGACTAGACATCAGAATGACACGGTTGGGTTTGATGGGAGAAGTCTATCACGTGTCAGGAGCTTTGAGCTCCACTAGCTCTGTTAACCAGGTCCGATACGAGCTTTTGGCAAGGATGCAATGACAAAGCCTTTGAGGGAACGTAGTAGGATCAGGCAAGGGGAGGGTGGACCTGAATGTACCACAAAACTCTGAATCGGATCTTTGAAAGAGCCCAGACAGTATTTATATTTGTTTGACCTCACATTTCTTTTCAGCACTGAGGAAATCAGCACAGAGTATTTGCAGGGATATCTGGAAAGGAGACAGGTATTTCCTGTTGCATACAAATGGGACACCTTTATCTGAATTTACTGTTTGAACAAGTATTAAAGAAAAAAAAAAAAAAAACACAAAAAAAAACCCAACAACGTTACAGGCAGGGACTGATTGATTACAAAATACATCCACATCAGTCTAGAACACAGGAGGTCAGGAAAGGCAGAAAATTAAAAGAAGAAAACCCATTAGCTTCAAAAGGAGCACACAGCCAGTGGCGAACTGAACGGGAGCCACCAACAGCCCCACACCAGGCAGTCCTGGCTCAGAGGGAGTCACTTTAACGTCCTCTAGAGGAGAAGCAGAGAAGGATCCTTAGCTTTAGGAACACACAGAGATTGGGTTACTATCTCCAGGCTCAGACGGGATTCTAGCCAAGAGCTACATTTACTCTACATGAACATTTTATCAGTTCCCATACCTGGAACTGGTTTGTGCCGCTCCCTATTCACAGAACTGTTCTGTGGAGCCGGACCTAATGACAATTATTTATTATTATTTGTATTGTAACACAGTCTTGGGGCCCCAGGTGGGACCCCATTGTGAAAAGCATCAGACAAACCTAATCAAATTAGATAAGATTCTAAACATAATAAAGCTATTCATTCCAGTTCCATAAAAATTATAAAACTAACAGGGGAGAGAAAAACTAGTTTAGAAGTAGAAAGTTTGGTTGTACAACAAAAAGAGGTTACAAGCCAGCGTAAGAGAAGCACGGTGCTTGAAGAAGTTCTGAATCATTGCTTCTTTCACCAGGGAAAAATACTTTCAGAACCATTAGCCTTCAGACACATGGGTATTTTGTATATCATGTTACTTGATTCTTACATGAATACGAGAAACCAAAGCTGTCTTGAACACACTCAAAAGGTCCAGCCTTTTGAAAAACACAGTCATGGACCACGCAACAAGAGCGAGGGGGACCAAAGCACCACTGTGGTGGCCTCAGAGGCCAAATTAATAAGGGAGAACACTGGAATGCTTGTAAGTATCTGAAGGGTGGGTTGACAGAGGGTGGAGCCAGACTCATTTCAGTGGTTCCCAGTAACAGGACAACAGGCAACGAGCACAAGCTGGAACACGGGAAGTACCATTCAAATATGAGGAAAAACTTCTTTGGGGTGAGTGGCAGAGGCTGCCCAGGGAGGGTGTGGAGTCCCCTTCTCTGGAGACCTTCAGGCCCTGCCTGGATACAGTCCCGAGTTATGTGCTCTGGGCAATCCTGCACTAGCAGGGGAGTTGGACTGGGTGATCTCTACAGGTCCCTTCCACCTCTGACAATTCTGTGACTCTGATTTCTCTTATACAACTGTTAAATCCGAAGTAATTGCTTTAGACTTCTACCAAGGAATAAACGAGATCAGTGTCTGTCCTGGAGTTAGCCAAAGTCACTCGGATTTTTTCAAGCCGATGCTAATATAAGGAAATGAGAGGGGAAACGTGGTGTACAGATTTCAGCTTTCCCTTCGTGCTCATGAGGGCTGTGGATTACAGAGGGCAAAGCCTCCCCGCACCAAGCAAATCCTTCTGCGGCGCTGGCAGAAGAGGGAGTTGTAGGAAAAGCTGCGCAGACAAAGGCAGGCAAAAAAGGCAGCCCAGGCAGAGCACACTTTGGGGCTGAAGTACAGAAATCAACTTTTCACGGTGCTGCACCATTGGCTGCGGTGTCCGTGTGAAAAGAGAGCTCGGTTTGGGTCACTGCTGGAGCACCCCATGCCCAGGGCTGAGTTCTGCCAGCAGATTCTGGCTGTGCCTCATCTCAAGATGCACATCACTAACAACAGCACAGATAATTTACAACACAAAATAAAAACCTCCCTTGCATGAGAAGCAGCTTTTGCTTCTTAAATTATTTGGCCTGCAGAAAAAAAAAAAAAAAAAGACCCTGAAACAAGAGGCTTATACTGGGACGCCAAAGGGAAATCCTGAGGGTAGGGTGGGCACCAAGCATCGAGCGTCTGGAAGAAACCTGTAAGGCGATCAAGAAGCAAAGTGACACACACTTTAGAGCGTCAAGGTCTCTGAGACAGGATAATTTCAGTATTGCCAAGCGTTGGTACCAAACCAGCAAAGCCATAATATAGTAAGTGCGTAGGGACCTGCCTGTGGGCTCTGGCAATTCTCACTATCAGCCCCTACAATAACTAGTAGCGTTTGGTGCTCTGTCTAGTGTCATTCATGTCTAATTGAGTAACACAGTCAAAAGCATCTGATGTGGACCAGACGCTGGTTTTTAATTAGGGTCCAGCACTGAGAGACTACGGGTCAAATTCTACTTTCATTTGCACAGGAGCCACTCTCCTTGATGTCAGGGGAAGTTGCACCTGCATAACTGAAAAGCAAAATTTGGCTGCCCGTGTTCCTGTGCACTTTCCATATAAATTACTGTATTACATGCAGCAACAAAGAATTATAAATGTTGGCTGGCACGCACTGAATTTATTTACAAGTTAAGTCTAATTTTATTTATAGTTCCAGTACAATCATCTCTGGTAGAAATATTTATGTTATCTGTACTTCTGGTCTGTTAAGAGTCTACTGCAATCATAAACACTGCTGAAAAATTATTCGCAGTTAGCAGGGTTTAAACTACCCATTATATCACTAGCTAGTGCCAATAAACTTTGGTGCTGGTTGATAAAGTTTCCTCAATGGAATAAATATATATTTGACTTTCAAAATCTTTTCTGGGTTACACAGAGCAGGGGGTAAGAGAAGAGGGAGATGCCATCTGTAGAATTTGATGTACTGAGGGCCGAATTTGCAGCTAGTGAAGAGCTGGTAGAGATCCACACCGGCTGGGAGGCAGCCCAAAGGATGCTGAAACTCTTAACGAATAGCTTTAATTTGTATCTTAGTAAAAGGCTTCAACTGAGCAGGGCTGCAGCAGCTAACGCGTACTCACTAACATTCTTCGTGACTCTCCACATGGAGTAGACCCAAGGGGAAAAAATAATCTGCCTCGAAATTTTGAGCCCCGAGTACTGGTCACTGGTAAGGGAGAAAAATGGATTAGAAGAACCAGCTATTGTTCAATTGCTGTTATGGTAAACACAACATATATTCTCACACTGACATGTCACAAGAAGCCAACCTGCTTAGGAGAAAACTAAGGACAGGGAGGTTAAGTACAAATTAGCAAGATCAGCCACTTACATATAGAAAATAGTAACTAGGAACACAATTTCACTAAATCTCTATCAGGTGGAGTAAGATAGAAAGGGTAACACACTTTAACAGTCCCTGACATGGTGAAAAAAAATATTGCTGCAAAATAACATTCCAAAATCAAAACAATTACTTAAACCTACAGCGTTACAGTCAAGGCAAATGAAACTTTATCTTGATGTAATAAATCAGTATAACCAAACTTCTTTTTACTCATTAGCAGATCTTTACTGTTTTAAACTGAGACGTGTCACAAAGTAGCACTGGAAATCACATGCCACTTTCTAACAGAAAGCAGTAATAAAAGATGACTATTCTACCAAATTATAATGAAGACAGATAACAGAGTGAATTATAAAACAAAGGTTATAGATAGAGACTGAGCCTTGTAGAGGTAATGACTTTTAATTGGATTGAGTTTATCATATTTTCAGAGGTACAGCACAACCAGAAGAAAGGATTAGAATTATTTCCACATTTCATTATTTGGCATAATGAGAAAACAGAGGGAGGTCCACATCCCTGATGTGTTTGGTAAGCCACAGGAGACGTTGAACATGTCAGTATCTGGTAGAGTACGGTCCTGAGACACAAATGCCTTCACTGCCTTATAATGCAGCAAAGTGTAATCACTTGGGGGGGAAAGGGAGGGGGGAAAAAAAAGAAANAGCAGTTCATTCTAACTCAGGCCTGGGAAGTTACCATTCTAGTCCCACTTCTATGGATATGAAGAGCAAACACTTGGGGGAAAAAAAAAGAAAAAAAAAAAGCCAGGTCATGAAGTTTTGTTCCAAAAGTGCACTACAAATAAAAAGGAATTTAACCCTTTCCTGCCAGCAGCCACTTCAGCACCAGCCTATAAACAGCCATGCATCTTCTTTGGGAAGCTGAGCAATTCTCACTCTAAGCACTAACAGATTTAAAAAAAAAAATAAAATTTAAAAAAAAAAACACCACACAAAACCACCAACTTGATGAAGACTCAGCCACTCAATTCCCTCTCTTGTGCCTGCACAGTAACACCATCACAGTAATAAGGCCCTGAGAAACCATCGGGGAGGGGACCTGCCCTGCCTGAATCCCAGAGGGATGCCTTGCCTGCACTCCACTTGGGGAGAGTACGGGACATGGACCAGTGGGGCAGAGGCACTAGGGACGAGAAAGCAAGAGCCCAGGGATTATCAGAGAAGGCCCAATGGAGATGGCAGGGTATCCGTGATGTACTCGTTCACATGCTATACCCAAGTATTTCAGGGAGAGATGGAGTTTCGGGGTTTTGCCTCTGGAAAACTGAGCTGCCGTAGGGCAGAGACAGAAGGGTTTGCACCAGCAGCAAGACAGCTTTTTAATTATGCAATTACAGAGAGAGAGTCTTAATTATATTTAAGTGACACTGTGATACACTGTAGTTAAGTCCTTGAAACACTAACAGAAGTACTCATAACAAATATACTAATCAAGAAAAGTATCAAATAATTAATCCTACAATACTGTCCACTTCAAAAGCTCAAGGTCTGGCAAGACTGGTTTCCACCATTTGTTTCTGAGGAGATACAAGGCCACAATTTTTCCTGCAAGTGACTTCTCAGCAGCATTCTCTGTAGTTACATCTCCACAAGGTCACCCAGTAACAAGCAGGACGTACTTAGCTGATTGGAAAATCATGAATTTTAAGAACAACTATACTTCATCTTGTATTTGAGGGTGTATTCTGCAACATTCACTAGGGCATCAGTATATGTTTGTATCCAACCCGTTTGGATGAGTAAAGTCAGCATTTTTTTATTTTTTATTTTTTTTACAAAAAAAAATTTTTGGGAGAATTTTGTTTATGTGGAAGAATACTTTTATTCCTACATGACAGCATTGTTTTGGGTAGGATTATTATAAGACACAGATGACAATTTGTCCCCATGAATAGTAGGTCCTTGGCTCACACATACAGTTTGGACAAGATCTCCCCATCAGTAACTCACTTGATACAACATCCAAGATTTAAGAGTACAAGAGTCTTCTCTTGTTTCATTTTACCAGCAAAAAGGCATTCTGATATATCTATATTACCTCCACTGATCCCACTCATCCTTTGCTCCAGACACTGCCGGTTCCTCCAACCACTCCTGCAGCTTGTTCTGACAAACCAATTTCTACCTGTCCCAGTTGTGCTTTTTAAATGAGCTCTTCTTCATTTTTAATATCAACAAAAATATTTATGATCAATAAAATATATTTGTGTTTCCCGGCACATTTCAGAAGGTGGGGCTGTCCCAGAAAAGTTAGGATTTATGGGGTATCTTAAATTCAGTGGGACTTTTGCCAGTGGCTTTAATGAAATGATAATTTCAGAGGTGATGCAGGTAAATTTGTCAGTGAAATGGATAGGAATTTATTGTAGGCATCCAAGCACAGCCAGGAAAAAGCTACTTGCTGCCCTAGAGCAGACCCCAGAGCCCATGGCAGTATGACTTCAAACAAGGACAGAGGCAAAAGAAAACGCCACCCGTTAAGTACGCTTACAGTTCTCCATTGCCTTTCGAAGATAGTTTATTTTTTCTAGCAAGCACAGCAGACATGAAAGTGTGATGAGCTACAACAATTTGTAGCAATTATTTGCCTTGGCCTTTATATAAGAGAAAGGGGGCGAAGTGCTAGGATTTTGGCAACCAAACTACCCAAAGGAGGGCCCGGCACTTCCATCACCACGGTGCTTTTTGCGCTCCTGAAGGATGCTGTGTTGTCTCACTGCCAGCGACCGCAACTCCCTCCCCATGCCCTGTCTGCGTCCGCCGCTATGGGAAAGTGTTCAAAAAACAGTTTAGCTTTTCCCCAAAAAACCCTTCATTTTCTCCCCCTTCATTTCTTTTTCTTCCCGCTTTTTCTCGGAACAGCTTCATTTTCTTTTCTATGTTATTACCAAAAAAAAAATCATGGAAAAAGGAAAACATACAGAGGAATTAAAAAAAAAATATATATATATATATAAACCAAACCCCAAATATTACAGCTTTGAGAGTTCTGCTGAGCAGTCAGGAGACTTGTTTTAAAAGAAAAAGTGTTTGGAGAAATTAGGCAAATCCAGGATGTTGCCACCTCTTTGCTATAAAATTGTTCCTCCTGCAATTTAGAAACTTCTCTGGGAGCGGAGTGTTTGTCTGGCTGTATTTTCAACCCAGCACGCCTCTGAAGGGTAAGCTCTCTGTGGGTTGACTGCTTTGAGGTTTTCAACACTATCTGAGAGTTTTCCACTCTTGCTTCTCTCCCCTGCTGCTGGTCCACAGCCGACACCGGGAGGTGCCTGCTCCCTCTTTAACAAGTATTTGCAACTTCAGCCAAAAAATACCCTTCAACTTGGATGCAGAGTAACACCTCACTCCGTTCACCCCCTTTTCCTCTTTCTGTGGAAGAAAGTGAGCAAAATTGCTTTCATTCATCTGTATCGCCACTCTTGCCGGGAGAACCTTTCTCCTGCAGCTCCTGGGGACCAGGATCCCCACTGCCAATGGTGTCCCTGTCCCATGTTTGGAGACCTCCACAAAAGCCACAGTTTCAATGACAGAGATACTACAGACACAGAAACCATTGGGGAGTTTCTGGCCAGTGGAGACAGAGTTTTTCAAGATTAGCTAGTTAAAAACATACTAAGAAGATATTTCAGCACACACAAGAACTAAAAGCAAAGACCTCCTGGACTCTCATCTCCCTGGTCCATCAAACCCTAGAACCTTTGCTTATACTGGGAACGAGGAGCTCTGACACCGCACACACTCAGTTGCTTTTGCAAAAATATCCAGTAACAAATTCTCCCATTCCCTCCAGAGTTTCCCATTTCTTCCACGGGATCATATTATCTCATTTGCCTCAGATGAGCCCCATGGAGAATAGCTCATCTCTCCCCAGTGCTTTGAAAATGCAAAGCAGGACAGTATGGGAATGCTAAGTGTTCTCCTAGCACCAGTAGCCTGTTGTAAGGCAGGAGGAGTGACAGTCCTTATTCTGATCACATCCCCCCGCCAAAATCAACAGTGACACCAGTGTGAAACCAGAACGAGCCCCCTGCTGTGAAACAGTTAACATCAGTTAGATCTATTTTGACTTTAAAAAAAAAAAAAAGAAAAGAAAGAAAGAAAGAAGGAAAAAGAGTAGGACTACAGTTTATTTTACATGGCTTCCTGGTCAAAGCCTCAAACGTTTTGTAGATATTTATTGATATATATTAACTGTAAAGAAAGTTAACTGCTAATGTAATTTATTCCACCCTTTGTTCCATACACCTTGTATCGCTTTCTATGAAGCTGTTGATCTTGGAGAAGCAGAGGGGTCCTGGTGAGCCGCTAGCAGAGAGCAATAAATCAGCACTCTGAAAGCTTCTGGTTCATCCCAATAACTTGGAAGCAAATTTGAAAAAGAATCTCTTTTCTTTTTTTTTTTTTTTTTTTTTTTTTCTTCCCCCAAACTGGCAATCTTCTCGAGTTCTATTGTTTTCATGTGCAGGCTGATATATGACAGCTTAAATAAATACGTAGCACTTAACGGAGCAAATTCAGCCTTAGTGTAATTGGATGCCATGCCATTAGAGACCTTGGCCCAGGCAGCATTCTCTGCCCCAAAGGATCACCGAGGACCCTGCAAGCTCAAACTAACATGAGGTTGTTATATACTTTAATTCTACTTATTATGTCACTACGGACTAATCTTCTGTTAGAAAGTACTTAACTATATATCTATTTATGTTTACAGAAATGGATTTAAGTACTGTTTATAATGACAAGAATGTATATATACAAAATGTATATGTAATATATTTTATATATACACAGAGACACATCCTAAATCATGGAGGCGATGGAGTCCCTGAGCAAAAATGGCTCAAGGAGTATTTTTTTTTTGGTTATGAGAAAAATAATATGGCTTTTCCCAACATTATTCTGAGAATGACTTGAACTCCATTTTTTCCAAAATATAGCCAAAAATGCTCTGAAATTTTCAAAGCTAGACCATTACACTTCACAAGGCCAGAAGTGCTCACGAAAGAGCTCTTTTCTCAGATGCCCTTCACCATAGCACTGGTGTCTGTACCAGGAGAGCAGAACAGGGCAGGAGCAGCGTGAGCTGCACTTGCTCAAGCAGTGGCGATGGAATTCCTGCTCACGGAAGAGATTTTTCCAAGAGAGGAAGTGGAAGCAACAAGTTGCATGTTAAATTTTCCCCGATAAGCTCATTAGAAGCTGAAGTCAAATGAAAGCAACTCTTCTCAGAATACTCTTCAAAGCAGACATCAAACTGGTTTGCCAGCTGACCTCTCCACTCTCCTGAACCTTAATTCAGGTAAGTTAGGTGAGGCCATCCTTAACTCCAAGGATGTCAGAGGAAAAAAGATAAAGAAATATATAAGTATTATCATGAGGAGGTATTGACAGAGGGGCTCAAGTCCCCAACCATGCTCCCGCCTCACCCGCAGGCAGCCCACAGCCACGTGGGTGAAGCCAACTGATCCACAGTCACAGGCTAAATCAGTGGCAAGACTAGAAAACGGTCAATTTGTCTGGACTTAGAATCCCCCCATTGCTTCCCCCCCAGAGTCACAGCCCGGCTGCTCCACAGAGCGTTCGTGGGTTGTGCAGGGACCACAGTCCACATGGGAAAAAGCTAGAGATGAGCAAAGTGAGCATCCACAGAGCTCTACAGCACAGACTGAAATCTGGTGAGCCTCACACAAGAGACCACACTGGGTACAGGGAAAAAGCTACCTTTTAGTGAAGGCTCTGGACCAGGGCAAAGGAAACATTAGCTGTTTGAGTAGTGGTTACAGGCCAAGCTTGGCTATGGGATTCCTCTCCCAGGTACTGTGCTCAGGGCTGGCTCTGCCCCTCCTCACACCTCCCCATCCCACTTTCCCTGCTGGAGCCATCGCCACTCGTCTCCAAGATCAGCAGGATCTCACACATAGCAGTCTCAAGGGAGCACATCCAATATCCCAAAACTTGAGCTATACTTCCCAAAACACAAAAAAGCCCTGAACCAAGTGCTGTTGGCTGAAAGGAGATTTTGCCTAATAAAAGTGCCTGCAAATAGCACATCACCCTGGCCAAGACCACCAGAGATGCCGCCCAGTTCCCAGACTGGGCAGAGAGACTCCCCACCGTGCAGGAGAACCCGTTTCCATCCCCTGCTGCTCACCAGGGACTTCATTCTCAGGGTTAACCTTGTCTTCTCTCACCAGAGGCCAAACCCACAGCACTTACCCACAGGGAATTTTGCAGGAGCAAAGGAACTCGACATCGTTTTTATCCAGGTATTTTAGCTGAACAGGATAGATCAAATAAATACCATTTGTTGTTTAAAGTGCAAATCCCAGCAACTGCTTTGAACGGGAGCATTTGGTAGTTGACACATCTACGGATGTTTTAAATCATAAGGGCATCCACTCCATTTTGGTTTTAATGTGTTTGTGTGTGAAGTTCTTTGTCATTCCAGCCCACCTGTCTCAGAGCCCAGAAATCGAAAACAGGAGTAACTCTCGAATTTCACCTCAATTTAATCCATCACAGAAAGTGGAGTGCGTTTGCACTGTATAAAGAAAAAAAAAAACCACACCAGGACATTTAAACAAAGTGACACAGATCATCAGCAGATCAACTGAAAATGACAGCTCAATCAAACAAATGTATGTTGAGAATTTCCACAGGGTAGCTCTAGCTGCAGCCAAACCAAATTTGTTTAGTATACATAAGTTAGCTGCTTAGAAACATTCAGCATGCTGCTAGCCAGATGATGACTTTCCCAGATAAACATCAATTTAACCAAACATCCCCCCATCCACGAAAGTGCTAGCAAAGTTTTGATGTATTCTCCCTAGTCTCTTAAAAATATGCCTTTCCCTCTGGTGGCAGGCTGGTACCGACCCACCTAAGTAAAAATAACTAAACACTCCTTTAAAAGAGTGTTATAACCACCAAAAGGTAGGCAAAAACTCTATAACCTTGATGGAGTGCTTCTGGCTACCAATAAATTCACAAAGTGGCATTAAGGTGAAATACAGATTATGAACTTGGGAAGCACCAGAGAAAACTGTGCATCCTGTGCCATATATCACATATTCTGGAGAGGAGGAGATTTGCCTGATTCTTCTTTTAAAGCGAAGTATTCTTCCTGAAATCAATGACAAATCTCCTATTGATTCCAGAGGTGCCACATAAAGCTTTCACCGAGGAAATATATTGAGATAAGAGGTCCCCCTCTGCAATTCCTCCCTGCTTTAGAGCAGCTTTTCTACGGCGTTGTTTACTAAAAGTAGAAGTGGCAAAAGTAGTTCTCGAAGTCAGGAAGTCAGCTGGCAAATTTTGCGTTCATTAAAACACACGTGAAGTTTCAACTAAAATCAGATGCCCAAGTAAAGGAGGCTTCGGTTCAGACAGCAGCGTTCCCCGCTCCCGGAAAAATCAAAGAAACTCCATCAGACTTGAGCCAAACTAAAAGGACATGGTTCTTCCACTGAAATCAGTGGCCAAAAGCCCACCCAAGGTGAAAAACCCAGAATTTAGGGTAACAGCTCCATCATTTCAGGGAGCCCATGAGTGGTGGCACACTTGCTGTTCTCCCAGCATGTGTACACACATCTCCACATGTACATATAGGTGTTGGGAGGGTGGTTGCAGGTCTATATTACATTCTAAGCTGAAAAAGTGATTAGGAGCAACCACCTAATTTCTCTTGCAGTAGAAATTATAATTTTGGGGAGATTTTCCAATTTGTTAAAATAAATAGATGCAAAAATTAAAAACTACTAAGAAATACATATCCCACTCTTCAAGGTTCTGTCAAACAAACGAGTGCCTATAAAGCATTTTTCTGATGGACATCTGCTTACTATTTAACATCCACATACAGAATATTTACAAAAAAAAAAACTCAGCCCAAATGCAACAAATTAGGAGGCCTGTGATGCTGGTGCATCGTGAGGAGCGGTGTTTACTCAACAATCAGAGCAACGTGTGATGGCGATGGAAAGAATAGATCCTTATAAATTTGGCATAACTTATTTCCTGGGGGGGAGGGAGGGGGGAGGAAACACACCAAAAAAGCAGGTTGTAAGTGTTCTGGCAACCCCAAACTTATAGCACCCAACTTGGAGTCTGCCTGAGAAAGTCAAAAGCAGCTACACTGCACCAGCAGTAAGTGATAAATGTCGTTTTCCAGCCTCTCATTGCAGAAGAGGTAGCCGAGCTGCTCCTGTTTAAATGCAGAAACCCCGGTGTCTTGTTCTCATCGGCAGGGACAGACCCCATGAGTTGAACAAAATGAAGACGATAGGACCTAAAATACAGGAGTGGCACGGAGCCAGGGATAAAAAATAAAAAAGAAGAAAAATCCCCAAAGCGCTGCTTTGCCAGCCTGGTGCACAGTTTGCTGTACAAAAAAAAAAAAAATAAAAAAAAATCCAAACCCAGACATTGTTGAATACCATGGGATTTCCCTTAAAAAGCCTCCATTTGGGAGGAGTTCAAGTCACAGGTTCCGAGTGCATAATCACACTTCTTCCAGAGTTTGCAAGCTGATGGATTTCTGGGGAAGAAAAGCCTGGGAGAGGAGAGACAAACCCCAGCAAAAACTAAAGTATTAACTCCATGAAGGGATAGTGGCTTTTGGAAGCCACGTTTCTCCCAGCACAAAAGAGCCACCTGATGATACAGAGTGGACATCACAACACTCAGAGCTCATATTATTCTCAACAATGCAGGATTATTTTTTCCTCTTTTCCCCTTCCACTTCCCCTGAAAACAACACGCAGAAAAACAAGCCGAAGACGCACATACAATGGGGGAATTTAAACAAGATGTAATCTTGCAAATTAACACTCAGAAGAGAAGCAACCACAAAAATAAATAGGAAAAGGAGCTTAGACAAATTAACAAGAACTACCCAGAACAACAACAACAACAAAACAGCTACACACAGTGATAAACCTCCATAAAATAATAGTAGAAAAAGAGGTTTTGGTAAATTTTCTTTGATTTTAGCAGTTTGGTGTTTTCAAATCACGTTTCTGGAGATGCAAACCAGCTCAGATGACATCCACAGAACCCCTGAATATTCCTGTCCTCTTTCTCTCTAATTCCAGTCTACCAGCCACAAAAAATGTGATTCTGACTATTTGAGTTGCAGCATGAACTCTGCCAACAAAGGTACCAAGGTGGGTGATGCAGATTACCACTGGTAGCGCATTTTAGTTCTTACAGGGAAACCAAAGATCAGACTGTACAAGTCTTCATGCTTGCTGCTGAGTGATTTGTCACTTAAATCCAATTTTAGTTGTGTGAATGAAGCAATTTTATTCTTAGGGAGTTCAACACACCAGTGCAAAGAACCAAATAGAGCGTGTAACTGGCAAAGATAAGAGTTATCTTACTGAAGAAACTTACTGTTCACTGAAGAAACTATACCAGGGACTTATTATATATACATGGAAATCTTTTATTTCTTTTTTTTTTTTTTATCAGTGGCCTGAATCCTTCCAATGCCAAGCATCGTTCCTGCCTGTGGTAAGAGTCCAGAAAGCCACGCAGCTGCCTCAAAGCTCAACCACCAAACCAGAAAACTTTCAATTGCTTTCAAGTTTCGCAATTTTTCTGGTTTCATAAGGAACTGTCAGTAACATCCCTCGTAACATTTAAAGCCAATTTAACCCATTGCAGAACAGAACCGAAACAGCTCATAGTGGACAGTGATAAGCTTAATATGAATTAAAAAACCACTTGTAGAAGCTAACATTGGAGAAGAGCGAGGAATGAGAAACTCTGCTTCATAACCATGACCAACACACAGAGATCTGCAGAAATCAAAGCACAGGATGCACTATGGTTTCCACTGCATTCCTCAGACTCAGAGATCTGCCAATATTTTGCACGTAAGCACACGAACCTTCAAAAGAGCCGATTTGGTCCCAAGAAAGTACAAAACAATCACTACAAAGGAAAGTAATGAAAAATCCTCCTCCTGAACAAACATGCCATAAAAATAAAGTGTAAATCATAGAACCCGAATGAAAACAACCACTCCTCCCCCAAAATTGCCCAAATAATGGGACGAGGAAGTTTTCACTGATTAGATTAAATACTGTGAAGCACTTTCAAACTCCAGTAACAAACTACTTTAGCTTAAGAGCAGTGACAGAAAGCAATTCACAACACAAGGAGCAATTCAGGCGTACCAAGAGGCAAAGCAAGGCCTGATGCAGAGCCCTTGGGCATGCAAAAGGCTTCTCAAAAGCTAGCCACCTTGGCTAACTTCGCTCTTGGGGTTTACTGCTCAGGTCAGTGGAAGAAAAATGAGGCTAACAAATGATTTTGAAAACGCCAGGTCTTGAAAGTAAAATTATTATACTGAGGACTGAGCACCATCAAGCACAAAACTCTGGCATCGCAGCTTGAGACAAAATGCCAGACCCTCACACAAAGCACCTCTCTCAGATTATTTCCCCAACTCGGCAGAGAATATAGTGAAATAGGTCGTACATCATAGGAGTAAAACAACACGATGCTCAGGAATTAAATTCTTCGAGACAAAGGGTCTCCACATTTATTCTACCCCACCGGCTCTCAATGTCAAGTATCTCAATCTTACAAGGACTCAGCTTCCTACCCCTCTGTTCATTCAACCTGGGATCCAAAGAGTCTGACAGCAACAGAAAGGAGAGGAAAGATGCTAAAATGAGTTTCTTTACTATCATTTGCCTCAAGATATTTTCATCCCTTTTAAACACGTGAAAACCAAGACAGACCGATTCCTCTGATCCACAGCAAAAGGTGTTACCATCGGGGCTGCAACACCAAGGAATCTGTGCCTGCTGTGATATATCCACACAGAGTGCTGATCTCATGGTGGCCTGGTTCACCAGGATGCTGGAACACCAATGTGGTGCTTGGAAAGCACTTTTTACACAGCTCTGCCAGCAGATTGTCTTCAGCCCATCACTCCTGTTGAGGAGGTAGTCCTTTCTTTTACCTCTCATTGCTAGAAAACTCATTTCTAGCCTCAGAATATTCATGGACACTTTATTGCCCATTTGTACTTGTTCCAGCACTGTCCTTGAGCTTAAATGGTTTGCTGGGTGTGTTTATCACCTTTGGAATCAGTCATGACCTCTTTTAGCCTTCATTTTCCTCAGCTAAACAAGCCAGGCTTTTTAGCCTATTCAATTATCAATCATCAGCTGTTCAATTAGAGATGGTGCAACTCTAACACCAAGCAGCCTCAGAATGGGAGATAGCATCCCAGCCACCATGGCAGAGACAACACAGAGTTGTGTCGAGAGCAAATATACAATTAATCCATAAATCAGGAGAGAAAGCAAGGGCAAGAGGAGAATTGAAAGCCTTTCAGTGGGTTAAATGTGACTTCCTCCCACGTTGCTGCAGAAATCACATCCAGGACAAGTTGCTCTTAGGAAGCAATTACAGAGAAGCAGCAGTGCAGAAGATAGATCTGTTTCTCAGCTCTTCCACATGTCACTTCTAAGGAAGGAGCTGGTCATGTGGCTCACAACTTCAAACCTAACTGTCTCCAAAGGAAAGCATCCCCTACATTTAAATATTATCCACTTGCTACATGGGATCTCAAATGACATAAAACACTTTGAAGCATTTTATGGACCAAACCAAAACACATTAATTAAATTTTGATCTCTCCACTGTTAAAGGCAAACTACTGATTGATGGCATGGAGCAAGATGTCACCCGTGCTCTCTGTTGCACTATTATCAGGCTCTGTCACGCAAGTTTCACACGTGCCGTGGATGTGGGTGACAAGCAGTGTGGGGACAAGTTATAAAAAAGCAATTGTATGAGCTTGTCCTAGCATTTTGATTCACCATTTAACCTAAATGGGAACATCTTTTGAAATGCATCATTGCTGAAGATATTCTCCACAAAATTTTGTGATTTTTTTTTAGTTCTGAATACAGTTGAACTCCATTATATAAATATATATGGTATTATTTATACATATTATATAAATACATATATGTCTGTGTGTCTCAGGGCAGAGAAGAATCTTTCTTTTCCAAAGACCTTTATTTGAAAAAAAACTGATCTTCCTGATCAGAAAAAAAAAAGTTATTTTTTGTATGACCCCCTTTCATAAAAGTTTCCAAATATTTACTTTCATTCCAGTGTGAAATAAGAATAAGTTCTGAAACAGACTTCCGTAGAAAATAAGCAACATCTTAGAGCCAGCTACAGTGATCACGCATTTATTCAAGCCCTAAAGAGTTAAAAATTCCTTTTAATTAAAACACTTCTCAGTATCATTGTACTTGTTGCAAGTATGGCTATAGATGTGAATCTGCAGCAGGTGCACGCAGCTATTTCTAACACTCACTAAATAGTTAATTTTAATTTGTTGCTATTTTCCCACATCCCTTCGCTCCCCTTCAGAGAGGGAAGAAGTTTGTGTGTACCCACACCCCTCAGCAGGCAAATCCAAGCCTTGCCCGCTAATAAATGTTGAGGTTAACACCAAACAATTCAAAGCTTCTCATTAATTACTGATAGTTGTCACAGCAATCTCCTTTCTCCTGTTTTACATCCTGAGCAAATGATTTTTTCATTACAGAGTAGGTAAGAAAAGAGATGCTTGGGAATACATAATTAGTTCCACTAATTGGCATGATCCAATTTGAATATTTCTATTTCATTCTGTAATTAAAAAAAAAAAAAAAACAAAAAACAAACAACCAAAGAAACCAACCTACCACACCATCACAAACCTCAATGAAGTCAATTCCACATTCTGAACATCCAGTCCATAAGTGAAGACAACCAGCACTACAAAACCTATTTCTCCACAAAATAAAAACATCCCAGAACAACCGAACATCCCCCAGGCAATGCTCTCCAGAAGTCAAAAAGGGAAGAGTCCCCTCTCTCAGAGAGAGAGCTGAGAGAACATAGTCATGTCAAAGTTCCCACATCTCAAAAAAGTTACTTAGTAGCACTAATAACCTCACCTTAGATATTTTAATGAAATAATTGCGCCTGCTCACTTTGCCTTTCATCATCAATTAGGTCAATTTGCATCTGGCATCTCTCTCTGCCCAAGTCACATCATCGCATTTCCTTTCACATGCCCAGCAGTGGGTTGAGGATAAGGCCTCATTCAAAGCAGCACGTGGCAATTTTTCGAGAGGGTGGAGGACTCGTGCGCAACCTGGCCTAGAGCTCTGTCAAAGCTGGTTTTAGTTATTTTAATTCTAAGCTGTCGAAGAACTTCAAACCCCTTCAACCCTGAAAGTTTGGAGGTTTGAATAGGTTAACTGGATGGTTTTGTCTTCTTGCACCATTCTTCATGGAATCCTCCTGGGATGAATGAGGAGTGTTCTTCCTGGCGAGGAAAGTAAGTGACATATTCCTTTATCTATACAGCATGACACGGTAGTGATTTACTTAAAGCTTTGGTTAAAAAATCCAGGCAACGAAACACTTACTACAATTTCTTTGGCTATTATGAACCAAACAAGATGCTCAGAGCTGTTGATGAAGTATAAGTAAAAATACATTCATTTATTCAGCATCTCAGTTACAACTGGGACTGATGTGCAACTAGAGGGGGTCAGGCAGATCACACCACCGAGGTGTCACAAGCCCACGGTGGCAGACGAGCAGGAGCTGGGTGAACAAATACAGGTAATGATTTATTCAAAGTGTTTCTGCTTCCCATAATAGCCTGAGCAGATTAGGATATTCTTTTACACGTCCCCTATTCAACTATGCTTCTGGATATTTTTAAAGTCACGACTGACTGCTAACATTTGAGATTTTAGCTGGTTTGTTTAGCAGTGAGCAGTCAAAGATTGCTTCTACCCCCCAACCTGATGAGCCCCCAACCATTTCCAGCACAACTTCATGCAGATGTGAAATTAATGTTCGCCTTCTGCTGTTAACTTTTACCAGCGAAATAATAAATTCAGTTAATAACGGAAAAGAGTATTCACAGTGCTTTCTTGACAGCCCTCATTCACCTCTGCACTTGTTATGGTAAAACAGAGTATTCAAAGGCTGTTTGCTTTTGGCAAAACTCCACCATTCAGATACTGCTGCAAGCCACAGGCTGGAACAGATCCGGGGCAGTAAAAAAAAAAAAGAAAAAAAGAAAAAAAAAACACAGCATCTAATTGTAAAACACAAATGTTTTCCTGATGGATTGGGGGCTTTCTAGGAGGCTGCAAGACCATCTCCAGGTAAGCTTCCAGGACATGGAGGAGATGGCTTTTCCGTGCAATGGCTGCAGCTATTGTATGGAAACGCCATCCCCCTCTGCGGCGTGAAAGCCTTCAGTTGTTCTTCCGAGCAGGACACAATATGAAACGTGACTGGTACGTTTTCTCCATAAACAAACCAAACCTCTCTCTCCCTCACAGAGCTGCCTTTCTTCTCCCAAGACCTACTAAAAGCTTGGAGTCTCCTTGAATCTATTAGAAATCCTTCCCGGAGAGAGGAACCAGACATTGTAAATGAACCATGACTTAGAAGCCCCCTTGTACCTGCAAATATCCCACAGATTCCAGAGGCATTTTATGTCTTGCCTATTTACCTGTCATGCTAGTTCTCACCCTATGATTCATTTATTTTTAATGCTTTCAGCAGCTTTTACTGATACTTTTCAAGGTGTTAGGGTGTCCCCTCTGTAGCGCTTTTGGATTTGCTTGCAGAACTAATACACTGTGGCAACATACAGAGAATATTGTTCAGATGCTTTGAGAAAAATATAAAATAAAAAAAAAGCAAGCTTTCCCCATTACTGACATAACGTACACGTGCTCACACGTAAAGGACTAATAACTCAGAGCAGCCCTTAAGCTCTCCAAGAAGCCTAGCAAGCACAGCGGAAGGGCAAACCCAAAATCAGATCCACCCAAGGGGACCTTAGCCACCAGCCTCCAGCCAGGGCAAGCATAGAGTTCCAGCCAGGATGCTCACAGCATGGTCTGGACAGCCTTCAAAGCAAGGAAGGATGGAGATGCCTCACCTTGCTGGGTCCCAGTACTTATTTATTCCATGGGACCAGGGGTGCAAAACTGGTAATTTGGCCGCATATGGTGAGTAAAGTGGATAATAACTCGCTACTGGCCAAACACTGGTTGATGCAGCCTTGGCAAAGGCTCTGGTACCAAGGTGCCCACCAGGTTCTTGTAAAAGAGCTGCTGCCCAGCTGATACAAGCAGAAAAAGCATCTTCAGAAAACCCCTATTCCTTCACTGGAGCAGAGCTCGTTCTTGAGCTATTTTATGGGGGTTTCACAAAAATGAATCTTTTTAAAGACTATAAAGAACTATCAATAGAGAACCCCAAACAAGACATTACTGGAACTTTTTCCTTGTCTGAATTCAGATCTGACAGTATCATAGCCACTCTGCAGGGTTCAGTCTCGCACAGAGTTGCCAGACTATTTCTCCAGCCCCAAGCAACTCCGGAGTTGTCTCTGAACTGTAAGACTGCTGGGCTGGCTCCATCAGTGCTCTCCCCAGGGATCTGGCATGAAGTGAGCTTTGCCTGTCTCCACAAAAGCTGCTATCACACCTTCTGGGTCCCCTTTTGACACCGACAATCGAGTAGGGCAAAACCACCTTCTAAGGTGGCATCGAAAAAACGATTCAATACTGAAACATTTGCAGATTCTTAATTGTCTGAACTGCACCCTCCATTGAAAATGTTCATTATTTGCTGTGTTTCCTAAATAACAGGGAGAAGTCACCACCATGTTTCCTAATAATGTATGCCCACAACTCTATTTTCCCCATTTGCTATGCTCGCCTAAGACTGGTCATTTGTTACCTGTTAGTTCCAATTGATTTCCTTTTGCCTCTGCTTTCCTTCGCCATGAGTACAGAGAACAAACACCACGATTTATACCAGCCATCTAGTACCAATCATTAGATAACAAGGCCCTTTACTGAAAGCATTTAGAGTAAAACAATACTTTAAGTTTACCTTTGCTTTCATTTCCTTCTTTATTACTTCAAGTTCAAAATGAGGCCAAAGAAGTTCCACTTACACAGAAGATTAGACAGTCATCCAATGTAAATCCTTCACATCCTATACAATGTATAGTGCCTGGTTTCTAATGAGATTGTTTAAATTTCTGTTTTAAAATCGGTTTATTAGAATTCTCAGCTCTCCTTCTTTTGTACCCATTTGCTGCCTATTGATCTGAATGTGGAGAGACAACTGCTCCGTTTGTGGCAGGGTGGCTTTTATCACACAGAAGCCCAGGCATGGATCACCTTTGGGCTTCAGCTCATCAACCCCAAAGGAGAAATGGAGAGAAGGAGGGATTAAGAAAGTCCTACTGATGTCTTATCATCTTTTCTCACCTCAAACCAATTGGGACAAAAGCAAAGTTACTTTGCACCGAGCCCAGGTTAGTTTTTGCCATCATTTTCTCTACAGTACAGAAACATTTCTTCTCCATGCAGAAAAGAGCCAGACTAGAAGAAACTGAACAGGAAAAACAAAGCCCAAGGATATGAAAATTAGCAAGGAACTCAAAAACTGTGAACCTGCAAGGTGTGCTGTGAGGCTCTTCTGGGCAGCTTCGTTCTTCTCAGGGAAGTAACACTATGACTGGACAAAGTGCTGTCCTAATGCCATGCTCTTCCCTTGCTAATCCTTAGTACTTGCATACATAGTTATGTATTAATATCCAACCTTTGACAGAGAACTTCCCACCAGAACAATATAAAAATTTTTTTAAAGGCAGATTATGCTCTGGTAAAGCTTCAGTAATGCTATTCTAGCAATGGCTCTACCTGCTTGTCATTTGGTGTCAAGGAAAGCAGTTGACATTCAACCACCTGAAGTGACAGGAGAGGTATTTTAAGAGTGTGGCTTTCTGGAGGGACAGTTGTCCCCTCTTGCCCCAACTGTTGCCAGAAGCACGAGCTCTCCAGCAAGAGGTGATCCAGGAATAGCTACGCTACTCTGTAGAGACCCCTGAAACTGCAGAAGCAGCAACACCCAGAAAATTGAAAGCTGTTAGGGTTAAGGCTGCCAAACACACTGGTTCCCCCTGTGACACCAAACGGCCAGTCTCCGTTACCTAATTCTTCTGGAAGTTCAGGAAAAAGTCTCCCAGTGGAAACTCTTGACTCCTGAGCACTTTGGCAAATCTGGATCTTATTTAGATGCCTAACTGGGGGCTGAGCAGTAGAGAACTAGGCAGGGTGATAATAAAAGAAAACATTGCAGCAATTTATCATTGGGGAGCAGTAAGAAATCCATCCCAATTTTTTGTGTGCATTAAACAAGCTTTAATCAATATAACCTGTTTTTCTGAAGTTAGACACAAGCTGTGAAATCCAGATTTTCATTTCCCCAAATACGTCATGGTTACATCTCTCCAGAAACACACTGGAGAATCATCCTTAATTTTCCAGTTATTCTGCTAGAACAGAACTGGCTTGGTCTCTAGATAGAGGGGCAATATATTTTTGAATGCTGCTTTCAACATTTTACTAAGAACATGTACTGTACAGTATAGCACTTCTTTCAATATTTTAATATAGTAATTATACAAGAAAAATGTAGTTTATCAGAGCATTTTGACAGAAGGGTCAAACATTTCTTCTGACAGAAAACTTAAAAACCCTTCTCATTGAGTACTTGTATGTTCTGCAGTGAATAAAAGAGAGAAGTTTCCACATAAAAATCTATTAATTTCAAATCCAAGTAGTTTGGGCTTTATGCAATCATGAAGCCTTTGTAAGGGACACATCCAAAGCCCAGCGAATCACTTGAAAATGCCCTTCAACCCCAAGGGGCTGAGCTCAGGCCCTGTGGCATTCAGCTGTCAAAAGGAGGACCCGGGTACGTACACTCATGTGCTAATAATTCAAAGGTCAGCTCCATCTAGCTTTCCTTTTGCAACGGGCTGTACAGGCTGGGAATTTTGTCTCCAGTTACCCACAACTCAAGCTGATGTCCCAGACCGGCTCAGCTCATCAGAAAATGGAGAAAACTGGAGCAATTAAAAAAAACTGCCATCATACTCAGGTTTAAAATAACCTTCAAATTCCAAACAAATTTGACTTTAAGGTTTTTGCCCAGGCTTCTGTGAACTAATACTAAAAGGTTGTTGAGCTATAGCAAAAAAACCCCTCTGATTGTAGCCAACTGTCCATCCTCCTTTCAGCAGGGGGGCCGCATGTAATTTTCTGCCTTCGATTAAGATGCACCACTAAATTCATCTTCTTTTAAAACCATATTATTGCACCCTATGGTATCACATGAAATGCACAGCAAAGGTTTGGGAATTCTTTTGGAGGATGATGGGGAGTAGAAGCCCACGTTAGAGGCACAATGGAAATAAATGCATAATTCAGTCCTTGCTTTTTTTATTTGTCCTTGGCATTAATGAAGAACAAATTAGCTACTCTCCTTGGGTGTCTACCAGAAATAATAGTAACAACTAGAGCTCCTTCCCCCCCTCAGTAATATGTTCCTTTGTAGATAAGCACTGTGAAGAGGTAAAATTATGTCTTTTAAAAGTTTACTGTTTTCTTGTTCTAAGATGTAAATGATAGGGTTGGGACTGGGAAGTAATTCAGAAATATTTATTCCACTGAGACAATAGCTTTTTGTCATCAGAAGAAAGAATTGGTGACTATCAAAATGAAACAAACCAAAAAAAAAGAGAGACAACAGCATTAACCATGGCGTGTGCTCCGTTGGTAAATAAGAAAAGCACCTTCCCAGTGAATCTGCACATCGACACCTGAGTCCCGGCCGAGGGAAGGGATCAGAACGGGAACAACCTCCCCATGAGGTGACCTGGCTGAGGGACCGAGCATTTTTGTAGTTATTCATATGCGTGCAATGAATATAAGATACCCGAAGCATTTCCTCCTCTTCCAGATGATTAATTTACAGCCTGTTTCATCAACCTTTTATGATGTGCAACAGGGACTTGGAGAAAGGAAAAAATACGTAAACATCTTTGCATCATTTTACAGTTACGATCTCCTGACCGAGGCAGTTCTTGGTTGGAAGGAAGCATTCAGCCTGGAGCTGGAATTTACTCATTTGGAGACTGCAAAGCATCAAAGCCCATGGTATAAGCATGGCAAAGGAAGCAAGGGCTCACAAGTGAAGACCAACGCATGGGCATAACTGAAAGACAAATCTACCTGCAGTGCAATGCATTTGTATAATTAAATCAACCTGCCACTCGCTCATCTATTATGTAGATGCAGAAATGCTAATAATAATCCTCACATATCTAGAAAGAGTGAATTGATGGTTCCGAGCAGCAAGAACTTGTTTATGTTTGGATCCCTCCCTCACCAGAGCTTCTTTAACTAGCTCCTGGGTAGAATTCATTAATTTTTATTAACAGGGAAAACATTTGTCCCCGTGACAATATTTGCATTGCCTGAATGATTTTCACCTCTGCCACAAGGTGTACTATCGGCTCATACATCACGCGATTACTTGGAGAGCAGAAAGACCCTCAGTCATTAGTGAGTGAATTAAAGATGATCTAAAGAGCTATTAATCACAGTGACAAAAGCCTTAATGTTGCTGTGACCCTAGTGGAGCCTGGGGACTAAAAGGGAAGCCGAGGGAGAGAAAATGGAAACATATGTTTTCTCCAAAATAACCTACCTTAGGAGAACTGTCAAAGATAGAGTCACATCAAACTGAGAAATTCTGCCACACCAATGCTCCTAGGTTTTACTAGGGGGAGGTTTCTGTAATCAGTCCTCTGTTTAAATATTGTTATTTACAATCAGTGCAAACAATTAAGCAATAAAAGATACATGGTATATTTAGACCTTCCTTCTCCTGGTCAGGAATTATTTAAAAGCAATATATTTTGAGCAAACTGATACTCTCAACATACTCTACTATAAACAGAGATCACTCAGTGCACAACATAGCCCAGGTTAAAGATTTAGCACCCACATCCCACGTGGAGAATACCAGGCAGTGAACCCTCTTTCTGTGGTTTTAATTTGATACTGTACTATTAAATAAATTCAAGACAAAGTGAGGCCTTTGATTTGCTGATGCTGTGATTCAGTGAGGTGCATCAGATGTTCAGACACAAAATGTAAATCACAAACCCCAAGTATATTAATACAACAGACATTTCCAGCATTTCCAGTAATCACTTTACATATCTCAGTTACAAACTATTCCTATTGGCGCCAGGTTAGTGAGATACATCTATAACATCATCTCTCTATCTGACAAGCAGTAAGTACCTATACAAAAACTACACATACAGGTACAGCTAAGAGCTACTTCATAATGTATTTTCAATTGTTTCTTTGAATATTAGATCAGACACATACAGATCAGCACATTGGAAGTATATAAATGCTGCCTGTCTTAATAAGCATTGGACATTAGAACATTAAAACTTGATTACACAAGAGATTTTAAGCTCACGTTTATCATCCACAGGCTACCATCTTGAAAGTAAAAAAAAAGAGTAAAATCAAAATATATTGTGAAGTTTTAGTTAGACACAGGTCAGCAGACGAGTTTGGATCATAACTCTCCTCTGGGGAAGGAGGCCACCCCTGTGTCACAGTCCCAGAGGAGGTCATTCAGCTCTCCTGGGGATCCCTCTCTATCTGATCCAGCACAAGTCACAGCATTTCACTCCTCCGTCCCTAAGGCAAAGGGACAATGCTGCTTCCTGGTAAATAACACCGCTCAAGAAGACAGCAGGCACTGGCAGCCGGGTCCCTCACACCTCAAGTAGACTTCACACCAAGGGACTGAACAGCAGTTGGAGCTGGCTCATTCCCCACTGCTGAGCTCAACCTCCCCAAATTCAAACGGAGTTGAAGCCACGTAGGTGCTTGCAGCTGTCCTGGACATGGCTGCACCCTCTGTACCATCTCATCACCCCAAAGTCTTCCTACTCCTCCTGTGCTGGGAGGAGAGCTCAGACCATCCTCTGCTCAGCCTGTTTAATTCACTGATCCAGCAGAGCATCTTATGCCACTTTATTTTGCTTCTTTCTTCACTTGTGTGCATTAAAGGGATGTCTTGGAGCAGCTGAGCTCCCAGTACCCTCTGCTGTTCTCATCTGCACCTCAGGGACAGCCTGGAGTGACTTCCTTCCTGCTAAGCATCCTCTGGTGCTGCTTCCAAGTCATATGCCCTAAGGATCTGATCCACAGCTTCTGGAGGGTTCCTATTTCCCTCATCAATTTTGAATAGATACAGAGATGCAGGGAAACAACTGTAATGAACACAGCAGCCAGATATTAAAAATAAGCTTAAATTATAAGGATGCACATCAGGAAGCTTCAACCTCCCTCTGCCCTCCTTTGCCTCCACTCTGGGCCTTTAGTCAGTCAGGATCTGGATTCAGTCTCCCAAAATTTGTTTAAGAGGGTTTGAAATCACTCTCTCCAATCTTAGGCTCCAATCTTATGCAGATCTCACAGGGATATTAACGGGTTCCACAAAGATGAACTTGGTTTTAGACATGATTGTTGCTTTACTTATATAAAACTCTCAGTATTTAGTGATGTGATATCTGATCGGTCTAAAGTAAAACTTTTCATCTCAATGAGAAAGGTCACTACATATTCATCTGATGTCAGACCTATACATAAACAAGCTTCCTTAAATGACAGATCAGAAGCAAGAAGTGGTCTCTTTTTTCTAATAGCATCAGCCCAGCTGCAGTTCTCAGTGGCGCTTATTCTCAGCTGGTCTGCTTTCAACTTTCACTTCCTATTTAGAGAGCTAAATTGGGAGTGCTTTAATCTTCTGGGTTCGTTTCCTTAATGAGAAGTGAAAGGTATAAGTGGCAGCAGGTAAAGAGATATTGAAAGCTGTGGCAGACTAGCATTTAAATTTTCAGAAAGGCTAGATCAGAGCATTTTCTAACATTCTTTTCTTCTATGATAGTAAAAAAAGGAAAAAAAAAATAACAACCGTACAACAAAACCAGTAAAATCCAAAGTGATGGCTGCTGGGAAGATGGCACATGAGCAAAAGGGCAAACTGTGAGTGGGGCAGAGAAGGGATGTTGGAGGCTTCACCCTGGAATATGCCAAGTAGTTCTGTCCTGAATCAACAAACTACTCAAACGGGCCGATCCAACCCTGCATTTGAAAAACAACACAGCACCCAGTTTAAGAGTAAGCAAAGACAATCTTGTTGCTGGTCACATCCTCAGCACCTTGCAGAATGAGGCCTTCAGAGCAGAAACCAGAAAGCTGTGGATAAGAGCTCCCGTAAAAGCTTCATCTTCACCATTTTTGCTGCCAGTGAAAAACATCCTGACTTGGGTTGTAAAGTTTTGCTTTCTGGATATTAAAAAAAAAAAAAAAAAAAAAAAAAAACAAACGNTTCTTCCTCCAAAAACCTTAAGAAGATTAATAGCAATCTGATATAACATGCATCCCATGAAGAGGTAGGGGCAACACCAGCAAGGACTTTGTTTCACAAGCTTCAGCCTAGCAAAAGAACACATTTCAGTGCTTGTTCCTTCACCTCACTGCTTTTCCTGCTAATCTGTGTTTGTTTAGGGAGAGAGAAATTCCGATCCATTTTGGTCACAACTGAGAAGTCTCACAGAAATCCAGGCCCTGGATTTCAACATCTGCGCCCACTTGAGGATATCACTTATGTCAACATTTCCAGAAGTGGCCCCTGCATTGGACTCCCCCTTCCACGTGTGCAGTCTCAGCACCCCTGGTCCACTCCTTCCAACGCCTCGGCACATCTGGATCCCCCCAGTTCTGCTCCATCATTTGATGCCTACTTATATTTCATTAAATGATTATGTAGGAGATAGAGGAGTTTCACTGCTTTTGTGTCTTCCCTTCCACTAAGTTACACCTGAAATGGCCTGGAGAAGCCTGAAGCACTTCACTTCAGATACAGCACTAAGTTTCAGCTGCAGAAAGGAGTAATTTGTGCAGTTTTTGAGCGGAACAGTTGAATATCACCATAAGCCCATCAGCCATCACTCACTGCATCACGTAGCACACCAGTGGTGCTGCACTCCCATAGGGAGCAGTCTGAAAAAAATAGGTTTGTATCACACCAAGACACCTGCTAACACCTTCTGCCATGGTCCCCACATTGTACCCAAATGTTTCATGGCTAATTAAGAGGTAACAGCACCAAATTTCCCACTACACTTCAGGTGTTTGGAGTAGGACTTTCTTGTGTTTCCTTGCATTTCCCCTGGGTTTTGTTCTTACACATCCTATCCATGTGTTACTGACTTCGCTCATTAAATGCAAATTGACATCTCTACCATACCGGGCAGAGTATCCTCCAAATCCTTTGAATATCATGGTGCCTTAGACCTAACATGGAGCAGGCTGGACTATCCCATATGAGTGAAAGTAAGTCTGGGAAACAACACTAACAGAGGCTCCTTCCCCTAATACATGGAAAAAACGGGGATCCAGTGCAAATGAAGCATAGGATGGTAAATAAGAACTGTGTTCGCTTGCAGTCATGCACTATAGCCATTAAGCCTTAGGGTCTTAAAGGTACCAAGCAATGCATATGATAAATTTCTCAAAAACATCCCAGCCATAACATAGTTCTTGCTGATTGCTCATTTACCCATAATGCATGCTGTCATAGCAAAGCCTGACAAATGACAGAGAAAGCTCAGGTTATTTTTTACACTGACTGCCAAGCCCCTCACCTCAGATTATTCATTTATTAGGGCAATCACTGAGGTCTGGGTACTTAATATTGTTTTCACCAAATATGAAAATGATCTACTTGCCTATTCTTTAGTTCCTCCTAGGGCAAGCCATTTATCATCAGCCCTGGATAAATGACTGCTTCATTATAGCCATAATTTATGAGATGTTAGAACTAAAGAGCCACACCTAAAGACTTAAAGCTTTAATATGGATTAAAATAAGATAATCAATCAAGCATATACAAATTTTCTTCAGAATTATTTCTTGCTTTGAAATGGCTTCGCATTTTTAGAATGGAGGTAGTCTTAAATTTCTTGTTTCCCAACTCCAGGCGAGCTTGTTTAGAAGTCCGGAAGGAAATCTAGGTTACAACCTCATTGGTCACTCTTAGATACCAGTTGGTAATAATTCCACAATTCAATACAATTGCCTTTTGGGTTAAGAGACTTTTCTGTGGTTTTGATGGTGTAGGTGTAACCCAGACCAAGAACGGCTCCAAGCCTTTGGTCCAGAACAGGTGGGGAAAATGCAAGTTGTGCCAGACTCCTGCATTCTCCATAGACATTGCTGTGCTTTTCATCATTTTCTTTGGAATTTTGCTCATCTGAGGTTACAGAGGAGGGAAAGCTCAATGTTATGATATTTTAAAATATTTCCATGATTTTGAGGGTGTTTCTCTGTTTGAAACAGCGTTTCACAGCTCAGAGCTTGGATGAAGGAAGCTCCTTCCTCCTAAAACAGCACCACAGCTTGAAAGAACAAGTTTCTGGTTTGTATCTTGATTGTATATTTGCTAGCACAGAGCCAATACAAATATTTTTCAACTATGTGCCGTGCTTGAAACAGTAACCTAAACCTATTTAGCCATTTAATCCTGCATCTCTTGATGCCCATGTTTGAAATACATAGATTGATATTTTTTTTAAACACCTACTACTAAGACAACAATGCAGCTATTGCTCCGATACATCTGGCAGACCTTTTCCAGACAGACATGGTGTGGATGCAAAGATCTTGGGCAGTGCTGGAGCCCTAGGATCTATAGGCAAGATGAATGGGCTACCCTGGGAACTCAAATGAAGGCCAAAGCAGTGGGCAATGTGTGACGAACGGGCTGCTGAGAAAGAGCAATTTATTTTCTCATGCACCAAGAGCACAGAACTTAATGTGTCCAACAGCCCCGGTAGGCAACATGGACAATCTCAGCATCTCCTTAGAATCCAAGCCTGGATAAATGCACCCAAAAGGGATGGGGGGTGGGATGCACCCAAAGACCCTGTGCTTGGAGCCACAGTTACAAAGGAAAAACCAAACTTCCCAACAGCAACAGCTTCATGCTCTCAGGATAAGTGCCTGCTACATATGTTTAATAGAAGCATATTGTCAGGCTTACGATGAGAGAATATAATGCAGCTTCATACAACACGGCTTCAGCCAATGAGGCTTCTTCAGTAATGCTAACACTGATTTAAGTTTAATCCAAACCCCAGGCTTTGTTAGTTACAGGACATTTTTCACTTTGGACTGTGCTCATATGATTTGGTGTCAGCGTTTCAGCAGGACTGAAACAATTCAAGCTCTCCTGTTCCCTGGTGTGAGAGCTATTTAGATACATCCATGCAACGAAGTACTCGATACACATTGTAAGTGCAAGTCTGAAATATCTACCTATATACGTGTAATTCTGAACATCTACATGTGTAGGAATGTCTTTGTTGGCACAGGTACATGGCTTTTTGGATGTCTCTGCGAATAAATGGCTAAAATGCAAAGTTTTAGACACATTATCAAAAGTGCTCAGGAACTGTATTTGCATCCAGGACCCCAAAAAAATTTCCCTAATTATTTGGGATATTTTCAACTGGAAGCTCGACAGAATTGAGCCATGATGCAATTCTCAACCTCAAACATGGAGACCTGAGCAACAAGGCAGTTTTAGGTTTCACTTGCTCGCTGACTCATAAGCAGCCTCAGGCCACACGCAACAGAAACTGGCCTGCTCTTCTTGCAAGACCTGCAGGTCCCACTGGAAGTACAAGGCAGTAGGACACACACACAAGACTCACAGAGCCACAAGGTGCTAAGAAAAACCCAGTTCCCCTCCATGAGCCATTTCCCACCGATCAGACCTTCAGACTCAACAGGGAGGTGATGTCCCACATGGATCACCTTTGCCAGACCTTGACATCTCTTTCCCACCACGGTGCCGCTGGGCTGCAGGAAAGCACTCCCAGCCAGGAGCAGCCAACTCCAGCCTCTATCCAAGTCAAAACCCATCATCATCATCATCTCTTAAAACAAATTCTCTCTCAGAGAAAGAAGTTGCGTTCCACATTCTTCGCCAAAATAAATGTAAGATCAAGTTAGAAACCCTCCAAAATAGGCTTGGTAATGCAAATATTGACACAGCAAAGAGGAGAGAGTGCAAAAGCATGGCTGGACAGACAGTCTGAATATGAAATATTTCACAAAAAATGTCATCTTTATTTAGTGGGTGATGAAATAAGCGACTATTTTAAAAGATTCATAATTTTTGTAGCCCAGACACTTATGCCCCCAAGTTATATAATGGGGACGTGAAGGAATGGCAGTTTTTGTAAGTTATGTTTGGGATTAGTGCAGCGAGGTCTCTACAGACAGGACTCCTGCTGATTTACACGGAAATTTGCAGAAGCAAAAAATTTCTAGGAACAGGTACTTAAGCAATGCCACCCACCCCCATTTCTACAGAATGGTTTTATACAGTTATGCAAGCTAATTCTTGCGTGCGCATTTAGTCACCACATGCTTACTTGGCACGATCAGCCATTCCAGCATCCAAGGCACACTCAGAGTGTGGAATTAAATAGGCACGTCAAGAAAAAAAAAAAGAGTTTTAAAGAAAATGATACTTGTTTGCAGTGTTATCAAGAGGTACATACAGCCTGGTGGTGTTTTAGGGCCAAATCATAAGCCCATGGCCCTTCCATTGGGTTCATCAGGAATTCTGCAGCCAAAGCGATTGCTCAAGTGTTGCGTTGCCTTGTTGGCTTCCACACGGATTGCTGATCTAACCTACGTTAGCAAGTCCTGCCTCTCTTCTCATCTCACAAGGAATAAACAGCATTTAGAAGGGCATCTCTAAGCAGAAAGAGTCTGCTTCTCTATAGCTCCTTTCATCAGGCAAACATATCAAGAAAAAAGGATGCAAACCAGGCTTAGCGGAATTTTATTAGCAAGAGTGACACTTATTCTCCACTGCTCAATAACCAGCCAATATGTAGGGCTAAGGAGAACTAGGACCATAAAGGCATCAAGGTTTTCAAAGACATCTCGATAATTAGTTCTCCTCAGCAGCTCTGTCTTTTTGCCCTGGTAGCTCAAGAAAGCTGCTGTGGTGTTCTCCAGGTGGTCAGCATTTGCCAGCAGCATTGCTTGGGCTGCGGGGACATGATACAGTATCATCTGTATTCCATTAATTGGCATCCCATTAATTGGCATCCTTAGGGATGTCAAGGTTGTACCTACACAACTGCCCTAACTCAGCAAAGCCAATGGTAAAGCTGGGTCTGAATCAAATAATTACACCTTCTCTAAAAGGTTCAGATGTGGGCTTACTTCAATATTTACACTGCTAAAAATATCCCCTTTTATTTGTATTTAATGAACACAGTTATTCTATTAAGTTGAAAAAGTTGACGTGAACTGAACAAGAAACAACTTCCATGCAAACTGCTAAGTTACCAATTAGCTCCTTAAAACAATTGAAAGTCACAGAGAGCCCTCAATGCACAGAGGCGGTTAATTAATTAACATTAGATGTGATTAATAATGAGTCTTGTTTAATAGTAAATATCTGCCTGCAATGCCTGCATGTCAGAACAAAAAGCCTTCAGAGAGCAGGCAACTATATTTATCCTGATTGTGTTTGGGATTTTAACATGTTTTGTGCAGGCTGACAAATGGCCTATTAATTATCTAATGTTGTCTGACAACAACAGCTTGATAAAGATGTATGTTTTTGAATCGCTGGATGAAAACTGCTGGAGAAGAGCCCCACAGGGGCTTTGCTGTCCTAAAACTGGGCTCCAAGCCATGACAACAGGCAAGACAAAGCCCTATCGCCTGCCACAGCCTTCGGAGATAAAATATGTCTTGGCATTAGGGACATTTTCAGAAAACTGCTTCTGCAATATCTGATTAGGAAAAGGAGGAGTATGTCTTTACTAAATTGGGGTTAAGGCATAATCAATATCATATATGGAGTGTCTGGCCTATTCTGCATAAACACAGGCACTTCATATTATTAAGGAGTCTATAATGCAGAGGAAGCATATGGCAGGACATTGCAGCTCTCTCTATTCTTTTTATTTAGAACTTTATCTTCCAACCTGTTTGACAGCTGCTCCTAAGTGGTTTCACAGTGCCAAATTATTTTTATGATTGTTTGATGTTTTATTCTCCCATTTCAGTTAATGAGATAGGATCCCACAATGGTCATAATTCAGAGCTGTCAGAACTAAAAAGCATGCTTGTGGCAAGATAGCCTGATGGTAAATAAGGCTAAAAGCTGTGGATAATAAAAACTCTCATATCCAAGTCGCCTCTGCAATCAAAACTTCTTTTGGATCCTTCCTTTGTGCTCACTTGTACTGCAACTTTTCCCTTTTGGACAGGTAAACTATCAATCTTTGGGTAACGTCACCCTTTTAATTCCGTTCAACCTTTCCTTGTAATGAAATGTGTAGAATGCATAGGAAACGTTGAAATGTCTAAAGATATTGAGTGCTATATTATAATTAAAGGGCTTGCATCCTGTTTATTGTGCCAAGGGAATAATTTGTCATATCGGCTCAGAAGAAACTGTTCAACAAATGACCTTTAAGAGTCCCAGGAAATGCCTTATATCTGGCATCCCTAGGGATTTTAATGAAAACTTTCAAAAGAGTTCCCATTTCAAATCCTAACTTTTGGGAAGACAACTGCTGTCTCTCCTTTATTCTTACACACTTTAGGTGGGGAGGATGGAAAAAGAGGGAGGTATAAATAAATAGTCTGGGGAGTCACACCACAAGACGAAGATTTGGGGCTTCCTTGTTCTTATCTGTGCTCAAGAGTTTCTGCATGACCTCACCATCTCATTGCCGATCACCTCAGTTTCTCTAGTTAGAAAATACCTGTAAAATATAGTATTTCCTATCTTAGACAAGCCTTCCCCAAATTTGTTCAAGAACATACCGGGCAATTCCACTCCATAGCTCAGATGTTCTCCTTGTGGAGAGAACACCTCTAACTTGTGACCCATGAGTTGATCAAAGCGAGAGACTGTTTGCCTTTGGAATCCCCAAAAATTGTGTAACATGGCTTAGGAAAACATCTCAAGCATAAAACATTCAAAGAATTAAGTTAGAACAATTGCACTAGCCTATTTTTACATGTTTAAATGCGAAAACAAGATTCCATTATTTGAAGATACTAACAGCAGAGAGACATCAGAAAGGAGGGGGGAGATGCAGGCACCTTCCCCGGGTGATGGTAATAAGGGAGGCAGGATAGGATAAGGAGGGACAGGGCACAAAATCCTCTGGAAACCTGCACTCAGGGGTTAGCTACTGGGGTGAATTTGAGCCAACAACTGGAAGTCATAGGAAACTCTAGCATCCACAAAAACAAATACTAATCCCCACTACTGACAGCCAGGCACCTCCAATGAGCTCTCTTCAGAATGAGTAACTTAAACCACCTGGATGTGTGCATTTCTTATTTCCTAATACATTTTTTTTTCTATTAAAAACGAGAAGTCATGGAAATGACTGAAGCAAACCATAAGCTACAGCTACAGCCAGTTAAACCAAACAAAAGCAGAACATTCTTCCATAGAAGCAATGGCCCAGAGATATTGAATGAACCCTGGAAATGCCCATCAGCAGCTATTATACCCACACCTTAGCAGCTGGGTTCAGCAGGCAGCACAAGATGAGATGTGAGACTCCAGATGCGAGCACTAGATGACCCTATACAATCTCTGGCAGTAGCTGGCACCAGCTCCTTCAAAGAAAGGTGCAACGGTTTCAGGGGCCATCTGCAGGTATGAAATAACAGATATTCCACAGGAGTTAACACTCAAAACCCTAATAAACAAATCCATGTCTGAACAAGTCCAGGGGTTTTTTTAAACACATTTTAAGTCAATTCTTTAGGGCCTTTTTAATGCAGGTCTCATAAGCAAGACGACTGGATAAACCTAATCCTGGGTATTCCACTGCATAAATCTCAGCACAGGGCTCACAGTCAGTTTGGGGTTGGAGCATGGCAAGTCAACATCGCTTAAGTTTAAGCCTTCAAAATGGGTGATGCTAAGTGTGGAAAAAGGGTACCATACCAGAGGGGCTGCGTACATCAACATCTGAGCACAAGAAAGCTGATCCAGCAAAGGCCCTGGTAGGTTTTATGCAAAGGATGTAAGAAATGTTTCCCTTTACATCATGGGCCCAGACTACAGCTAATAAATGTTGTTGTAACTGTCAGATCAGATCCTGGTTGGGGACCTGCCAAAGAGTTGTGGGAACAAGTCTGAAGGAGGAGCAGGTAGGAGCAGATGAAAGCCAGTTGCACTCCTGCTGTCCACATCAGTTCTGGATCACATTGGTGCCAAAGCACCACTTTGGGCAGAGACACCTCCACCACACCAATTGTATCAGCCTCAGGGAAGGAGGAAGAACAGGAGCACAGGTTCTTCCACCACCCCAGGACAGCTGCATTGCAGGGAAGCACTGGAGGTAACAGCACAGGCAGCTCTGGGGCAGCATGGGGCTGGCAGATCCCTCCCAGCACTGGAAGGGCCAGAGTATCACATCATTTTCACATTCCTGAGGTCACAGGCATGTTGTGCTTGATGATCATCACCATTCAGGTTGATGATTATCAAATAGCAGAACCCAGAAGTCCCTCAGCTACAGTGGTCTCGCTGCTTCATCTAGGGAATCCCAAGTCAACAAGACTCTTTTTCCATAGACTTTCCACCTGGGTCCACAGCAGTTTTCCCAACTGCTTTCATCTCCAGTTCAGTACAAAGTATATTGATTAGGGATGTCAAGGAAAGAAGGGGAAGAGGGAAATCTCAGTGTGGACAGCGTAAAGAAATTTGATCCAGCTTCGTAAAGTTCAGGTACTCCTTTTTTTCAGTCACAAGGAAAGAAAATTGATGACGCCACAAGTTTAATGCTAATTGATTTATTACCTGCCTAAGCAAATCCCGGGCAATGCAATGGCAGGCTTAGACTTAAAGCAAATGATTTACAAGATAATGTTTGACTCTGGGAAAGGGTAATCAGATCCAGATACAATGGATGATAGGATAATTGAGAAGAAATAAAAGAGGATAAATTGCCATGTGCTAATGAGCTTACAGGCCCTAATGGGGAGGACATCAGTTTTAACACTCGGGTTATGAGCTAGGAGCAAGGCTTTTTTTTTTTTTTCTTCAACAGCTAAAGATGTAGTGCTGAAACAAACCAAGATTAATGGTGTCCCACTCACTTACTTAGCCATTCTTTACACCTTCGACAGCTTCCTGCATTAAACCTACGGTTGTTTTTTAACCAGGTTTATCCAAAGCAGCTCACCTCTTAGAAGCCACACTACCTATTTCTAGGTTAAGGCACATCTGTTGTTTGGGGATGAATGGCTCAAAACAGCATTTCTCCTCCTCCTTGCAGCACTGGCCGCCTGATGAGTTTGCAATGTCTTTGCAGGTCTCTTTAGGATCATAGGAATATTCTCAAGCCTTTATATGGTCTCACTGCACTCAGGTTTTGAAGCAGTTGCCAGAGCAATGCTGTCTCACATCATGATTCATTTTTATATCTTTCTCTCCCTCCATCCCACATCACCACCTAGAACCAGGGACACTTTATTGGTATTTCTGATTACTGCTGTAGCCATCTAAATTTTTCAGCAGGATGGGGGTCTCTCCAGCCCTGATGTAGAAACGCACTATATGAATGGCGCTAGCCACAGAGTAATAAAAAGACAGTGCCGTGTGCTGTTATTGGTAAGGAATACAGAAATGAAGCACTTCCTTAGAGACCAAGCCCATATTCCAGTGCAAGGCTTCCAACAAATGAAGTTTAATATGATGAATTGTGGTACAGTTCCAGAATGAATACAACTCTCAAAAATGCAGCTCCGCTGAAGCTTTTAAGTTATAATATGCACAACATGTCCAATACCCCTTTTTAAAGGGAAAGATTCCTATTCAACAGGCACAAAAGTAGCTGGGACTCTTCCGAGTTCAGATATAGGAAGCCTTTTCCTAAAGGTAACACACACTTTAGGCACACAGACACTAATTAATTATGAATCATATGCAATTTCAGGGCAGGTAGCAGCTCAGAGGTGCTCTTATCCTACAGAGGGGAAGAATAACTGCAGGGACATTTGGTCCCCACCAGCCACACTGGGAAGCAACACCCCAAAGAGCAGGTTTTAGGGAGAGGGAGCAAAGGACAGGCTGCCTACACCAGGAAAATACGTGCTCAAAAAAGTTCTCCAAGAGCATCTCCAAGCTCTTTAAATCAGCTCACAAGTTTTTATTGTCCTGACCCAGATCTTAACATTCACTTTACAATTAGAAACACAGATCATAAAAAGCACAAATTCGGTAAACACAATCGTTGGATCCTGGTACTGCTCATGGAGGCAGGAAAGGAAAAAAACACTTGCCCCTCCCTCCTCCTCCTCCCTCAAGTGAGCTGAGAAAAATTGAAAACCTGGACCATAAAACTTTCAAAATTTAGGTGCATCTGGCACTGAATGCAAGTGTAATGGTGCCTGTCCCTCTAAGGAGAGTTGCAGTAGCAAACTGGTTCAAGCACTTCTGCCAGGAACGGGCTTGTATCAGAGATCATCCCTTTCTCCCCCGTCTTATCAAGTATCCCCTGGAGCTAAGCTATTGCTGCACTGAATACAGAATGATTTAATGTCAAAGTAAACAAGACTTTCTTAGTTTCTTTCACTTTTTAGTTTCTTTCTTAGTTTCTCTGGTCTAGTTGTAAAACAAAAAAAGAGAAACTCAAAGGGAGATATTTATTAAATGTATTAAATGTCTTAACAATATTACAAGTCTTAACAGCACGTTCGTTCAGAGAAACCAGCCTGGAGTGGCAAACTTGAAATGGTTGCAGTTAGTACAAGAATTGTTCTACTTGAAGCAACTTGCCTTTTCTGTTTGAAAGGAACACACAATGCGAGCTCTCCGTTCTGGTATCGGGCACTTACTGTACAAGCAAACAGGATATGATAGGTGTGACTCAAGTAATTGTCTCTATTCACTCTTACAGATAAAATATGGGTTTAATACGCTGGGAAAAAAAAATGTTGACTGAATACTGAAGATACTGCTTGTTTGTTCACAGCTGCTGATCATGGTTTTAGTTTTATCTATAGACTTTGCAGCCCCACAGCAGATCCAGCCCCACTTCCACAGCTCTGGGAGGTGTTGTTTTTTTTTTCCATTGACGTCAGTGGAAGTTGCACTAAATCCCAGTGACCTGTGTATGCACACTCTCTTCTCACTGTTAAGCCTTCCAACTCTGATCCACCAAATTAATTTTGGGGGAAAAAAATAATCTTAAATCTTTGCCCTTTCGATCTGCAGCCTTCAGCCTTCTGGTTGCCCATCGCACTAGTGTATGANTGGGGGAAAAAAAATCTTAAATCTTTGCCCTTTTGATCTGCAGCCTTCTGGTTGCCCATCGCACTAGTGTATGATTTGTGCTGATGCTCCACATCCCACTTCAGCCCCTGTACCCAAAACCACATCCTGCATTAAATCCATTTCCTTTCCCAGCATTTGGAGCATCCTGTACCACTGCTCCTGTCCAGCAGACCTGAGGTATGTGACAAGACCCTTAATACTTGTCCTCTCATCCTGCCCCACATGGGGAGAGCAACAGCTGGGGGGCTTAGCAAAGCACAAAGCTGAACACCAAAAATGCACACGCAGTATTTGTGCCTTCCATCACTTGGCTGTGCTTATACTCAGTATGATGAAACGGAGACCTTTCAGATCAAGTCCAACCATCAACCTAAAACTGACAAAAACCATCACTAAACCATGTCCCTCAGCACTACATCTGCTCATCTTTTAAATACCTCCAGGTATGACAGTTCTGCCACTTACCTGGGCAGGCTGTTCCAATACTTGATAACCCTCGCAGTGTAGGAATTAATTTGGAATAAAGTATCCCTTTTCTTAAAGGTCTTTATTGTATAAAGATATTTTGTTGGGTGCTTTGTTTTGGTTTTTAAATTTGAACACTATTACCCATTGCAACCAGCTCCTCAGCCTGCAACCACATGATCACTAGGGAACCTGCATCATCTTTCTTGTCTGGAACAGCATTTTTTGATGAGGCAAAACCTATTTACTCACAACCTTTCTTCCAAATCCTTCAAAATCTCTGTCTGCCTCCCCACTACATGCAACACATCCTTACACTCATCAAATAGTGAAGTATTTTGGGAGACTCCACCTCCCATGGCAATCAATGGGAATTGCGACTGCACAGCTTCCCCTCCTACAAATCAGGGCAGCATCCCCATGTACAACGACCGAAAATATCTGGAGAAAACCTCTCTGCTATAAAAGAGCATTAAAATACCTCACTGCCTGCAGCGGGGCAGGGTAGCTGTCGTCCTTCCCACAGTGCTGTGGCAGGAAATATTTTACTCTCCCTCAGCTGTGCCAACATTTTCAGAGTGCCTTGGCTCCATAAAGGCAGACTTTTTGACCTTGTGTTTGGCACATGCACGAGGAGGAGACACAAACAGACTCACACATTGGTGTGGAGACAGGGCTGTGCTGACCCTATCTCAGTCCCAACTTGACCAGTGCCTGCCCTGACCACGCATGGGTGTGGGTGAGCATGGGTGGGTGCATAGAGGAACCTGAGAGGAAACACCCAGTACCCCCAGCACACAGACAAGTTACACAGACAAAACACAGACTGCTCTCCCAACCACAGCACAAGACAGGTGTAGGCACCAGCTCAAGCCCCCTCTGACAGTGCACCAGCAACCCAGAGGGATCCCTGGTCAACACACCAGAAGATGGATTAGAAAACCTGGAATTCACATCTTGACTTCATTAGCGTTTCCACAGGAGCAGGCAGTTCTAACTCAGGTGCTTTTGAAAACCGCCTCTTACCTGCCGGGTGCCTCAGTTTCCCATATATGCAAGGAGATAATGTTCATTGATCTATTTTATCCCAGTTTTTCCCTTCAGACCATGCACATTTCAAGGCAGTGACAAGGAGCAACTGGCACAACTCATCCTCATCTCACTGCCATCACACAACAACAGTAACTGGCACAGCAGCAACGACTAGAAGGTCATCTTAGTACTTCACACAGATTTTATTTTTTCCTTTGACTGCTCTTGCTAGCCCCCCAGATTTAGGACTAGCTACCAAAAAAAAAAAGTCATTTACAATACATAGACTTTAAATCCAGCTGAGTCTTCTTTGGACTTCTGAAAGTAAGCACCTAAAAGACAGATATTAAATATTAAAGTATCTGAAGGGAGCCTACCGGAGAGCTGGAGAGGGACTCTTTGTCAGGAATAGTAGTGATAGGACAAGGGGTAATGGCTTTAAGGTGGAAGAGGGGAGATTTAGATTGGATATTAGGAAGAAATTCCTTTCTGTGAGGGTGGTGAGGCACTGGAACAGGTTGCCCAGAGAAGTTGTGGATGTCCCATCCCTGGAGGGGTTCAAGGCCAGGCTGGATGGGGCTTGGAGCAACCTGGTGTGGTGGGAGGTGTCCCTGCCCATGGCAGGGGGTTGGAACTCCATCTTCAAGGTCCCTTCCAACTCTAACCATTCTATGATTCTATGAAATATGATTCTAAAACTCCAAGGGCGTGAGAGCAGAGAACAATTTCCATTAGAGGAGTTAGCTCCTATGACAGTGATTTCAGCTTAAAGCCACTAGAAATAACCAAGACACAGCACTGAGAATCACAATGGATAATAGAAACATCAGCTCAGCCTTGGTGCACAGAGCCACCACTGCCGGGCTACAGCCCCACAGCTTGCATTTTACCAGCAGGTAAAGCTCAATAAGGGGAAATGCACATGGAGGAGGGGGAATAAAAAATAGGAGTGTAGAGCATGGATAAGCCATACACAGATATTGGTAATTTCAAATAGGTACTTCTCAGAGGAGCTGTACTGCACACCTTTGACCTTTAACTGGAGTGTTCAAACATTGCGTGTAATGATGACTACCAATGAAAGTCCTACGCTGTGCTTGGCTGCACTTTCTATATGAGTGCCAGCAGTAAGATAAATGATAAACTGGTTCACTGGAGTACTAGTGGTTTGGGGGCTATTGATTTTTGGTCCATTCTCTTTAAAAGTGAGATCTAAAAAGTTGACAGAGGGTCATTAATTTCATCATATACTTGTCGTCTCATCCATAACCAATCCAGGGGCTGAGTGCGCTTGTCACTCTCTGTTTGCACTTTATTTGTTTAGGTTTTCTTTGTGATTCTACATTTTTCCCCTTTATTTCAAGCTTTGTGTGTTTCTGCTGCTGTTATTTCTTTTTTCCTCCAAATGAGCTCCTTGCTTTGGACTTCTATTGCAAAAGAACTCTCTGGACAAATATATATTTATATTATAATTAAATTCAGTGGCTTCATTATCAAGTCCACACTAGGAAAGGAAGTCACCTCTGTTTAGTGCTATTCATTTAAAAAGAAAAAGACTGCTATAAAATTCATCAATCTTAATTGTGCAATCTGAAGGACTTTGATTGAACAAACACTTGTCTGAGGACTTCAGGGCCTTGTTTGAAGCGGACATTAAGGAAAGAGTTGAGGAATTTTTCCCCTATGAAGTTCCATAGGTCCATGTCAGCATTCTCAGGTGATAAGGAAAAAACTGAATTCAAACGAATGTATAATCATAATTAGTAGAGTTCCCTTTCTTATGGATCTGATTAAGTGACTCTTCACAATGAATTAAGAAAATCTTTTACCAGCTCTTACTAAAAACTTATTTCAAGTCACATCTTAGCTTTTGGTAGAGTGAGGCAAACAAAGAATTCTCTAAAAATTATTAACAGCAACCAGATACAAGTATTTAAGACCAGAGGAGGATATTTTACACCTAGTGGATAAATATCCATAGGAGGAAGCGATTCTCATACAAGAACTGCATGTAGTTGGTGGTTGTTACCAACTCAAGTTGGTAAAATATTTTTCTAGGTTATAGTGTCATCCAGCTCCCAACATCCAGTTCATCTGCACTGTCTTGCCTTGGGAACCCAACAGAAAAGCATATGTAGAAAGTAAAAGAAAGCGTGATTAAGTACTACAGACGATGGCAGAAATATCCAGTATTAATAATATCACAACCTGCCAGTAAGTCTCTTTTTTTTTTTATAGGTGAAGAAATACATTTCTACTTTAAAGTGTGTTTTTATATACCCTTGAGTGCCCAACTAGCTAAACTACCAGGGGAGCTCTACATGATTTAGAAGTTAATCCTTCAAATGGCTAACAATTGAATGCCTCAGCTGTTTGTAGTTTCCTACCACTGGCTAATTTCATTTTTGTTTCATGTGTTCAGTGGCAAGCTTTCATTGTTCAGAGCTTTGACACCGAGGGTGTAAGTGTAGTTAATTTAGTTAAAATGAGGCTGGGAACATTCACACCATGTTCAGCTTGTTATGACTAGACCCGGTAGAAGTTAGAAAAATACACCTGGAGAACAAACTGGAATTAAAAAAAGAGGAGGGAGAGAAAGAGAAAAAGCAGGCAAAGGAAATAATCCAAATTTGCCAAGCTCATGAGCATCATGCAGCTTTTAAACAGAAAAAAAGATTCAGAGGGGAAAAGAGCTAACCATTTAAGCTTACTGCTTTGAGGGCCAAAAAAACCTGTATGTGTTAAAATATTGAATCATCAACTTTTTTTTAAAGTAGGCTTAAGAAAGCCAAATCCACTGTTATCAATCTCCTCCGCCTTCCAAAAGCTATTTTGTTTGTATGGCACTTACAGAGGTCAGAAGGCTTGCAAGTGCTCAAAAAGTATTATCTATAGCAATTGGTGCAGAGTTCCTTATCACCCATGCTGGGTGCTAAAAAACCCACAGACTGACCCTAAGATGTTTTTCAGTTAAGTAGCATCATCTTCCAGCAGCAGAGCCTGCTTTCCATGGGATGCTGGGCACCAGCACCCATAAGGCTTGTACCCCTGTTGCAAACGTGCTGCAGGCTCAGCAGCTCCAGCACTTCCTCGCTGCAGTTCCCAGCTCAAGCAAGCAGCTTCTTAAAATCCTAATTATAATCTTGATTAATAGATATTATAACACAGCTCCTGTTTGCCTGTAATTATATTTGACACAGAGATACAAATCAGCAGTTTAACATGCTGGAGTAGGATTCATAGGATTATGGACATATACATTTTTATTAAAGCTCTATTGGTTTCTCTTTAACATTCATCAAATCTCTCCCTTTACACAGAGATAAATATTATTTTTTTTCCCAGAAAGTCATTAATTTTGGAGTTTAAGAAAAATGAAATAGACAAAGTGGGTAATTTTTCACACTTAGAATAATTTCCCTATGATATTATGACTCTTTTTCTTGCACTGCTCTGGGAGATTAATATGGCTGTTATTTTCTCCACTAATTGGCTTTACAGATAGCCATGGGAGATAGCACCTCATAAAGCCAAACAAGAGAAAAATGTTAACAGCTCTAAGCTGTCCCATAACAAGGGGGTCTATTCATTAAGAAGCAATATTCTATTAGGGAAGATTATTTACTTTTTTTTTTTAGAACAGATTGTTTAAATAAGTGGAGCATGCACTAAAAACCAAAAGCAGATTACACCTGGTTGTGCTGTTGCCTAAAGCCTCCAGCTCTTCCCTTAAATGGTCCCCTCACGCTGCCCATGTGAACACTAGCCACCAACACACTAGAAGTCACTATTTCCTTCCCAAGTCAACAAGTCCTCCTCCAGCACACGGGACTCTGTGCAAGGGTTTTACATATGTGGGCACAAGTCTGGGTTACTAACTTCTGATCACCCCCTTTTCTTATTTCAGCAGAGGAGTGAAGGCCATCTCAACACTTGGGTTTGAAACAATATAATTGCTGTTAAGCATTAAGAGACAAAGGATTTCCCAGCTTGGTACCATGCAGATAGGGATCCCCCACTTGGACCCAGAGCTCTTTACAGCTCCAATAGTAGGAAAGCAAGATTAGCCTTTAATAAGCAACTACAACATCCCCTAAATAGCAGCATTGCCCCGAAAGGAACATTAGGAACAACTTGTTCTCCCATCCATTTCAGGCTGCAAAAGTATTCTCCATGAGATAGCCAGAGCCCAGGTTACTCTGACCTCCACATTGGGGGCACAAAGCAGCATCTGAACTTTTCTAGCATTTTAGAGTCATTTTATGGTGCTGCTCCACCAGGCTGAACAAATAATTTTTATTCTAAAGCAAACAAGACTTTTGTCTTATAATGGATCCCAGAGACAAGTTGCGACACACAGTAAAGGCTGGCTTTCCCACATATTTCACTAATTATCAGACTGCATAGGTATATGCAAAAAAGGTACCCATAAACCTCATAGCCACCTTCCAGCATTGGTATTTTGTCCTTCTCACCAGAATTAGACTTTGCCAAACGGCATCATCTCCCCAGGACCTTGCACAGAGCCTCCCACTGGAGGTGAAGTCATCCATCCAGACACTGTCTGTGATTTGGCTCTTACCCAGGCAGACCAGCCCCACAACACTGTAGCTTCCCAGCAATGCATTTTCACAGACATCTCACATGAGTACCTGGTTCCCAGGAAACTATTCTGTCCACCTTTAATCTGAAACACTCCTAAAAACAAACATTTAAAAAAAAAATAGTCCAATTTGCATATAAATTATGTAGGTATGCCACTCATTCCTCCCAATGGAATGAATTTATTGCTAATTTTTGAAGTTTTGGCTGTTTTACAAGGCAATCTGCATTAGGAACAGAGAATTGATGGATAACACATCCATTTAAAGCCACAGAGTTATCTAGTTAGCACGAACACAGACACTTAAAGTGCAGGTGGGACAACCACAATGTCTAAAACCCTCTGCTATCAGATCATAGAACGGTTAGAGTTGGAAGGGACCTTGAAGATCAATTTCCAACCCCCCTGCCATGGGCAGAGACACCTCCCACTAGACCAGATCAGAGAGGAACTCTCATAAAGCACAAGCAGTTCTACATCTAAAATAAAAAAAAAAATAAAATGCAGCAGCATCACTATCACAAGCCCCTTCCTTGTATCCAATACTTTATTTAAAGCTGCAAAGCATGGAGAAAACAGACAATGCCCAAACTCTTACTAAAACACAATTCAGCAGCATGAATTTGCAGTTACAAATCAACACTTAGAAGCACAACCCATTCATACCTTAATGACAACAGCCAGATGTCAGAGTGGAGCATTGCTTCATTAGCAGGTTGGAGAAAGAAGCATCTCACAGCACAGAGCCACAATCATTCCCACTCCTCCAGGCACCAACCAAGCTAACACATGACTTGAGAGAATACCAGAACGAAGGTTGTGTGACTCCACTTTGATTCACCAGCAGCTTTCTTCAGGGAGCAGATGACCTCTCGATTCCCAAAGACATAATTTCTCCCCAGCAAGTCAACCAATAATCTCATTTTGCTGATTTTTTTTTTGATACAGGCACAAATCTCATACCATTTACTCATGGCACACTAAAGCTTACACTGTGTGACACCAGGCACCCACAAATGTCTTGACACAGGATACTCCATGTTGGAGCAGTACAGTTGGGACTCTTTCTAAATATTTTTCCAACCTGTAATCGTTGTGCCCGGTAGCCAAAATGTTAAATCAGCACATTGAAAAAAAAAGCAATTCTGGATGATTACCTAGGAGTGACTGCTTCCAGCACCACTCACATCAAGGCAGAGCAGTCAAACCAACACATGAACATTGAGCTGAAAATCCTACACAAAGTCCTCCACTTGATATAAATCCTCAGCATGGTATTTGAGAGGGACATTAAAGGAGCATTTCACTCCAGGTGAGTTTTAGCTTGATAGAAGGCAAAAGTCTAATCACAGAAACTCTGAGCAGCTGATATTTCATTGCACTCCAGCTCCTGCCTGGCCCTCAGGTTCCCCACCATAAAGAGCATCTTTGCAAATGCTGCTTTTGGGAGAAAACATCATTTCTCCATTAGGGCAGGCAATGCCTAAAGTACCCCCCAGGTGTGTTTTTGTATTTAAGTATTATCAATACTTTAGAGGTCAAGATAGAGCAATTTAGGTTCTGCAGTAACCTCTGAAGAAGTTTAACATTCTAAAACAAGGGATTAAATTTCATAGGAACAGAGTTGTGTCTCCATCCTTTGCTCCATTACTATTGTCTTAGCAATCAAGTTTTCCGCCATTTAAACAGATAAATGCATTACTGAAGGAAAAAATAGAGAAAATAACTAAAACCCATATATTAAACAATGAACTTGTAGCCTGGTATCACTCACTCAGATGCTCAGATGCTTGTGGAGGACAGGAGAACCTGAAGTATTCAGAACAGGTGAAAGGATTCAGTAATAAGCACACCATTTTTGATCTAATGGTTTGTTCGGTAGGTTCTTTGGTGTAATGAACTATTGAAAGTGACCTTAAGAAAACACTGTTCACAGTTACACAGGCACCATCCCCACTCATCCCATTTAGCATATTAAGTGTGCCACTCCAATAAGGATGAGAAAGAGTGGATTGGGTTTTTTTACCAAAAAAAGCAGAGGCAGCACAGTGGTGCCCATAGAGCTTCCTATGAGTATTTCCCCTCCTGCTCTATCCTTTTTGAGCAAATACCCCTCTTGAAAATCCATCAAGCGTGACCTTAAGACATCAAATTCAAACACAGGCTTTCCTCTGCAGGCAGAGCCACTCAGATTAAGAACACTTTCTTCAGCTCACCTTAAGAGTCATACTTTACTTTAAATGAAACAAAAACATTTAAAGAATATAAATTTGAAGAATAATTGAAAAGTTCACCATTGAGATTTCTACATGCTCATTTTGCCAGGAACACTGGTTTCAGGGCAGCATCTCACAGCCAGCACCCAGCATAAGGCTCAGACCATAAGAGGGCAGGTACCATTTTAACATCAAGAAAAAAAAGGGAAAGTTGGATTAGTTGGCTGTTGGTTTTTGGTGTTTCTTGGGTTTTTTTTTACAGATACATAAAACAGAGGAAGAAGCTAAAAGACAGTTACTTTATTAAAGTTATAGAATTATATCAATCAAGCTTATAGGACATTTAAAACTTTTGCACAAGAACTTAGCTTAATTATTTAGACCAAATAAATAAGCAGAACAACCTACCTGCCCAAGAAAGAGAAGGAGCTATAACCTCCATCCAGCACCACAAACACCAACCAAGAGCTCCAGAACACCCACAGCTGATTTTATATCTGCTTTTCACAGCTGAACCTGGTGAATTCTTTAACGTGAACACCTGAAAACTCCAATAGTAATGAGCAGGTGGAGTCCTTCTGCATGTGATACAGCCTGGGCCATGGCAAAACTTAATGCTCAGGTATTTAAACCCTATATATTTATACATGCATAATATATATATAAATTATATATTAACAACGTACTCAACAAGAAAAAAGGCTCAGAGAAAGACCAAAAGAACCACAGACACGCAGCCCAGCACATGCTCAGGTACTATCATTACAAAAAGCCCATTTCTGCAATTTAACCGACCTGTGTCCCTCTGCAGGTGGCTGTGAGCAGGTTAATCAGTATTTCTCAGGGAAACCCTCCGGCATGACCCATCCCATCGTGGGATGATCGCAGCTACCTGGTGCCCGCTGGGGGAAATGTCCCCTCCATTACAGTATTGGCCAACAATCAGGGAATTGAAGGTTCCTCTTATCCAAATTAGAGTGGTGCCAGCCCCTCCGCCGGTCACTCCTTCAGCTGTCAGAGCTGCTAATGCTAACGCTTTGGATGTCACTGGAAGTGACACTTCTGGCTACTTCAAAGGAGCAGATAATTAACTTAATTTTTTAAGCTTATGGTGGAAAGCCATTCCCATGAAGTTGAGAATTGGTTGGTTTTTTTTAGTATCGGGCACTTCTCTCCTTGAAAAGGCACCTGTTGTTTTCAGTGGGACCCATCATTTTTCTCCTGGAAATAACAGGGATGATTTTGATCTCTCACAGCATCTACGCCTCCGTTCTAGCATGAGCCTCAGCAAGGTTTTTTTCCTGCTGACGCCAGTGGAACTAAGGAAAGCAGCAGCTCCCACGTTTCTTTTTGGGATATCAGCCATAACACAAACCAGTGGTAGCTGCTTTTCCGACCGGTAGGGAGCAATGATCTCCTAATTAGAAAAAAATCCTACGGTTTTTATTGCAAATGTGTATCTAGGAAGTCAAAGTGTACAAATTAATATCACAGATATCAAAATATTAGACACAGAGGCATTGTTATTATACTTAAGGCTGTACCAATGTTTCTCTTTCAGTGGTTTATAACTTGGCTTAAAATTTTATTCCTGGCTGAAAACTGGCACAAAATTTGAAAATTTGAGAAAAACCAGTAGGCAACTATAAAACTATAAAAAGTAGGGAAATATTAAACATCCTTTTTACCGTAAAGATAATATTTTTATTTGGAAGATGAAAGGAATTTGTAAAAGATGTGGTATTCCAGCCAATGCTCTTTTGTGGGGAAAAACTGTTCTTCTTTGCCCTGTCTTCCCACAAGGTTGCTAAAGAACTCAACACATTTTTAGTAGAAGCTTTTGAAGACAAAAGAGAAGACTGGGCCCAGTTTTCAAAATCATGTGCCTTCCTTGCTTACAGCAAAAGCAGCAGCGTAAATATATATGTGCCCAAATAATTATTTTTAGCTGTTATTTATGCAACTACATGTTGATCAACGCTACACAATGCTACAGAAAAGCTGGTGGAATCATACTAAATCTACAGAAACAAACAGAAAAGGACTGAAATACAGCTTGGAATTAAAGAAGTTAAATCATATAGGAGTAATGTAATGGAGATAATGTAGTTAAATCATATAGGAGTAATGTAATGGAGATAAGGCAAGGCAAAAATTAGGTCTATTCTACCTAGATTTCAATAAAACACTTGATGCAATGATACATTGAAATTATTAGCTAAGATAATGAAGGTGGACATTTGTGCAAAAAGGCTTTTTGGGTAGGTAGAGCAGTGGCTAGGAAGAGATGGCTACGCAAGGAGAAATATCCTACTGCAGGTGGTAATAGTGAATTCAGCAGGAAGAGCTGGAATCAGGCTAATGACAGATAAAGAAAAGGAGAGCATCATCACTGTTTGAGAAGAAGATGAGAATCATATTCAGGAAGAACTGGGTGACTTTGAGAAGTGGAGTGGCGGGGCTGGGATGAAATTACGTGCTTGGAGGGATGAAACCAAAAAAACATGCCCAAAAGCTGAAGCTACAGAACTGGAAACACAAGAGGAGGCAGGTTTCCTCCTTTGCCTGACATACCAACCCTAAGCAATTAATGGAATGATTAATAAATAAATAATGATGTTTCCTGACAGGGGAAATTCACCTCACTACAGCTGGCATTGGTGAGAAATGTGGCAAATTAAGCTAAAAACAGTTCTGGTTGTTATGGTTCAAAAAGCAGAGGTTGAAGCTGGAGCATGAAGAAGGACTGCCAAAGTTATCCACAAAGTGAGAACCAAGGAAGAGAGGCTAAAACATCCTTTCTAGATGCAGCTCAGCAAAACTAAGGTTAAGAGTGGATAACATGTAGCCCCCATAAACAGCTCAGGAGGATAAGCCCCAGACAAGGAAGCTATTTAATCTAAACAACAAGGTTGACACCAATACAATCCAGTAAGGACCAGCTATGGAGTACCACAGACTGGAAAGCAAGCAGCTTCTAACCACCAGAGCAATCATGTTCTGGTTGGGTTGCTGAAGTTTTATGATGTTGTTTCTGTTCCAACACTATTTATTTGGCTGTCATGATTTTCCTGTATTTAAAAACCAACTGGCTTTAGAACAGCCTGGCTAAAGGGACACAGAGGAAGCCAGCCCCCAATTCCCACACAATTTCAATAGGAACCCAGTTTCACGCTATTAAAAATCCCATCCCGACACAAAATGATTTTCCAACATTTGTGGACATCTTGCAGGGCATCCCAAACTGCTTTTCAGTTATAGAACAGTATTTGAGCCAGAATAATTGAGCATATAAATAAATAAAATAATATAATAAAACATAGGAAGTGAAATGGGATTTTGGTGATGAAAAGCAGTATTTTCCACTTCCAGCATCACCCACCTCCCATGTTAGAAACAATAAATAATTAAGCCTCTGAGGCAGAGATAAGCAGAGCCTGTGATAGTATCATGACAGTCGCTGCTAAACGCTGTTGAGTGATTGAAAAATGTTAATAGTATGATGTGAAATATAGGATAAATCCCTATTTCAAAATGAGATAACCTAGGCACAAGGCAATAAAGGAGCTCTCTCCAAGTCCCACAGAAAGGTGGCCCCAGTGGGGGCAACTCACATTAATACTAAGCATCTCCTTGATCTTAACTGCGGCGAGATGGG
>VZRU01005969.1:201567-205471 GCA_013398155.1 Pedionomus torquatus
GGCTTCAGAAACTTTCTGAGCCTCTCTTACCCTCTTTTGCAACACCAGTGAGGGACCAGCACCATAGTCCCACAGCATCAAGAGCTCCCACTGATTTATTCCAGCACTGTGCTCAGACACAGCCAGTGGGTTCATGCACAGAGCTGTTAGTACCACCAAAGCCTACCCGTGACCAGAAGCCGGTCTAGCAAAGCACCATTAGCAAACTATCAAAATATGGCCCTGTATAAAATATTTTTATTACATATATTATTCTGGTTTTCTTCAGAAAAAAAAAAAAAAAAAAAAGAAAAAAGAAAAAAAGGCATTTTTTCCCAAGTGAAAATCATGTGGGTATTAAGGAAAAAAATTGTGTGTCTCTTTGCTTGGCAGAAGGTAGAATATCCCAGTCATGCTGGAAAACCACTGGCTGGCCTGATATTAGCCTGGATCCAATTAGAAACACTTTTCAGTTTTAACCCAGGTGGAATTGCACGATTATAATGGCAAAAGCCTGTGCTTGAGAGGAAATGGAGAAAGTTGTTCTTGCTGAAGAAAGGAATAAAGGTCTGTTCAGTGCTCCACAGAAGTCTCATGCAAAGCCAGCGAGCTGAGCACAGATCTCCAGCTGAAGATTAAAACCAATTTTGTGCTCAATGGCTAGTACCAGGTACTGAGGACTCATTTGTCGCTCCAGGAGCAGAGGAACCAAGCTGTTTTTCCACCAGGGAGAAACCCAGCTTCTCCAAACTGCTCCACCTAAGCACATCTCCTCCTCAATGCTTGCCCATATCCAAACCAACCTTGTAAGAGAAGCCACCAGCTCAACACGATTCCTTCCAAGCACTTGGTCAGCTTGCACCAACTTGAATAAGGGAAATACCAGCAGTTCCTCAAAGCCATTCTCCATCCCACCAAAAAGGATGTGGCCATGGACACTGTGCAAGACCCGAGCTCAGGAGCAGCAAACTCAGGCATCGGTGGGGGGGTGGGGGTGTGCACGTGTGTGTGTGTACAGCACCAACAGCCCCAGAGCCTTGTGTGGGTCCTCAGGAACTCTGATAGTGCCAACAAGGACATGGCAATGTCTTTCTTCAACAGGTGCCCAAATCCTGTCAGACTGAAATGATTTCAACAAAGATCCTTTCACCCACTGGAGTAAAAAGCCTAAAAGCCCATACCGGATATAATTTCTTCTGAATAAAAACAAACATGCTCACATAAGTCTAATTACACTGAAAATTCCCTTTAAGTTACTTTGAAAACCATGAGACAAATAAATTGCATGCATCCCCGTGTGTATACAAAACACCCATTAAAAAAATGGGTGCACTGCTCTAAAACCTTTATCTTTTTCTTCCAAGACAGAAAGATGCTTTCAAGAACATTCACAAATGTAAGCATCCTTTATTTAAGGAAAATTATGATTCTCACAACCGTGAAACACATGAAGCAACAGCATTGAGAGAGGTACCGAGTGAGGTGACATCTGTGATAAAATTAAAGGAGTTATCAATATGATACATACTCTATTCCACCCTCTGGTTTCTAGTTCCTATTTCTCCCATGTAGTACCAAAGAAGAAAAATATTTGGATTTTCCTGCATCAGAATCCTACCACATCCATGACCAAAACTGTGATGTAGTTACAGGATTTGATTTGCAGAGTCTGAATTAACAGATAGCAGAATATTCTTACATAGCATAAACTACAAACTGAATCAGGTTTCAGAGGGTCAACAACTAAGGGGGACAGATATCTTCTTTCTAATTACTTGCTGCAAACTTTATGAACTATTTTCCTGTCTGCCTTTTCCAGATCGTGTTCAGAAGCAGATGTACCAAAATATCATGTGTCTGACCCAACCATGAGGAGGACAGGAACCTTCACAAAAGCAAAGGAAAAGATAAAAAGAAAAATAAAAGCCTACCCTCGGAAGATATGCAGGCCCATATTAGAAATGCAGGAGATTGAGATAGTTTGGATAAATGCCCAAACTTCTGAGAGTTTAATCAAAACTAAACCAACCAATCCTCTTCTCCTTTTGAGATTTGCCCAGCAACAATTATGATCAGTTTTAAAAACCACAAGTACTTAATAAAAACTAGAATACTATAAATCTTCTGCCATATGAAGCTAATAAAAATAAATAATAATAATAAATTTTAATGTTTAAGGCACTAACCTGTATTTGTGCCTCCAGTCAATGACATTAATAGTTCTAGAAATATTTGAATAAATGTTCTTTTAGCAAAAAGGTATATTTTTCTATATACTTGCCAGGTTTTAGACTGGTTATGTTGACTGCACTCGGACTTGTAATGAGATTCTTTAAGACATTATTCCATTTCCATGTTCATCTGACATTATTAAATCTCTATTTGTTTCTATCACAGAGAATTTAGAAATATGTTCCAGAGAACGTATTTTTGGCCATAAGGGCCATCATCAACCTCATTCTTTCCAGTTCTATATTAAAGTTAACAGGATCGATGCTGGTCTGCACCAACTCTTCAGCCTGGGACGCCTACAGCCAAACAGCCCCAGGCATCTCTTTCGGACCACAAGAAGTCATTTATTTTGCCAACCCTGGAAGTGATACTTTTTGTTTCTCGCTGCCTCATCCCACCTGCTTTACACATCCATTTAAATGCAAGCTATTCCATAACACTGTGGTTGCTACCATCCCAAACCCAGCAGGTATAGAACATTTCTACATCACCCACCCACTACAGAAAACATTCGTTTTTAAGATTAAGTTCTTGATTTAGCTGGCCTGGTTCTAGTGGGAAGAGCAGAGTTTGGAGGTGATGGGTAAGCTCAGTGCAATTTCGGTGCCGTGATCCATCCCACAGGCAGTGCATTGTCTCTGAGCCCCAAATCTGAGCTCTTTTCCTACTTCTATCCAAGAAAAATTCCCATGTAAATCTTCCAGTGGCTTTTGCCAGCAGTAGGAATGAGTAATAGCTAAGGAAAGATATTTTAATTGCTCCAGTTAGTAAAAATAATGCACTATTGAGTGAGAGGTGCGTATTAATGTTCAGGAAACGCACTATTGCGCGTTTCATCCTCAGGGGCTGGGTCACAGCACCCTTGAAAAAGTGGCAGATAGCGTCTTTTCACTTAACATCATTCATTTGTGAAAACAAAAATCGAAAGCAAACACATATGCAAAAAAATCCTGTTTTGGGAATACGTTGGAGCATTTCTAGAAATTGTCAAAGCTGTTTTCATAATCCTTCCACCTGTAAGACCAAATGCCTTAATTACCATGAGACCAGCTAGCTACAGAGGGCTCAGAAAGAGCCATAAAAATGTTTTTGAGTGGCTTAAAATAGCATTTCCTCCTCCTAAAAATAGAACAATGCACAGAGAAAACACTTTGACCCCTTTTCGAGGCAACTGAGCGGTATGAAGGCAGCCCCAGGGGGGAAGGCAGGGATCCCCCAGCCCCATCACCACGGTGTTCTCCACCGCTGCTCTCCCAAGCCAGGATGCTCTGCCAAAAGCATGATGCTGTCCTGTATCAAACCCCATTTCTATCTTGTACTAAGTCTGACCAGCCTTGGGTCCTGAGCCAGAATGACTTTTTTGGGAGGAAATTCCACATTTGGGAGGGAAAGGATGAAGCATTTAAAAAGGTCAGCTTGCCAGCAAAAAAAAAGGCAGTTATAGGAATAAAGGGGAGGAAAACATTTCCTGGGTCACTGGGTTTCGTCCAGCGCTACCAGAAGGAACTAATTCATATATTGCCTTTCACAAACTGACCCAGCTCTTGCAACAGGCGGAAACGTTGGGATCCACCTCAAAAACAGAGCACGAGCCCCTGGTGCCTCTGGAACTCCTGCCCCCTGCTTTACAGAGCTGCAAAGGGCGACAGAACATTCCCAAAATGCATGCTTAACCCAGAATTCACTCTCTTTC
>VZRU01005969.1:218598-234119 GCA_013398155.1 Pedionomus torquatus
AAAAAAAAAAAAAAAGAAATAACAACCAGAAAATACTTTTGCTTGAATTATGAAGTTTAGTTTCCATATACATCTGTGTGTACATGTATGTTCATCTATATGCACTTTATACTTATGCATATAAATGCATAGATATTCACATGTATTTTAAACCTTGTCCAGGGCCAAATCTGGGACTAAACTGTTGCTCCAACCCTGCCGTGGGTGCCTGCTCCTGCAGCCCCCAGCCATCCCTGCCCTGTAAGACGGCGTTTATCTCCAGCCCTTCTGGACACTCATCCTCCTCGTTATCGCTCCGGCCGCCCCGAAGCACGATAAGCCCTCGACTTTTCCAGCTCGGCCGGCTGATAAGGCGAGCTGCGAAGACGTCTTGCCTTTGCCAGCTTTTCTCCCCCCACACCTTTCCTGTTCCCAGTTTTTCGGTGGGCACCTGTCACCGCGGTCTCGACTTTCACGGCTTTTTTTCCCCCCCGGCTCCCTCCGTGGGGCCGGAGGGGTTTATCGGAGGAAACACTTGGGCTCGCGGGGATGGCCTCCGCACCGTGGCAGATTAATCCGAGTTGAGTGCACTTCCTTCGGCCAGAGGACACCAATTACCGCGACGGCACCGGCAGCACAATGCGGGCGGACATCTGACAGCCCGGGTCCCGCCAGCTCCGCATTGTCCTCCCATCAGGCGCTGTCAGTTCCCAGCCTTAATTACATCCTGTTTACAAACACTCGGCCGGACTTCAGATGGAGCCTTAACAAAGGTTGACAAAGGTCAGGGCCACGTCACGAGGATGTTATCTGTCTGTGTGCTCTGGCTGATAAAGGAGGAGGAGGAGGAGAAGGCAGCACGGGGTTGATTTTGGAGATAGCACAGAAAAATGCACGCCGGGGCCATGCCAAGTACCTAAACTCCAGCCCCTCAACCCAAGAAGAGCTCATCAGCGCTGGGTGATATGCTTGAACCCGGGACCATGCAGGACTTGTGTGTACTCATAGGAAGGGAGGGTGGAAAACGGCCATCATAAACCTGAAATAGCAATAGCTGGGGCTGACCAATAAATTGACCTAATAATTTAAAAAGTCCCTTCTATATCTATTTTATTGTCTTGAAATCTGTGTTGTAAGAGTAGAAATTTTGCTGCTCAGAAAATAAAACCTGCTATTTTCCCCACAGAAATCATGAAGACCCTCCATCCTGACTCCTGGAGCATGTGGTGGGGATGGGGAGGGACATCCTTCCCACCTCCTCCAGCTGCAGGGAGCCAAGGGCTGACCATGGTCAAGCCAGGCTTGTCCCAAATCCATATGTCCCCCTGCACTACCCTCTCATATTTGCCTTGCGTTATGGGTTCTCATGCTCTTTTTGGTGCCAGCAGGGAAGATATTTTTGTAGCAAGCTTAATAACTTTCTAGGTGCACAATTAAATTAGCCAGGGGTAGGGTCCTACCTTACATTTTCACATTTTGCCCAAATACTTTGTTCACTCCAACTTCTTGATGTCAAGTGCAGATAAAACCCAAAGGGTCAAACACAGGGAGAATTTGATGTTTACTGCTGGGTTTATGTGTATAGGAGCAAGGAAACCCGGCATCTCTATAAGCCAAGGCTACTCAATTTGACATCCAGGCCCTCCTCCAGTATCTTCTTTCTCTGTCTTGAGAAAGATGAGGACAGGCATGAATTCAACCTCATCTACAACTCAAGGTGGAAGAGTATATACAGAAGACCAGCAGTTAGACAAATATAAACACTTAATATAACAAAGTTAATAATACAGGAGCTGTCAGCCTGACCCATCCCTTGATCTGTTCTCAGTTATTCCCACACCCTAATGCAGCCCAAAGCACCCAGGACCACACAATAATCGCCATTAAAATTAAAACCCCTGTCTGTTATCATATCACTCCTCTCAGAGGAAATACTGGATTAACCACATGGCAGCAGTCAGTAAATGGTGACTAGCATCATAGTTTTGTATTTCTGCAGCATTACACTTGTGAACTCTGAAATGATGGGCAGAAGTTGCTGTGTCAGTGGCTGAACCAATGCACAGAGCATCCAAGAACCAGCCCAGCATCCTCACTCTGAACAGGAAAACATCTCCAATGAAAGTGCCCCTGCCTGCCCAAAGGAGGAGAGGGCCTTACCTGTTTTCATTACTTGGAAAAAAAAAAAAGAAAAGAAAAAAAAAAAAAGAAAAAAAAAAAAAAAAGAAAATTCTTTTGATTTTGGGGTCAGATTTGGTTGTCCTTGGTGAAAAATGTAAATTCTAGATAACAGGAAAATTTACCCTGACAAGCACAAAGCCATCCATGGCCTTGACTTCTTTGGAACCACAGTGCAGTTTTGAACCTGCCCTGAGCCACCCAAAGTACTACTTGTACAGAAATAATTTAAGCCTTTAATACTATAAATAAATGACAAAACCAAAGAAGAAAATACTATATCTTACTCATATACCAATTGCTAACAATCCGTGGTAAAATTCTGGTCTCTCACCTGGAGGAGTTTGCAGCCAAGGACTGAATACTGCAGCAATGCAATCCAACCCAAAAGTCAGCACAATCACGCTTCACTAACATGAACAACTACATTCAGTGAAAGGAAATGCAAAATTAAATTCTACCAAATCAAAGAGGAGCAGAAGAGGTAGCTTTTTGGAAAGGCCTTAAAATATTTGACATTCTAAGTGCGGAAAAGTTGAAGGTTTAATTAAAGTCTGCGAGCTCACCGCTGGTTACATACGCTCAGAAATATTCCTGGCAGGTCCTGTGCATTTCTGCTTTGCATGGCCTGAGCCGTTCCTGCAGAGCAGCAGAGCATCACCAAAATTGGGTGCCGAAATAACCCTCAGTCACCCTGTGCAGGGACACAGCTTACGTCCTCAGTGAAAGAACATAATAGGATTAAAAATTATTTAGCTATTTGCTAAATAGGCAAAGCAGAAAGGGAAAAGATCGCAAAAGTTGGGGCTATAATTTCTGAATCATTTCTAAATGAGTGACTGAAGACATTTTCCTGCCCCTTATCTCGGCGCCAAGAGAAGTGGTCTGATTTTCAGCAGTGCAGAACAGGACAGCAAGTCTCTTGGCGTGATGTTTAGTACTTCTAAAATTAAGTACTTGTTCCAAGCCTACCTGTAGGTGCTTAGGAGAGTAAAAATCACAAGTCATTTCTGACAACAGAACTCTGTTTATCCAAAAACTAAGGGGATAAAATGAATGCCTGGGTGATCTTCGGAGCACGGTGTTCCCCCTGCGGGTGCCCACCCTGCCTTCCGTAGAAAATTTGGCTGCGCTGCTCTGGGGGAGCCTGGCTAACACCATCCAACACAAGTTTGCAGTTAATAAAACGACAGGCTCTTCCTTTCTCAGCTTCGTGACAGTCAGGCTCAGTATGCCTCTTGTTCCAGCCAATGTGCCAGTCAGCTGCTGTTACTGCGGAGCTGTGTTTAACATCTTCTTAATTAGCCCAATTCCCCGTGTCTCAGCCAAGTTTTCTAGTGAGAAACAGCCTCAGGAGTTGTACAGCTCTGCATCTGGGAAAACCTGGTCATTAATGCACATACCCAATCCAGCACATCTTGTTTTCTCTAAGCCTGACCCAACACGGTATAGGAATTGTATTTGGGCTAGAATAACATCGTGCTCAAAATCACCTGCAAAAGCTGCCAGGAGCTACAGAGCTGAAAAGGCGATCCTGCAACTTTATTATAACTTAATGCTCCAATTTTCCCATCAGCTCCAGCCCGAAGGACAACTCTGCTCCTCTAACCAGAGCCTCTTCGCCTCCACGCACCAGACATGAGTCAGAAAACAAATAAAACTGATTACATAGCTTGTGTTTATTTGCTCGAATTCATGAGCTCTGGACATACGTAAACCTTTTTGCTGCTGCACTGGTATAAATGCAGCATAACATTACTGGTTTCAGTTGAATTTAGCCTAACATAAACCAGAAAGAGATCTGCCCTTTTTTAATATTATTATTATTATATCGCTATGCCCTCCCTTTTTCTGTTTTCTGTTCTCCCTATATTTTTTTTTCCCCTTTAAAGTCCGCCTAACATTTTATAGACATCTTCCTCACAGCTTCTGGAAGGGTGCTCCATCTTAAACTCAAAAGCAACACTGACAGACGGGGTCGGTATTTTCTTTTCTTTTGCAAGTAATAAAAAAGGAACATTTCACTTCACGTGAAACCAGAGTGCTGCCTTAAAAGAACAGTGTTTGCTTGGCTATAAAAACAGTTACTCTATTGCCAGACCCAGAATCAAAGCATTTATATTTATGTGTTTCCTTTTCTAATAAATAAATCCAATATTTTTAAAGTTCATCAGTTTTAGATTATTATTGTTGCAAGGATTCTTTTCCTCTGAACCCTTTGAATAGCACAGCTGTGTCTAGTCTGCCGGGCAAACTTCTTGCCGGCGTTTCAAGGTAGGTCCATGGTTCACGTTATCATTTGTGCTTCCACAGGGAACGCTAACGAAGCTGCAAAGGGTTAAAGCTGGAGCTGGCTGCAACATTTCTGACCATATGTTTTCCTTCAGCAAGGCTTTTCATTCATGCCAGGGCATCTTCCAAAGGTGTATCAGTTTTGACAACTTTTTTAGGTAAGGGTCTCTGAAATCCATGACCCTCTGGTTACTTCTAATCAGAGAGACAGATTGAATTGAAAACTGTGCTCAGGTGCAGACGCTGCCATTACCACCTAATTTAATTTTACAAACCTGTTTGCAAAGTTTTGGGTTGTTCTGATGCGGAACAGGACCGATCTTTAAATTATTGAACTTGTAAAATAAAGCCACTACCCTGAATTAGGCAAAAGATAATTCCTTTTTAATCAGAAAGCCAAACCTGTCAATGCAATAAAGCCTTTACCAGTCATGCCACAGATGCAGAAAACATCAAGAATTCAGTTTCATGTTACAGACTGGGGACAGCTAAAGGATTTAATTGTTTGGGGTTTTTTTTTTTGCCAAAGGATACCAGTAGCACTCGCTATTTTGGGGTAACATTTTCATTTGGGTCCCAAAATAAAGATTAAATATAGCTACCTACCACTGCCCAGAGCTTTGCTTGTGCTTGCCCACCCTTCCTGTATTCTGCCCATTGGAAATACAGGTCAGTTGTTGGGACCCCATTATGGTCGTAGTCTGCTCCCACTGTTCCACTGGAAAGTGCTGGCTGGGACATAAGAGGTGTCCCCTGAGACAGCTCTAGATCTCTGGGAGCCAGATCACCACAGATGGACTGTGGGTTTCACTGCCCCAGCCCCGTATCCTGCTCAGAACCCAGTCCTCCATTGCAATTCGTCTATGACAACTTACAACCCCTGACCGAGGCATCTATTATAAAAGAAAAAACGAGAGGAAAATCCATCACTGGGGGTCTTTCAGTGCACACTGCAACTGCCCCGTCTCCCATTCTGAGGAACATACCAAGGCAACAGCTGGATGAGCGTATTTGCTTTTCATCACCGTTTATATCCTACAAAGTTATAAAAAACAGTTTTGAAAAAAAAAAAAAGAAAGTTCTTTTTATTCTCAATCCATAAACTGGCATCTTTTGGAAAAGGGGGGAAAAACGAGGGGAAATCCCTCCTCTTTCTCCAGTGAGGATGCGCTGCCAAAGGACCTCTCAGCTCTTCTCCGTGCAGACCTCAGCCCCACCGGAGCCCAGCTATTTCGGCAGCAGAGTTTTCCCTTTCTCCATTTACCCGGGAGTTTCCTTTTTCTCCATTTACTCCGCTCTCCCTCACCCGCCGGCTGTGAGAGCACAGGGCTGGGAGGAAGCCTGGCTCCCAGTGGCTCCCATTTCGGGAGGAGGCGGTGTTCATAACCCGGGTTTGAAATATTAAAGTCAGGCTCAGAGGCACGGTGTGTCGCAAAGGACATGATAACACAGAAGAATTGCAACCTGAAACTATCACTAGAAGATGACATCGGAGATAAGAAAGTACAGTATTACAGGGCTGCGTTAGCACAGGAGGAAATCGATTCAGGCAGACAAGCTAAATTTATTTACTTTATTGATTTTAAATTTTACATGAACTGCAATATAAGTAAATCTTTCATGGTAATTCTAAATCTTGAAACCTATTGTAAATAACTAAAAAAATGTCCAATGTTCAGAATAACCATTTCTTTGTACTGAAAGTGCATTATTCTTAAAGCCCAGGACAAAATATTTTGTAATGAATACCTTAAATCTACCTTGGCAGTCAGTGTTGATATTTTTTGCTAAAATAAGAGCCTGCTTTTGGTGTAGCTGGTGATTCAATATAGCACAGATTTTTTATTATTTATTTATTTTGGTGAGGGGGAAGCTGGGGGGTGAGTACAAAAGAAGAAGAGAAATTTTTGCTGCTGTGACTAGAGCATACAGGTTTTTGACCCTATGGTTCATTGGAGTTGAGTGCTCAGAAGCACAGGTAGAGCTCCTCATGGGTGGAGGTGACAGTGTGATGCTGTGAGGAGGAGAGGTGGGAAGAGCAGCCCTGCAAGCCAGCTTTCCTGAAACACCCCTCCCTCCACCAGCAACTCCACACATCAGATACTTTTATTAACTAAAATCCCAGAAACTCTTTCTAGCTGCTCCAGCCAGCTGAGCTGGGAGAGGCAGATTCGGGGCAGCACTTCCCGCCAGAGGTGTTCAGATTGCGCAGCCACGGGCAATCTTCCAAAAACCTAAGGCAGACGAGACTCCCCCACCCTCAAAAATTGCAAAGCAATCACTGTTTGACATACTTCTAGAAATACTATGGATACACAGCCCCAACATGATATCCCAGACAGACAAGAATACCTACGAACAGAGACTAACCCCGCATCTTTTAACAACAGGGGAAAAAACCCATGATGTTAACTAAAGCACTCACCCAGTGAAGTTTTTTTTTTCCCCTTGGGTCTTTTTTTTCCCTCACGTTGTTGTTGTTTTCTAAACTAATCCATATTACCTGTGCCTTTTGATTTCATTATGTTAGATGCTATTAATCTGGATATATGATTTCAACAGTGAAGAGATGGAATTTGTCATCAACAAAAGGAAAACATTATTTTTAAAGGAGTGAAAGATTAATGTTCCACCACGGACTACTTAAACCCTCTACAGCAACAGCACTATAATATTAATCCAACTTTGATGGGTTTTGCATAAGGCTCATAATTAAACATTTTCTTTTCAATACTTTATAGAATCCCCATCTGTTTTTAATGGCATCATTTTGATGTTTTTCTTAATAATTCTGGCAGCCTGTTCTTGAAGCTTCAAGCTTTATTTTTTGTTCCTAATGTCTTCTTCTACAGTGGCTGCATTGTGCCAAAGCTGAATGCAGGTTTTGGAAACCCATAGTTCTGCCTCACGTTGCTGTCTCTCCCCGCGTTCCTGGGCGGCACAAGGCACAGCAGCGCTCTGTGCTCTCACTTTACACACCGGCTCTCGTTAGCATTTATAGTAAGCATAGGATACCACCCCTGGATAATGAAAATATTTGTTCCTTCCAGTACTTGATGGGACGGCTGGTCTGCTTCTGCCATCCCTGCACTGAGGTATCTCCTCCCAGCTCCGGCTCCAGGCACCATCGTAGTGCCAGTAAATAAATAAATGAATAAATAGCCCAGGCTTACTCCAGGAAACTCAAACAATGTTAAATAAATCACAGTGATGCAGCTTAGCCAGAGTCCTTGGCTTTCCTCTGCACACCAACACCCAAGGTGTCCATCAAAGGTAGGGAAAGGTATCCCCCCTCTCACTCCTCTCTCTCCTTTAGGTATTGAAACTGGGGGCAAGATCGGCTTGGGGCACAAAACCCAACAGTCAGAGGGGCTTAAAGCATCCATCAAAATTACCTGATGGAAACCTGGAATGTGAACCTGGCAATGGCTTCTGCAAGAAGCATCTGCTTTCCATGAGCAATGTTGGGATTTTATCAATATAAACAAAATAGAGGATGGTCCTATCCAGCAATATCTTAAAAAAAAATAAATAAAAAATCAAGAAATAAAATCAATTTTCATCTTAGGTATTTTTTTAAAGTAATTCTAAATGGATTTTTTTCTAAATAGAATTTGAATCGCTGCCCAAAATGTCGTGATTTTCCAACAGAATATTATGAAAATAATATTGTCATTTTTAGCAAAATTTCTGCTTGAATTTTTTTTGCTCTTTTCATTCCTACCTCTTAGACTACACTATTTTTTTCTCCAATATTTTTCATTCATTTATATTAAATGCATATTTGGTGACCTCCTGTGGTTCCCATGGATTAGAACGGAGGAGCAGGATGATTAATGGCTTCAGTTTAAATATTTTATACTCTCTGTAAAAACAGAACAAACTGATGGATGTGTACTTTGCTATTTTCGCTTCAGCGTCAGAGTCCCCTTGATTACATTTTCCCCTTCTTTTCCCCCCACTACCCAACATTATTAACATCTTTTCCCATAGGAAAGAGACCAGAGGGCTCCTTGCTCCCAGGTTTGGCAAAGGCAGGACTTCCACACGTGAACAGATACTGCCCTAATCGGGGCTTTCAACCTTGAGGAGCTTTTAAATGCTCTAAGTGTATTATAATGGTCTCCTGGTCTCAGGACAGACAGATGTGAACCACAAAACTGAAATGTTTCATCTTTTGGCGCCTTTCAGTATGTTCCATGCTGTGCTTCAAGTTTGCTGAAGGATCAGAATTACTTCAGTTCTAGGCAATATAAACGGAGTGATCAAAAACATTTAATTATTCAGGGTCAGCAAATCTGGAGAATCTAATAGTAACAGACAGAAATAACCCTTCCAACCACTCTCATTTTCATTAACTATTATAAAATAGAGAACTGTTTAATTACCAGAAAATATCATAGCAGAAAGACCCAGCATCTTCCCAAGAGCCTTTCCCAGTCCACTCAAATGTATTTGGCGCTAAAGCATAATTTAATTTTCTGCAGATACAGGCGAACACTTGCACACCCAGACACAAATAATTAAAATCCTTCTCTTACGCCTGCTTCAGGCTGACTACTTGAACACAGATGCAGCCTTTCAAAATGCACCGTGTAAAGAGACTTTCACACATTATTTCTGTACCTGTCACCCTGAAACGTGATGACGAGGATGATCCAAATGGAAATGACAACAGAAATGGTTTCCCTATTATTTCCCCTATTTAACTTCACGTTATGTACAGGTGTCTGGGCAGCACGCTTCACAGCGCCGGGGCACAAATTTTCCCCCCCATGGGTTTGCTTTCCCCCAAAAAGAAAAAGAAGATGGTGTAGAGACGCCTCCTTTGAGGGGGAGGATGCACTGATCTTTCTGAAGTGGTGGTTTTGCATAAACAAATACAGAGCTGGTAAAAGTGTAAGATCTTATCAGGACTGACTACGTGAGCCTCAACAACAAAATACGCAGCCAGAGAATCCCCAGTTTATTTAGAAAGTAATACAGGGGTTCGGGAAAATATCATTCCAACTGGGATTCACGCACCATGATGATAAATAGAGAGACCCGGATGACGGCAGTACGCTGATGACACCCAGTTCTCATGAAATCACGTTAATTACATTCATTATGTGTGATAAGAAAAAAAATCCCACCAGTTACGAGCGCGTTTCCTGCTCAGAGGGATGGTTTTGCAAAGCTGAAAACAATTACCAAACCATTCAGTGGAAGAGGAGAAATTAAACAGAAATATGGGAATGATACTTGGGATCGGCTAAAGTTTGACAAGATGTTTACAAGGCTCTATTCCGGAGCTGAGAAAGTAAGTTCCCACAAAAATGAAAAAACAAAACAACCAGAAAACCTATAAAACAGTGTCACTTAGAGGGGAAGTGGGAGCTGATATAAATATAATAGAAAATAGGGAAGCTAACAGTCATAAATGTTAATTTGGAGCTATAAATTACAGATATTTGCCAGAGGAAAATAACGACATAAGAAAAACTCAAGTTCAGTAGAAACAAAAGTCATCTGAATTATGGCACTAGGTAATTGCCAAAAATAAGGTATAAAAGCCAGAAGTGCTCATAGAGACGATTCTGTGAAATATTTGGAGAAAAATGTTATTTCACGCATATCCTCACGGATGACCCAATCTCGAAATAACACAGAAGGGAATTAAATTGCAGCTATGAAAGCCAGATTATTTTCTTTTTTCAGATTAATTTATCCAAACAATTAGCATGCAAGAGTTTTAAAGCAGCTGAAAGAGACATCCCCTGAACCGTGAATGTGGATTTCTAAGAGGAAAGTGCCAGTTTCAGAGGACTGCAGGAAACCCAGCCCAGTTCTGGTATCTGCGACGGGCCAGAGGGAGCAGTCAGCTAAAGACAGGTCCACCTGACACCAGAGCAGGCAAATTACATTAAGGAGTTATTTGCTTAACCAACAGGGTTTTCTTCCTTAGGAATTAAAGTCATATATTTATAGTTAATGCTAATTGATACGTATTTGTAGATAATACAGCCTAGCAAAGTACGTGGAAATTTTTTTTCATATGATTATAAGTTAATTCTGGTTACATAATAGACAGACTATTAAAAATATTTGGCTAGATGATAGCTATGATTTTCTATTATGATATAAGTTCTTGAATGGTATTTTAGAGACTGATATGTGGAGGAAGCATTACTAGTAAGTGATCATATTTTATCAGGTAGCAGAACAAAACGGAATGATACATAATACGCACAAATAAAAGACAAGTTTAAATGCAACAGCAAGTAGGAAATCATCATCAAACTATAAATTCCCAAGACTCCTATGAGAATCACTTTCTGGCATTACCACAACCAGAGTTTTAATCAGTGACATAGAAGAAACACCTGACATTCAGAACTGGGTGCAGAAGAGGCAAAAATCAAGGAGCTGCAAGTAAAAAAGGCACCAAGGCAGCAGGGGGCTTGGGCTTCCGTGAAAGATGGGCAGCAGCAGACAGACCTGCCAGTGATGCAGAAGTGGTGCCACCAACACAAACACTCCTGCCCCAAGGTCTGGCAGCTCCCCTTCGAGAAAGAGTGTGAAATATAGGAGAGGATGCAAAAAAAAAGCAATAAAAATAATGGAGATCAGAAAATGTGTCCGTAGCAAGAAGGATGGGGAAGAGTTGCTCTTGCTTTTATAGAGGGGAGGAGGACAGAAGATCATCATGGTCTGATGATGGAAATCTCTTGAGCTGAAGTAGAAAGCCACATCATGAGGGCAGTGGCTGGAAACTGGAGATACTGCAGTGAGGAATACGACCAAGAATAATTGTTCAGAAAGTTCACCAGATGCTGTGCTCGCTCAGTAGCTGAATTCACTGCTTTCCTGAGAGGTGCTCTAGTTGGAGCAGGTATTAATGGAGGGAAACTATTGCCTGTCTGACGCAGAAAGTCAGGCTGGAAGAGCCTTTTGATATCAGGACAGATGTGACCTCAGGATTGCTATCTAGGGTCTTATCCCACATCTACTAAAAGAAACCAGAGGAAGGACACAGCGTTATTAGTAAGCGATTATATAAATCTGTCTGATAATGGAACCAGCTTTCTTTGTCTGATTAAGATCTGGAACTCTGGCTGTGATTTATCATTTTTATACTATTCTCTTCCCCCAGGCTCCAGGTCACAGTGGTGGCATTGCCACAATTTATAGCGCAGGCAGCTCGGCGGAGACGTAGAGCCTTCCTGACATTTTCTTATTTGGAGCACCTGGCTCTCCTTGTTTTCCTTCTCCTTTCCGCAGTGGCAAGGATTGCCTGCCACTCTCTGATATGAACACGTTTCCTTTTGTAAATAAGCTGAATAAGAAAAACTAAGAATTTTCATGTTTTCTATTTTCCTATTAATCTGTGATACAGCATGGACAGGAATTTACAGCTCTCGTGTGAAAGACTTCACTCTGGTTCTCATATTCCTGACTGAGGATAAAACTCCTGTCCATCTTACATACGTACTTACATTTTACTCCAAAAACCATTATAGCCAGGTAAGGGATCTATCCCTCCAGCCAAAGCTCCATAATCCCCTCAAACCACTTAGATTGCATTTATCACAGTTTTATGGTGAAGGGGTTAAACCTTCAAAAGAGTTCTGGGCACGGTACCTGCACCGGGCATCCCTACTGGTGATACTAACTTCCACCATTCAAATTCACTCAGCAAGGAATAAAGTTTAATTTTTATTTATTTATTTTATATTTACTTTGGGATTTTTTGTCGTTGGTACAAATTCATTCTGGATTCTAATTATTTGCCTTCTTATTTGGGAATGTTTCTTCTAATGTGGGAATGCTGACATTTTCCAGCTTATCTCTACTACCACAAAGGCTGGAAACTTCTTTCTTTTTTTTTTTTCTTATTTTTTTCTTTCCTATTTTTTTAAAAAAAAAAAAAAATAAAAGACGACATTGTCACTTAATCACAATACTGAAGGAAATGAGGCTTTGAGAAAACCACCAAATATGGCAAGACTCATGGTCAAGGCACTGGAGGAAGATATTCTCACTCCCCAGGGCACCTGTGTTTTCAGATTCGCCCTGGCGTGGTGCACCACCACCACCAGCACCACCTCTGCGCCATCTCCAAGGTCCAACCCCACCACATGAGCAGGACCAACACCTCATATCTGTGCCAACCATGACATCTTCCTACCAAAGCATCACATGGTTTCTACAGCCCAGCCTGCAGCTCATCACCCAGACTGGCTGAGGTTCACAGTAAATAGAAAAAAAGGTTTAAATCATTCTCTGCTTCTTTCTCCCAGAAGACAGCGATGGCATGTCCACACTTTGAAGGTGACTCGCACAGTGACCACAAACCTATGGTCATGCTCTTTGGATGGCATCCTTCTTTCAGGATGATGAGCATAAGCAAGTATAAACACTGCCCCCCTCAGTGTTCAGTAGATGGTGAGGGGAAAAGCCAAGGTACTATTTTTTAACCTTAAAATAAGATTCTGATCCACAAATTTACAGTCATTTGGCAACTAATTTTTTTTTAATTGCTGCTGCACTACCTAAAAGTCACACAAAGGATCCACTTCAGTCGTCATTACATGTCTCCTTCCAGCAAGACAGGCCCTGTGTGGGGACTTAAAATATCATAGAATCATAGAATGGTTAGAGCTGGAAGGGACCTTAAAGATCATTGAGTTCTATCCCCTCTGCCATGGGCAGGGACACCTCCCACTAGAGCAAGTTGCTCAAAGCCCCATCCATCAAAGCTCAAGCCCCTGGCCTTGAATGCTTCCAGGGATGGGGCAGCCACAACCTCTCTGGGCAACCTGTTCCAGTCTCACCACTCTCACAGAAAAGAATTTCTTTCTGGTATCTAATCTAAATCTCCCCTCTTCCAATTTAAAACCGTTACCCCTTGTCCTATCACTGTACTTCCTGACAAAGAACCATAGAGAAGGGAAGAGAGAAGCCTTGTCTTTTCCTCCCAGGCAGAGAGTAGAGAGGAATATGTACCCAGGGCAACTCTGAAGGAGAGTGAGGTACTGTAAACCCATCATCACCCAAAGGCCAGTTTCCTAATTGCAGGCTAAGGGGCAGGAAAAACACCCCTGGCTTTGTCATTTCTGAACCATCAATCACTGCCCTTGCCAAAGCAGCCCTTTCTCAGAGGAAAAAAAAACCATTTCTCCTCTCCCATCTTACCCCAGGGCAGTCACTGTCCCACCTTCCCTTGGGGGTGAGTTTCAAGCCCTGCACCGGCCAGGAGCAACTCTAGCATTACGGCTGCGGAAAAAGGGCTTTATTCAGGGTACAATTACAATTATTAAGCTATGTGATTGGTACCCATAGCTGTTAATGTTCGAAGAGGTTTTGGTTCGCTCCATTTAGCCTGGTTGTAAATTCTTCTTATAATTCAGTTGTTGCATTAAAAATAATTTTAAAAAATCCCTTGGATGTTTCTCATGACTTCATTTTGTCACTTAAACAAATTGCTCTTCCGCACCAGGCACACTGTGCAGGGAAAATCCATCCTCTGACTTCAGAGGGGATTAGACTTGGCTCTAAGGCCTCTGTCCTGCAAAGCACTTAAGCACCTGCTTAACTTTAAGCACATGGCTAAGTCTATCCATCTTTTTTTTTTTTTTTTTTCCTTCAAGGAAAGCCCTGAAAGTACACAATTAACCATGAACAGGTGCTTAAGTCCTATTAAAGTCAACAGTGCTTTCAAACGTCAACGGAATTTAAGAACATGCTTAAGTGTATCATTGAATAGGAGTCCTAATGCGAGAAGAAAGAACTGGTTTTGTCATCGTCTTGGCAAAAGCCATAAGAACACACTTGCAATTCAGAGGATTTTCTTTGTCTGTGGCACTCTGCCTACTCCGTTACTAAAGAATTTGTAAAGAATGTTCCTGCATTACTCAACCCCTCTCACATTTATTGACCATATTTCCCATATTAATAACCCTTAGTGTAATTATACTCCCCCCTTGCCACTCCAAAAAATCTCAAACATTTGTTTAGTATCACAATGTCCCAGGCTGGAAGGAAGGGACAGGGAAGAATTGGGATTTAAAAGGAGGCAATTGAGGTACATGGAGGTCTTAAATTTGTATGAAGACTAGAGGAGCTTCAGGAAGAGCTGGGAAGATGGTACATCTGCCCCTAAACCATGGGGTCATCCTTACCCCTCGTTACAGCAAGGTAGTGCGTGCTGAACCTGGGAGACACTGACAAACTTTGATCGTTGCTCTTTTGGCATTTTTACCTTCACTTTTTTTTTTTTTGTTCAGATCACTGCAACGCCTTGTTTATTGAGCTGTCAAATAATTCCTAAACATACACACATGGTCCAAACTGCAGCTACGAGGGTGCTGTACCAGATGAGGCTGCACTTGAACACTGTGCCCTGTTTTAAATCAATTGCTTTGGCTTGCAGTCAAGGAGCGTGTTACTTTTAGAAACTGCACTGCTTGTTTTTAAGATGGTTTCGCTTTGGATCCAGCTCCATAATTAACCAGAGAAACCCTCACTCGTGCTGCAGCACTTTACATTCGCCTCACAGTAGCTTGTCACGAGCCCCGTGAGTTACAGGACACATTCCCAAAAGACATTTCCTCGGAGAAGACTCTGATCTTCTTTCCAGTCAAATGCATTGTCTTCTAAGAAGCTACCGTACGGGTAAGAGTGGCTGCAAAGTCATGGCAGAAAACATATGGAGATATGTACAATACTTGAGAAAACAGTGCTTTTCATGTTACTGCCAGTAATATACCATATAAAAAGATATTAAAACAAATTCTGACCAACCGATGGTAGAGGCGGTAACAGACTATAATGCACCCATTGTAAAGAATTCCCAGTGGAGACGGTGGAAATCTCACATTGATTGAGTCACGCTGGACTGGAGATGCATTGAAAAACTTCCAAATGGTAAAATATTAGAAATACTATTTTGAAATATTTACCAGTTAAACACTAAAGTACTGTTACTGGCTGACCTTTTCACAGCAGTTGTTTCTGTTGTACTTTTGTAAAAGCAGCCAAGAGTTTAAGAATATAAAAAAAAAAAAAAGAAAAAGAAAAAGAAAAGCGGG
>VZRU01005969.1:234127-251738 GCA_013398155.1 Pedionomus torquatus
AAAAAAAAAAAAGAATGAGCAGGGGGGGGGGGGAAGCTTATTTTCAGTCTAGCTACCACCCCTGACCTGTGCAATAACATCATAATGGAAGAATAATCATTGTAAACAATACCCACGGGAGTTTGTTGGCTACAGCAAGGGACGAGTGCAGCCAACTTCACTGCTTTTCTTTACTACATCATTGCATTTTTGTCTGCATATGGATAAGAAGAAGGTTCCACTCCATGCCGGTTGATGGAAAGTGCTAATTGTTGACACATTAGCTAATTGTTATGATTGCTTCTTAACAGTTTGTGTCTAGGAGTCCAGATTTCATCCACCAAAGTGTGAAGATTCTTTATAGCAACAAGTGCTGTGAAAACATTCGCACAATGAGGTCCTAATCTTGTGAATCTCTCAACCAAGTGACAGCCTGGCAAACGTGCTGTCAAAGTGCAGACACTCAGGAAAAAAAAAAAAAAAAAGAGGAAGAAAAACTAACGCCCTCGTCCACCCCATATTTCAGACACATGTCATCTGTTGTTATCATTAATGATCTGTTTTTACAAATAGAGTACCACTATGGAAAACTGAGAGCAGGCCAATCAAAATAAACCCAGCAAAACCCATAATTGTCTACTGACAATCTGGGCTGCTTGGGATGTAAGATAATGTGGGTGTATTTAATGCAGAAATGCTTTACGTGCCACGTTTTGCAACTGCCCTGTTAACTCCAGACCTTGATACAACACAGGAAGGCTGGGCTAATCACGGCTGCATTCTCCTGAACCCTACCTAAGCTCAGGTGCTAAAAAAACCCTCACAGAGTAAAATCCTGGCACCATAAAAAAAGTCCGTGGCAAAACTCCCGGGATTTAAATGGGAGCCAGATTTCAGCGAGGACATTGCTTTGGGGGGAAAACAAACAAAATAATAATTTATTTTTTTTTAAAAAGAGAAACAAAGGTCTAGAGTTCTGAGCAAACACGGATGTTTGCTCCCATCAGCCAAGCTTTTCTGACTTGAGCTAGGTCTTCTCCCATTTATCCACCAGCAAGAGACCAGGTCCTGCTCTTTATATCAGTCACACCTTATGGCTTTATTTGGAGGACCAAGACTCTATCGTGCCAAGGGCAGCGGAGAAATAGTGAAAAGGCAGCCTTTGCCCGTGTCTGGAGGGCTCATGGTGCTTTGTAACAGCACAGCTTCTGCATCTCGTTGGTGGTTACCATCGTGCTGTGGGAGATGACTCAGACCCCAACGCACTCCCTGTGTTTTCACTCTTTGGTCTCCTACACGGGCCTTCCATGTCCAGGAGCTCCTATCAAACTTATTTAAATTACGTGTACCAGGAGTTGAGATGTCCCTTCCACCCCACACTTTGTCAGAAATAACTTGTGTAGACACAAGAGAAACTCTTGATGCAAAAGCTTTTTGAACTGACAAAGAAATAAATCAAGTGGTGGCCCCAAGAACACTCAAAGTGCAGATGGAGCAAAAGTACAAAATGAAACCTTAAGACGACACCTCATTTAACTGGAAGACTCTTCAGATAACACATTAATATCACATGAGGTTGTACAGAAGAATGGCTCTGTTCAGACCAAAATCCAATCAGCAGGTGTCCAAAGAGCTTGACATTATAAGGTTCATCTGGGGTTTGTCCCATATAACTCATCTTTACAGACTTTCACTATATTCCAGCAAGAAATATGCAATATCCCTTGCAAAAGGGAGCAAGAAACTCTCTTCTGTCTCCCTGAGCCTCTTGAACTTTGGGGCCTGGCAAAGAGAGAGCACGCAGGGCCACTTGTCTGCTTCCTCCATCCCTGGGGCACGGCAGCAGGAAGCAAGCTGGGAGCAGATTACGCCTTGGCCCGACTTTTCCCACTCGTTGGCCAGAGCCGCTGAGTGAGAATGGGGGCAGATGCATATTGCTGATAAAAGCCTTCAGCAAATTCCCATCCTTTCCTCGCGAGGAGGGAGGAGGAAGTCGCAGGGCAATTGTAAAACTCCCAGCCACCCCGAGAGATAGCGCCGAGCTGCCGGCATGCCTGGAGGAGAACTTGCAAGGTCTCCTGGAGTACTCCAGTTGGGATTGCTGCTTATCGGGTTGCAAAATTCGATCCTATACTTAAACGTCTTTTTTCTTTTTTTCTTTTCTTCCATCAAATTGTCGAGCCTTTCCTACCCTAAAACTGGGTCAGCCCGCTCAGCAAAAGCCAGAAACACTCAACGTTGCGTGTGCAACGCTCAGCCAAAAGAAAATAAAATGAAAATTACCCATTTACATGGGTAATGGGAGATACAAAAACATTTGAAAGAATTACATTTTGGAGCAGAACCAGCAATTTGGAAGTTATGAAAATTAACTTGATCTGAATAATCACACCAGTTCTAATAAGAAACATAGACAAGGCTTTCCAAGTACTCATAAAAACTATAGTTTAGCATAAGACTCTGTGACTCTTGACTCCCATCATAATTTTCATATTGCAGGCAAACCGAAAGATTTTGGATTCCTATAGTGTATTTCCTAAGGAAGGCTCTTGCTTGTAAACACATACAGAAAGGGAAAAAAATAGATTAAAACAGAGAAGGGATGGTGGCTACAGAAAAAGACTACAGGAAAAGAGAACATTCTCACTGGGAAGTGGTATCTGTGAGCTGTTGTGCAAAATGGTCCCAGTGTCACGAGTCACCACGTATAGACCCTTCCAGAGGTGGAGAAACCACCCTGACTTTCAGATCCAATAAAACTACTCCTACTTCAGTGCACGGAAATGTTAAACACCAGAGTAGAATAAATCAACCTTAAAAGGAAGAAAAATTAAACCATAAAAGTCCTTAATGTGTTTGTGGCTGCTCTTCCACCCTCGGCACAACACACCATGCCCAGGCACTCAAGGCACCTCCCCATGGACCACGTTGCTCAGTCCCGGGTGTGTCACCATCCCATGCCTAGACATGGCAGGGCAATCCAAGGACAACCTATCAATCTGCAGTTTGGATTTCCTGACTTTTGTTAGCTTGGCCATAGTTTTAACATGACTAAAATATAGACTTTTCTATGTTCATCCGAAACATCCTGCAGATGCCAGCCACCGCTCTGGTTCAAATGCTAATGAAAACATCACAGGGAGACCACTACTCCGTGGGACGATTGACTCATGCAACAGCCACGACACTATCTGGGTCAGGAACAGCAAACAAGGTGAATGAGGTAAGGGAGGTCATTCTTCATAGCAGTGCTCCCAGGAGAACAGGAGAATCCAAAAATAAGACATTTGTTGACTGGATGCCCTTGAGCTGGCAACCAAGCTGACTTAGTAACGGAGCCAGCATTAGACATCAGCCTGGGCTTGCTGCCGCCAAGCAATCCCAGTAACCAGCGAGAGTTAGCAGGAGAGAGACTGTGTGATTTAATAGATTAAGAAATAGGCTAGAAGCCAGTCACTCCCAAGTTTTAATCCTGGCTCTGGCATCAGTCGGACTTGTAACCTGCGGGCGTGAAATTTGTCCGTTTAAACAGTGGTGGATGTAAAAGGGTGTGTTAACTGGAAGGTGAAGTGGCTGTTGCCCTGCACAGGCTCCCAGTCCCTCCCATCAGCACCACCACCTGCACTACATGTGTCAGCACACACGATATAGCCCAAAACACGGCCCCCAAGCTCCTCGTCCGCAGCACACCTGGATGAGGCTTTTGGAGCAAGTCTGAATTTCAGATTTATTCTACCGCCAGCCAAGTGCATCCCCGTCCAGACAGAGAAAGCTCAGCTTTGGGAATTCTAATTCACTTAAGCTCTAATGAGCTTAAGGGAGTTCCTCCAGCCTTACCGCCTGGCTTCTACCCTTGTTCCTTTTAAATGCTGCTATTGAAATTCTTGCTACTGACGTTTACAGGGCAGCCCTTCCTCCAGCCCTGGCCCATGAGATTGATGGTGCTGGGTGAAGTTCTTCAGTTATATAGATCTGGATGTTGCTGTAAGGCAGCGAGGTGTCTGCTGACAACACTGTTACCCTGATCTGTAAAAGTCTGTATTGGCAACTTGATGGAGGTTGATAATGGCTCCAAGTTATATCTCTGACAGAGCAAAATTTTCCGGACTCTGACTTCTCTGAAATAAAGAACTGTGGAGGCTTTTTTCTCCCATTCTCTGTAAAAATGTTTCTAAAAAATGTTTTAAGAGAGCAAAAAAAAAATCATTAGAAAAATAAAATTTGTTGATTCATATTATGATAATCTCAAGTTTTCACTTTCTGGTTTGGTAGATAGCGAGTTTTTGGCAGAGGTGTGACTTTTGAAGGTGACAGTGTCCATCTAACTCAAGTTCAGTACCTCCTCTCTTGCTGTACCTGTCTGGCTTCTGTGTATTCAGCAATCAGAATAAAAGCCAATTGATTTTAGGTTATAATGATCCTGCAACCTTGGAGGTGCATTGAAAGGAAAAAAAACTCCAGCACCCTCTGCTGTCTGCACACAACCTACGCCGGGATCCACCACCGCTACTCCTGGACATTTACAACACACACACCAGCTTCACACAGGCAGCAGAAAACTGAGTGCTTGAAGGGACCGTTCAGGGGACTAATTTTAGATACCCAGTTTGAGGTGAGATGCAACCCTACAAGCTGTCCCTCAAGTACAAAGGAAATTTAAGCAATTTGCTCAGAGGTAGGTGTGTTTGCAGACACCTGCAGCAGCTAAATCCCACCTTGATAGTCTGTGAACTAGGAGAAATGGAAAGCTTTGGCACGAGGAGGCATCACAGCACATGATCTTGTCAGATGTTGTGCCCATGTACATCGGGCTAATCCTGGTAGAGCAGAGCGAGAAAACTTTGTTCAAGTTGCAGGGAACAGACTCTGCTCCCTGGCAGCCAGAGAAGGGTATGAAACTCCAAGGAACGACGTGACCAGGAGGACTAGTTGGGTTGGGTGATTTGTTTTGTGGAGTTTGTTTTTTTGGGGTGTTATTTTTTCTCTGATGTGTGTATGGTTGGACTCGATCTCAGAGGTTCCTTCCAACCATGCAAATTCTGATTCTGTGACCCAAAAGGGCAGGAACTGCCATGCCAGAGAAGCACCTATTTTACTATTAAATCTGGGCCCTAAAAGCTTTGCTCCCACCTAGTTGGCTCCCATATCAGCCCAAAAAACTGAATTTCAGGTGCTGTATTTTTGTTGTAATAAACTGCCTATCTCCTGCAACCGACACACGGGAAGGAGTAAGTCCTGCCAAAAAATACATTATGGAGATGTAACATTCAGCTTCTGCAAAGTACCTCCAAAACTCCCAGGCTGACCCTGAAAGTCCATGCTAAGGAGACCCTCATATTTAAAAAAAAGCTTGACAAATTAATGTCTTCACTCAGGAGGCAGAGGGAGTAGATTTCTTTCCAAAATCCATGTTGATGTCAGGGAGAAGAATCAGACGCTTTCACCAGCAGTGGGTTCAGTGTTGAAGAGATGAGACTCATACCTCCTCTTGCCATTTTGGCTCTTGGAGATGAGAGTGCATTTCTTCATCATCCCTGATGGGGTTTTCTCTTGAAAATTTTATAGTTATCTGAAGAAAACAGAGATGCTCTTAAATATCATGTCAAAAAATAAGATCATTCCTTGGCCCTACAAAAGCACTTGTGAAATCACAGCTGAAGAAACCTTGTACTTTTAAAATAACTGAACTAATATCTTTATTTCATGCATGCCAGCAGCAATTGCACTTCAGAAAGCAGTAATTTCAAGCAGCTCTGGCTGCCACGATTCACCATTGTGAATGATTTTCCCTCTCACAGCAAACCGGGAAGTGATGTGAATGGCTTATTTTCCTGCTCCAATAAACTCCGACTCGTCATTTTGCAGATTTGTCTTTGTTTCTTATTTGCCTCCGACGTAAAAAAAAAAAAAGAGGTGAAGAATCAAAGGAAAAGACCTGAAAGGGAACGATGATCTCAAAAAACTTATTTAGTCGTCCACATCTGTGTGGGAGCAGCCGTCCTCGCTTCCTGCCGGTCACCTGTCCGACGTGGTTTTCCACGTCCAAGTACGTTCCTCCAAGAAGGAGCTTTATCTTTTTGACGATTACTCAAACATAGCAGAATTCAAACGCCAGACAAAATTGGAAAGCTGTGTTTTGGACAAATTCCCACCTCGCTTTTTGTTTCAAAACAGAAGTGTGAAGTAAAAGAGACATCATTTTTTTCCAGCAAAGTGAAAATCAGTGCATCTCAACACCCAGTTAGAACATCTGGGGTTTGACCCAACTCGTTTTTTATGTGACCCAAGGAGGCTGCCAGCGAGGCCGTCTGTGAGCGCCCAGGGCCCCGGAGAAAAGCTTCATCTTCAGTTGACGCTGAACGCCGCTCCACAGGGGTGATACTTCTGCAAATCTGCCTGCACCGTTTCCCAAAGGTTTTCTTTTCCACAGCCCATGTGCCTAAAAATCATGCGTGGTGATAAACATTCATCACCATGAACACTGCTCTAAATACTCTCTTCTACATACATTGAGAGATTTTTCAGCCTTACCTGAAAGAAACTAAGTTTTTGATGCGAGTACCTACACGGCTATTTAAGAGCTTTCTGAAATGGTTTCCCTTCTGTACCCGCTGCAAAAGGATTTCCTGGAGTAAGCCACTAACCAGGGCTTGCGTGAGACCGCTCGGCTGCCTTTTTCCAGTAGGTACATCTGGATGGAGACTTGGCTTTATTGCTGCAGTTTGCTACCAAAGCCAACAGCGAGTGTCAGCAAGCCCAAAGCTTGCGGTGGTTGGGAAGGAGCCCCCAACGTGCCCTTTGAAGCGAACCACTGCCCAACACGGCCGGTCCCGAGAGAGCCAGGGTGTCCTTTAGAATGAGCCCTCACGTTTGTGCTGCCATCCTGCCTGATGGGACAGGAGGCTTGCAGCACCTTTTACATCTTTTGTTCTTCTGAACCTCTCTGCAGACCAGCTTTTCATTTAGGAAAGGCTTATCTTTCATTTTGCACCCATTTTCAAACATTTACCACCCATACCAAGCCAAAAGATGTTTGCAAACTTCAAACATCCCCCTCGCCACCCCACCATTGAGATGGGCTGGATGCTGCTCAGTGGGGATGAAGAACATCTCCGGGCACCTCTCAGTCTCCCCAGATGATGGCCACAGATGACAAACCTTTGTACCTTCATTGCTCGATGTCCCAGGACCAAACGAACGCCTGCTTAACCCGAGCCTTGCTGCTGCGCCTTTCAAAGGGGAAAATTACTACAGCTCAGTCTTTTCCAACTGGAAATGATTATGCCTTTGTTGCTACCGAGGGTGCTCCTTGGCCGGCAGCCCAGACACCACAGGTAATGGCCGCAATAGGAGGTGCCGCAGAGACGTTGGCATTTCATCGCGGGGGAGAAAAAGGGGGGAAACGCACTATCTGCGAGCCCGACACAAACAGCTCAGGGTAAACCCATTTGTCAGAGTGGCAAGTGACCTTTTCCGTTCACCTGTGATTAAGGAACCAGATTTGTTCATTAAGGCCAATAAACCAAATTAAGACGGCTGGGTGCAGGGGATTCAAGCAGCTTTTGCCATCCCACTCCTTGAACTCATCTTATTAGAGCAGCCTGGGAAGTGGAAGGAGTAACTCGGGGCAGGTCAGGGCAAAGCAGTGCTAAATCTGTGTCTCTCGACCCGTTGTTAATCATCTATTCTCTTTCTATAAATGAATTTGGAATGTGGAGCAAATCATACTAAAAGATTTCTCCTCCTTGCTGAATACTTCAGGAGCTTTAAGGAATTCAGCTCAGGAGCAATGCTTCATTCAGGGCTGTTGATTAGTTCCACCGTGGAGTGCACTAGACAAGACAATAAGTGGACGACAGACACAGTGATTCATAGATTACTCTGCTGAGAGTTGCAGGTGTTTTGGGATCGAATGAAAGGAAAGGAGGTTGGGTCAGTTCTCAAACCGCCTTCCTGTTAAAGGATTAGCACGGGTAACTCAAAGTTATTAAAATCACTCTCATAAATGTAAAAGTTGGAGTTTTTTCCTCAAGATTGCCTTTCTTCACAACACACACACACACATCCCGCAAACACACACTCTTTCCTTGTAGAAACAGCAAAAATCTCAAATTTAGAGTTAGCAGCAGCACCGAACTGAAAGCAAAGAAGGGAGCCAGACCTTCACCTGGTGTAAACAGGAAGAATTTCTGGAAAACTTTGTGTACAAGTCAAAAAAAAAAAAAAAAAAAAGGATTTAACCAAAGCCCTGAAACTTTTCTCACTTCCCAGAGACAGCTGGGTGTTGTAAAACATGGGCAATTACATAAGATACAGGTAAATGACTATAAGACCTTTTTGCTTTGTCAGTATGAAGTATAAATACCACAGGATAAAAAGATTTTAGTGAAGCTGAAGATAAAGAGAGTATTATGCACCTTGCATAGGAGAGGAGCACTTCTGCCTTAGCCTGTGGAAAGTAGGAGCACAGGGAGGTGCCAGCCTCGGTGGGTGGACATAGGGGTGGCTATGCCAGGTGCCACAGCTACCTGTCCCACCAAGGGCACCTCAGCAGGGAGAAAAGGTAAAGGGATTTTGCTCTCCAGGAGTACAGCCAGGAGGGAAAAACTGTAATTTAACCACACACACAGCTGTAACTAAGCTGATGCTGCTGAGAGCATTCATCCACCTGGTCCTTTTGCAGGCATGGCCAGAGAAACCAAGTGCTACCTTTTCCCTGGGATAAAGCAAAAGCTGCTGTTTCTCCATCGCCTTCCACAGGCTCCAGCGCTGACGCTGCTCCTCTAAACTACTCTACTGAGCCCTGCAGAACCCTGTGCTTACATACACAGGCCCTCGAGGAACAAGTCACCAACGTACTTTTGAACTGGATGCTTCAAATGGGTATGCAAATCCCACATTTCATGCATCACGGGGTGTTTTACGCTTTGGCAAGAAATGAAAGTCACCTAAGAAGCAATTGCCATAATAGGGTGATGAGCACAATAGAAAGACGTTTACAGGGTGAAACATATTATTGACGTGTCTGGTTTGACATAGTTTCCGTACAGCGAGACACGTAGTTCACATGCCAAAAGCATGTTTTCAGCAGTTACAGTGTACACATCCAGAAGTGTTCCGCTGTTCTACAGACGCTGCCTAAAATAGAATTAGGAAGTGCTCTTCATTAAAAACCCATTTGCATATACTGTATGCTATGAGTTAGGCACTGAGCTCCTCTGGGATTTTGACTTGAGGAGATTCCAAGCATGTGAAAAAAATAAACTCAGTAAATTCTTGTCAAATCTCAAAAGATACACGAAACAGAGTAGACGATAAACAATAGCACGTGGTTCAATAATCTTACCCAATTTTTTCACTTTTAGAAACATATATATACAACAGATTTCTTTTATCTTTGGTGTTTGGAGGATTATTGATTTTTAAATCAATTTTCGTGTTCTAAGATGTGCTATGTGGCAGTATTCATGTTGACTGCCATGCTCTTTTAAGTACATTTTATCAAATATCCTTAACTTGCAAGTAAAATTATCCTTCTTCCTCCACTTTTCTTTCTGTCTGACCTACAACCATAGAAGCATATTTGGGCTGCTCTAGATTACCTCCCAGCCAACATACCTCTTCAGGCGATGGTGGCACTCCCCATTGCTGCCCATGCTCCCCTTCCCACTCCCAGATTCCCCAGGGCTGGACTGTGGGCATCAGGCGAGCAATCCTTTACTTGTATTTCTTGCAACCTGGTTACCATAATCTGCCGAGTGATGGAGGGTAAGTTACACCAGGGAGATCTGGAAGGAGACCAAAAGCTGGAGGAGATGATGTTCCATCTCCACCCAAGTCCAAGCTTAGCACAGAGACAAGGACTACATCTGTCCCCCAGTCAATCCTCAACCAGGACTAATGGGGCAGCTTACTTGAATAACGGATGGGAAGAACTTTGCTGTCTTTCGGGACAGAAGGTGTGTGCTGTGCACAGCAGGATGAGCTAATATTGATAGAAAATAAAGCACTAAAACATATTAAAAGGTGCAAGATTATTCAGCGCTGAAGTTACTCCAGCCTGACACAGGATATAAATTATTTGCTAAACAGGATCTACACACATCCCAAACATACTGGCCAGGAGAGCATCATGAGGCTGACGCCTCACTCCCTCGCCTGCCAAACCCTAAAAAATACTCTTTTGTAGTTTGCCATGTTACATTAAATTGAAACCTTTCATTGCCTGGCTGGGAAAGGGTAATAGAAAGCAAGATTTCAAGGTGATCTACCTTTCCAAACATAATCTTTAGCTAATTAATAATTAACCAACTATTTATTGGTCAGCTGATACTGCTTGAGATACGGAGTTCCAGGCAATGCACCAGTGAGATCTCACACAGCAGTATTCCTCTTAATTAAGCACAGGTGAAAGGATGTTTCAACTGACCCTATTAATTTGGAGGTCCCTTGGGGTTAGGAGCAGCCTGAGTGTGATGCAGCTCTGCATCCCAACACACTTCTTCTCCTTTCTGCTGTCCCCAGCTGGTGGCACAGCCTAACTTGCCAAAGAGACATATCTTCAGAAAAAAGAACTATGCACAGGGACAATTTGCCCTCTGGATATGGCCTGCACTCAGGCATCTCTCCATGGAATCCGGCATCCCTTCTCCCAGGTACTCCCCAGCCTGCCAACCGCTAAATTTCCAGCGTGCCTGCAGCCCCCTTGTGGAATGAGGTTTCAAAAACTACACAGAAAACAGGCATTGTTTTAATTTAAAAGCACGGAGGAGTTATTTTTAGTTGTCACGGGGCTGATCCTGCAGGTGTTGTGGGCTCCCGGGGCTGCAGTGGCTCCCTGGCACCTCTCAGGATGTGCTGGAGCCACTTGGCAACCTGAGGGAAGAGTCCACTCTGGAGCACATTTAAACACCAGCAAAATGTTTGCCTTGTCTCTCTATAATCTCTCAGCATGGGCTTCTGGTTGGGTGGGTTTTGTTTTGGCTTAGCCCAGAATTGGGCATTTTTCTTTGCAGTGTTATTTCTAGCCCTCCGCTCCGATTCTCCACTCGCTGCAGGACCAGAGGCGCTCTCCTGCGCCGCTGCTGCAGGGTGTCCAAGCGCTGCTCTCGCTTCCAGTGTTTCCCTGCTCGTGCCTGATAAAATAAATTGCAAGAGATATCAAGTCACTTCTGATATCTCTCTTGCTGAAAACATCCTCAAGATGTCCCACCCATCAAAATCCCAAGAGGGATGCAGGACCCGGCAAGGGGTCCAGGAGCAGAGACACGGGTTCGTAAGGCTCTCGGAAAGAAAAGCACAATTAATATGCATTTCTTTCCTGGTGCACATCTAGTAAAGCATATCAAGGAGAAAGCTGGGGGGGGAAAAACCCCACACTACAGTGTTTCTAATAAACTAAGAAACTTTTTTGACTTTCATGATGTACATATGGCCGTTAATTTCAATGTCATGTTGTGATTTTTGGCTGAGCCAACAGTATGTATGTATGTATGTATGAAAGCAAGCAAAACAAATGCATTTTGTATTCAAATTTATACAACTCCATACATTTTTATGCTGTTTATTTGAAAATTAATTTTGGCTTAGGCCTTAGAGACAGCAAATGTTGTCAAGATTTGAGGGCTACCTGAAAAGCCTTAGGGACAGCATTACCCTTATGCATAAGAAACAGCAAAATAAAATAAAAATAAATGAATTTCCAAATACGTCATGGCTAATCCCTTGAGCTGACCTACAAATGAATTATAGAGGGTTTGCTACAGGACTGAGTAGATCTTGTGATTTCACTGAGAGATTTATCTTATTTTCCAACTTATTTTCATATCTTATTTCCTTTTCTTTTAGAATTAGACTGTAAATAAAAGAGCTAAGACCGAATGAAGCTCCCTTTCACCGCACTCATATTGGATTGATAAATTAAAATGGTGAGATGAGTTTTGTATGACCCATCCTCGAGGATTTGGGAAATTTAGCCGATGCAAAACAAGGCATTAATTTGGAGAGGCCTAGCTACTTACAATGCTTAGTATTCTGACAATGATGAATGGCATCATTCCAAGCAAATGGTAATTTCACTTTTTGTGACAGTACTTTAGAGCAAAACCGACTTTCTTCACACAAAGAATTTGCAATCCTATTGAACAGAGGCTGTACCTGAATATCAGAAATCCTTCATTGTTTAAGTATCATCTGATATTCTTGATTGGCTCCAGACTGAAGGTTGCAGTTGAATTAGGGAGAACGGAGGTTAAGTCCTAACCTTGAAAGATTTAGCAGCCATTGAAACACTGCCTTTGGGCACTTATTGGCCTGTATTTATCAAAAAACTTTTCAATTCAATGAGGGGAGGGAGAAAACACAAAACTTGTCACATTCATCAAGTGAAGCCACTGGAAAGACATCTACAGAAGAACACCCAAAAAGCATAATCTTTCAGAAGAGCTGATAGAAATGGTAATTGGATGGGATGAAGAATAATACTTCTAAAGCAGGGGTATAGAGAATATAGCTAAAAAAATCAAGGTCAGGAAAAGAGAATGTATCCTTTTCAACTTAATAAAACTTACATTTGCCTTTTGTATTGCAGAAAATATTCCAGGTACCATCTCTAATTTATTTCTGCACAAACACTTGTGAGTGAAAACAGGATTACGGACAAACTGGAAGCGTGTTTTCTTTTAGCATACGTGCAGCAAACATAAAAGCATTGTTAGCAGATACAATCACGGAAAAAAAAAAAAAAAAGAAAGAAAGAAAAAAAAACAACCAACACAAAACAAACTCCAGGACTTCCCTATTATTTAGAAATGTGGCTCAGCCTTCAGAAACACAGAGAGCATCTTTAAAAAAAGCATCTCCCTAAGGCACTCGAAAGCTACCTTCTATGATTGGCAAAGAGCACTGACATTGTCTCCCAAACAGGGAACAGAAATGATGAATCATAAAAACTTGATTGCACTTCTTCCTGCCTCCTCACTAACAAGCTAATCAGAGACCACGGAGAGAGTGTCATGTGTAAACGGATGAGTTGTGTGGGGATGCTATATTGTCCCATTTTTATCTCGCACAAACACCTCTGGCTTGAACTTTGAAGGCTTTTGGCACATTTCTCAGGTTTTGTATCAGGGGTCCTATCCAGCTGGTGAAGAAGGGGAAATACTGAAGTGCTGTTGTCGCTCTGCTCGCCGGAGTTGCACGGATGCAGGTGTCTCCTTACTGACGAAGACATCGGCTAAGGGGAAAAAAATCTGCAAAAGGTCAGTATCTGCAGACATGAAGCCTCCAGCCAGCTCCCTAAACAGTTAACAGAAGCAGCACCTACTACCAAAACATCTCCATAAATAACTCCTGTAATGAAAGCAGAGATGAAAGCATTTGTTAATTTTCCATAGTCCAGGGAATTTGGCTATCGATGCCTATTAATCCAGGAAATATAGTATCATATTTGTCAAGGGCTTCTCTGGATGTAGGGATGGAGGAATAACCTATGATTTGTGCTGACAACACTTTCTCCGCCAAACCAGCTGCTGTGTTTTAGGGTTACGGTGCATTTAGGGATAGCACTGACTGATCTGCTCAAGGCACCATTGCTCATCAGTGGGGCTTTTCCATTCCGGGGTACCCGAAAAAAATTTTGCCCACCAGAACTGCAGGTCAGCCTCATCTTAAAACCATCAGCTGCAACGCATGGTGGGGATATGACAGTGAAGGCACAGATATGATGAAAACAGCAACGAAGGACGGAAATCCATAGCAACAGCCCAAATATCTGTGATTTGGGGTGAAACGTACCATCTGTTCTTCATGTCTTCATCTGACATCAAGAAAGCAGTTACAGGGATGCCCTGGTGTGCCTAAGCATTTGAGGACATATGGTATGTTTTACCATTAACTGCAAATTTCCTTGCTTTTATTGTTTTCTGTCACAATCATAATGTTTTCTTTAATGTGGATTTGTTGCGTGAACGTATTTATTATACATTTCATGTTTTCCCCAGTCACTCCCCACTTCTCCTTGGCTTTCTTGGTCTCCACACTGGTCCAGGCCATTCCATGGCAAGGACCAACTGCCCTGTAGAACCTCCAGCATCCATTTCAGTGCTAAAAATGCTGCATCCCACGACAAGGATCTGCACTCCAGACTTTGTGTTTTCCTCCATGTTGCTCAAAAGTCCCTTTAAATGATTGTTCAACAGGTGCCTCACTTGTCCTCCTCCTTAGCACATGGACCTGCTAAGTATCCCCAAGCTAAACTGCACCCTACAGATGATCAGTCTCCTCAACTACTTTCTTAAGCATTTTATTTTCCTGTCCAAACCAGCTTGGTCTTGCCTTTGTCCCCTGTGTCCACCATGCTGGGTCTCCTCCCTTGTTCAATCATCACAACCCCAGGAAGAAAATCAGCAGCTCAAGGGAAAAGTCAGATAGATATACTCCTGGGTAACTCAGTCTCACTAATTTCTACGTGGTCACGGCTGAATTAAACCCACATCCATGCGAGTGTCTCTGAAAGAGCCAAGGAAGGACTTTTCAGGACACGGCCCAAGACAGAGGTGCAAAGAGGTACAAAGCAGATGACCGTAGTCCATGTAGTGATGGTGAGACTGAAATGGTCACACTGTTGGTGATGAAAGAAAGAGGTATTTACAAGATCAGTGCTTTTAGGTAAAAGCTGACTGCCAACACCCAGAAAATTAAGTAAGTATTAGCTAAAAAAAAATAAAAATAAAAATCAGTAAAATTCCTGTATCACCTGCAGTTATTCAGAGGCAGATCTTACATCCTGTCTATGCAATCCTCAGAGCTGCCCTTTGGGATCAGTGTAAGTTTTGACCAAGCAGAATTTGAGTAAACACCTCAGGATTTGGCCCTCAGATGTTTAGTAAGCAATCTGAACTTAGAGCACACATTAAAAATATACGTTAAGTCTTTACTGCAACAGGCTCCAGGAAAGCAAAGCAAACAGGTCATTATTTGCGGCAACGGTGCTGTGTGTGATTTTTAAAAAAAAAAAAAAAAAGGCCAGTTTGTGGGAAATCACTGAATTAATCACTAACCCGCATAAAAGGGGTATATTCTACAATGATTTCAGCACGCTTCTATGAATTTATTTATCCGTCTGATGCCACCTGTTTCGCTGCCGGTTCCTCCAGCCACATACCGAGGCATCGCTGGGGGGGTCAAACCGGGAAAATTCCTGGGGACCATCTGTTTATTCATAACCCCCAAACCCATATTTCCATCTCGGCATCATATCCGCACCTTATCAGGGGGCATTGTGCACTAACGACCATTATTTAATTAACAGATGAAGAAGCCCTGAAAGCCGTGCCGGCAGATTTTGAACTTGATCTTCTCTCATTTGCTGTCATGCAAGACCAGATAAATGACAAGTATTTCGAGAGTCTGCAAAGGCCCTTTAGAACAGCTGCACAGGCTTCACCCCTTCTTTGCAGCAGGTTTCTCACTTAAGAAAAAAACACGCTTCATTACATCGCCTCTTACTTGAGCTGCAAGGGTCTATTCAAGGAAGATAAGCCTCTTAGAAATGAAGTAGCGTTGAATTTAGGTTTTGAGTGACAGGAGGAAGGTTTATCCATTCAGCAGACAATACTGCTTTCTCTGCATTAATCTAGGAGGCGGACAATGATCTGTTTTTTAGGCAGCATCTCATCTCTTTTCCCACAGCAGAAGGTGATTAGAGTTCGGAAGCAGGGACTGTGAAAGAAAGGCGAGCGCTATCTCCCCGGCCCTCCTGTTTCCTGAGTGGGCAGGAGGGAAGTTCTCGGCCAAGTGCATCAATCACGGGGCTTGGCGCTCAGGATGTGCCACTTGGTCGGGGGCTGACCAGGGGGCTGGCAGGTGAGGGCACGGGCACCCCAGCACCCCTGTTATCTCCTCACAGAGGCTCAGTGGAGGGAGTTTCATAACTCCATGTGTCTTGCATTCAAGACAGGGGGAATAACTCTCCGGTATGAGTCCAGGGCAGGCAATAGGTGTCAGAAAACACCTTTTTGTGGAGTGGGTCTGGCCAAGGGATTGCTTATCAGCAAGGAGCGTTGGCATTTCTCAGCTCTGTGCTCACCAGCAGCTCCATCCAGGCAATCTCCCACCACTCACAAAGAGGGCAGCGCCGGACCTGCTTTCCAGAGAGAGGAGCCAAGTAACCAAGAATCCTGAGACTACAGACTTCAAATGATTAAACTCACAAATTTTGGCTCTCCTCTTCCTCCACGGAACCTCCCAGCAGATCACACATAACCAAAGGGGTTAGGAGCTGGCTCTGGGAGCCCACTCATCCCATGTCCACTCCCACAACGATGCTCAAAAACTGCTACAACTTTTTTCTGTCTCCCATCAACTCCATTTTCCACGTTCAAGGAAAAAACCTGCAACTTCAGTCAACTCTCCAGTGAGAGAAAGGGGTTACCAGGGCCACAGGAGAGTGGCGGGGCCACAACCTGCTCAGTAGCACTGGCATTTTCCTCTGCTCTTCTGAGATCTGTGCCCTCAGCTGTCAGGCTGGAGCTGCTTGGAGGTCTTCAGCTTTTCAGGCACACATGCATAGGCATGAACAGGCAAGGCAGCGGGAGGCAAATAGACTGAAGTGTAAATAAATACACTGCACAAACACCATAGTTTGTGCTGAGACCTGGGAGAAGACTTCAAGCTTTCCAAACGGAATGATTAAACTATCCATGCACACATCTTCCTACATGCAAAGCTACCTAAGGAAAATGAAGCTGCAGGTCATCATTACAGCATCTAAATTTTCACAAATCAAAGTTGCAAAAACTGATTAACCCATAGGAACCGTGTTTCTTGTCCCCAGCTGACAGGGAACCAAGCAGAGGTCATGAAGGCATGAACCCACCAGGGAACATCAGGGCCGAAAAAGCTAAGACCAAGGCACATTGACAACCCCATCCCCAGCTACCCAGGGACTTCCTCGGAGCACTGTGAGCAAACCCAAGTCTACTCAAGCAGAGCAGTCCAAAAAAATGGAGAGAAAATAAATAAATAAATAAATAAACAAAAAAAAAACCTTCCTAAAAGTATTTCTGCCATTCTCTGTAATACCCCATGGATGCTACTTTTAAATAAGCAAATCCTCTGTAAGACGAGCAACATTTTCTGCATCGGGAGGACTTTGTCACGTCCCAGAGCAAAGCAGCTAAAGGGAATCCTTTTTCCTTGCCAGGACGCTCCGAATAACTTTTAAGGGGCAACACAGCAACCCTCGCTCCTGTTAGCAACAGCCCCGCCGATCAAAATGCAGCGTGGTGCAGAAACACGACCAACCTTCCACAAATAAGGAGCGTATTGACACATTTTCTCTTCGCCCCTTTGTGCTAAGCCTGTGTAACTGCGCTTCGCTGAATGGCTTTTTTGTTATTCTTATCTCCGCGCCTCAAAATTCCTCAAAACACATCTGTCACGGCACAGCTTGAGAGCCAGCCCCGAACAACTCCGGTGTCACAGCTCTCCTATCTCCTTCTCCAACCTCCCAGGTGGGAAGAAGTTTGCACAGACATTTCTTTTGCTCATCGGAGCATGGCTGGCGTGCCGAGTCAGCCCCGTGCAGCCCCACATCCTCCCCTTTTTTAGTATTTTTTTTTATTTCTTTCCC
>VZRU01005969.1:261614-283583 GCA_013398155.1 Pedionomus torquatus
GGGGGGGGAAAGTCAGGGAGACTCTACAACCAATCAAACCAAATGCCAGAGCAGAGGGCAAAGGGATATGGAAACTGAGAAGATAGACTTCCAAGTCCTTTCCTGAAAGTGCTTGGATTTTGAGGAGAGTCCAACATCGCCTGACAAAAGTGTCTTTGTGCGGCGACACTGGGGAGAAGGGAGGAGAGCTCGGGAAACCTAATGAAAACAGGCCAAGCCTTGTACATTAGACCCCATGGAGAACTTTGAATCATACGAGCTGCAGACAAGCACTGAGTATGTAATGCCAAATTAAAGACCACCAAATCTGGGCGGCATTGGGGCAGATGTGCTGGTGGGGTGGGCCAGCACATCGCTCACTGCTTCCCTCCATCACTTGTCCCATCCCCTGCGGAGAACCGAGGGCCCCGGGGCAGCACACTGCACCTCCCTGTAGGGACCTGTGGCTCCTTTACCCACAACAGAAAATATAATGTATCTTTTAAAGCCTTTTTCTGCAATTTGGTTGAATGTTAGCAGCATTAATGTGCTGCAGAAAGGGTGCCGAACTGCAGCTGCCGTTGCAAAGTCTCAGCGGGGGGCTGAGATGTCACCTCCTCACCTGCCCCACAACCCAGCCCACCCGGCTTCCCTCACTGCTCCTTCTTTGTATTTTGTGATAGATGGTGCATTTCTTCTTGCCTTCAGAGAAAAAATCAGCCTCATAGTACTATTCATGAGACTCGTTGGCAAGTTTTGATCTTTGCAACTCTGTCCCACCCAAAGCGGGTGCCTTGTGATGCCAAGAGCAAGCTAACAAGTAGGAAACTCCTTGCAATCCTCCACCAGGACGCTTCAACATGAAGACGTTTGTCACCTGCCTCCCACCCACTTGTCCTTTCCCACCGGTAACATCCCAGCACGGCATCTCCATCTTTCAAATCCAGCAAGATGTTTGGGACACCTGGTCTCAAACCTCAGTGCTTGCCTCCCACAGCATCCTTTCTCATGAAGAACATCCCAACCCCATTAATTGTTATGCTGCCACCCACTCCCACCAGGGAAGAACTGCTGAGGAGATACAGCCCTGCACAGAGGAGATGGTACAAGACGACATGCCTGAGCTGCACTACACTCATTATAACAGTGCTTAATAATGTTCATGTGATCCTGCTTTCATGCAAATCAAGAGAAAAAAAAGCTGCCATTAATTTGAACAAGAGCAGAGCACATGCTTTACCCTTCAAGAGCTGATGCTCCTCAGCTCCTTCCCAGCATTCCCAACCTCTGCTGCCACTACTCACTGAGGAGGTGGACAAGCAAGCAGGGGAAGACGTCCCCACCTCCAGTGGCAACACAGGGTCAGGCAGCCACCCATCCCCAGTTATTTAAACCCATACAAAGAGAGAATTTTGCCTTAAAAACATTGGGAAAATCTGGTTTTGAATAACCCAAGCACTCTGCCCAGCACTCCTTTGCCGGGAGCCAGGGGTGAGTTCTGCCCACAGTAGTGCTGCTGGAAAATCTTAATTTCAAAACATTTTAAAAATATATAAGTCTTACTTTTTTAAAAAACTTCTCCATATTAAGAGCAATGCAAAACAGGGATATTGCCCCTTCCAACAGTGAGGCAGGAGAGAGCCAGAAGGAAAAAAACCAAAACAGAAGAACTCACCATGCAGGTGGTGGATCAAAGGAGGGTCATTTGTCCTTCCCTGTCATTGCCATGGATTAAATGAGATTTGAAAACACCAGGGCAATTTCTTGACTGGTGTCAACTGGAACCACTCCTTAGCAACCAAAGCTAAACCTACTTGCTGGAGAGCACAGGATTTGTAACTCTTAAATCCAAGAATTTGTAGGAAATAATAGAGAAGTGGCTGGTTTGGGGTAGAAGAGAAGAAGGAGGGACAAAAAACAAACCCAAAAGTAACATTTCGATACAGCTAGAAAAGGCTAGCTGCTTTTTAGGTCTGAATAACAAACATACAAAGAAAATTCCATATATTTAAAGTAGCACTCAGAAAAATGACCACTGTTTTTCCTCAGCAATGGCCGATCCAACTTCTCTCAATCATCTCCAGTGCAGAGCAACACCAGTCATGGTGAGATCATGCTCATGTAAGCAACCTCCGTTGGCCAAACCCAAGTGTCCATAACCAGTGGAGAGCTGGGACAATTTCCAGCTCTGGTGGGATTGCCCTGGATTCTCACCAGAGTCACCGGGGGAAACATTTAGCCCAATAATTCCTTAAAAACACGGGGTGGTTGGATTTTTTTTCTCCCACTGACCGGGAAACCTCAGTGAAGACAGTGGCATTGTGTAGACTACAGATGAGTACAGGTTTGAGGGCTTTGTTTTATGACAGATACTTTGTGATACTGTATATTTCTGGCAAAAAATCCCCTTCATTTATACAACAGCAAGCACACTGCACACTCCCTCGATATTTTCCTGTGCCAACTGGACACACAAAGTTAGAATACTCTGGGTTTTTCAAAGTCTTGTGAATCTTTTAGTGATGCTCCTCTCCACTACTCTTCCAGAGTCCAGTTTCTCTAACTTGGCTTAATCGTAATCCGATCTATCCCTCCTCATCACCCAAAACTTCTTCCCATTCTATTTTTTTCTTTCATTCCCCCATCAACACCCCACCCTCCCAAGCCTTTGTATCACATCGGATCTTTGCAATGTCCCCCTTTAACCAGGGACAGAAAAGGCTGTTCCTCTCTCCTCCCAACTCCCCTTGTTCTCCTGTCCTTCTTGCCCACATTTCCTTCCCACTCTCCCATCTGCAGTGCCACCATATTTAAATGGTTCAACACACCCACAGCTGACCTGATCCTAGTTAGATATATAGCTAGTTAGATATATGGATCTATATAGAGTAAAAGGGTTCACATGTATTGATTTCAAGAAAATTTAAAGTATGCTTGCAAGATACTCTAGGAAGGCAGCCCTTTAGGATCTTTATCTCACTAAAGTCACTGGGACTCTTTCAAGCCAACACCAGGAGCCAACAGCCTTTCTTGGATCGTGAGTTCACGTTGCCTTAAGTATTCTCTTTCAATTAAATGATTTTACCATCAGCCTAGTCCCAACAAGCACATTTGATTACTAATAGTTTCTGTAGTTATTGAGCCATCATAACATACCAATTTTACCAATCAGACTTGAACTTTTCTCACGGGTATTGCTGTTCCAACTTTTACAGGGAATTACATTCACTAAAATGGTAGTCATAGAAACACAGGATAGTTTGGGTTGGAGGGGAACTTTAAAGGTCACCTAAACCCTCTGCTATGGGCAGGGGCATCTTCAACTAGATCAGGTCACTCAGAGCCCCATTCAACCTGACTTTCAATGTTTCCAGGGACGGGGCATCTCCCTGGGAAATCCATTCCAGGGTTTCACCACCCTCATTAAAAAATTCTTCCTTATATCCAGTCTAAATCTATGCAAAGGAAACCTCTCCATGTTATTTCACACAGTAAAATAATGTAAATACTCTTAATTTCCTATTTGAATACCAACAGACTGGTTTGGAGCTGAAATCAGGCTCACCATTCCATGGCCCGTGGCAGTCTGTATTGCTGCCATTTCATAAAGATCATTTTATCACTAGATGCATGAACAGCATATCCCTAAAACATCTCTTTCTGGCATCTAGAGTGAAGTTAAAATAAATATTAAAGACCATCAAATAAGGAAAACCAAATAAAAAGACCATAATAATCCCAGACTCTGCAGAAGCCTGGATTTCTCTCAGAAGTTAATTAATAGTTAGGGGGTATCCAAATCCAGCATTTTGACTGGGATCCTTTGCTACAACTTCTAGGAAGGTTTTTTCCATCCCTAACGTGAGGTCTGATCGTTTCCACTGTCATTTACTTAAAGACTGACCACACCTTGGGGCTAAACAAAGAGCAAAGACTACGGTGCCTTCAGCTTCTCAGGAAAGAGGTGGGAGAGGGAGCCCTCTCACACCTAGCAACTCGAGGGCTTTCCAGCATCATTATTAAATCAATACGAAACACCAACAGAGAGCGTGCATCTCATTTTTTTTTTAAAAGCCGTGTGTTTTCTGAGCTGCTTATTCAATCATTTTAACAATTCCGAAAACCACGACTCACACCACACGTGTCCTTTCGTTGGGAACCATAGGTGAGATGATCAAAGTTAGCCTGCACCTAATCAGCGCACGAGAAATAATCAAGAATCTTTTTTTTAAGACGTGTTCAATTCAGCAAAGGGCAAAGACTATTAGTCTTTTCCTTATTTACTACAGTTTGGGTGAAGTTCTCATTATTTCCATTAATATCGCTCCCGCCATATCAATTATTATAAGGTGCACTCAATAACGCCGCTACGTTATACCTCGAGCAAAGTATCTTTCGGTGCAGTTTCTCAAGCAAACAAGATTTACATCCTAATGCAAGATGCACGGCTCTACCAAACTACTGCCATATGTCTCTTTTTCAGTCGTCGCTCCAGTGACATAATCCGCTGGGCAGATTCGACGTGGAAAAAAAGAACATCAGAAACTCCGCAAAGGAAAACAAGCACCAAAGCAGAAAGTTGGGGGGGATCGTTTAAAGCACCACTTTTAAGCGTTTTGAAACACCGAATTTTTCCCCGCTGCGGCAGAAGAAATCTGTCCCAGCAGATTTAATTGAAGATTGTCCTATTGATACAAAGAGAGGAGAGATCTCACGGGGAGAAGTTTGGTTTGAGATCGAACATCCCTATTCCGCACCCATCGGGCAACCTAACCCAGCACGCGTGTATCTATAAACCAGCATCTCCGCTTTCCCTTAATACGACATTCCCCGAACACCCGGATGCTCTCATGTCACGAAATAAATGCTTGTAGAATAAAAATTTACAGTCCCCCACATGCATTAAATTTGTTTAAACACTTTTTCAAAGCAAAGGCCCTTTTTTTTTTTTTCCCTTCTTTTTCTCTCTTGGTTTTTTTTTTTTTTTTTTTTCCCTTTTTTAAATGGGGAGCTGTATTTTATAATGGAGCGCCAGCTCTCCGGCGAGCCTCCATTCTTCCAGCCCTGACAGACTGTTTGTCAGCTAAACTCCCCTTGTCATGTATCCCCACCACTGCCAACTCATGCACGGAGACCTTCACTTTTACTGCTACCACTTGCACCCTGCGCAACCTTTGTCATTGATCACTGATCCAACCCAGTGCCCACATGTTCTTCAAGTGCCTACACAAGTAATGAGGTACTTGTGGTGTAAAATTAAACTGTCAACTGTCAGCGATTGATAACCACAGCGAGAGCTGACCTAGAACACCTGCACCCGTGGCCAAGACAGGTGTGACACGTTTGATCGCTGAGCCCTACTAGTCAGCGTGACCCGACGGTGTCCCTCCATGGATTTCGCCCCTGACAGAGACACCGTATTTCAGTCCTGGGTTTCCAGCCCCGACGCAGGAGAAGCCCCCACCCCTGGTTGCCACAGACCCTCTCCTCCATCTCCTCCACTGCAGTGGCTGCAATACAAACTACACCAGATTTTGGTGGCTACAGATATTTATGGTCACGGAGTGTCTTTCTACCACCCCATCTCCTCGTTCTCCACTCCGATTCCTCTTCACCCCCAGCTTGAAAACAGCCACCCCCACATTTATCAGCACTGTCACTCCTTTAGCAGGGTTTTTGCGGGTACCCAGGGCTCAGTCAGTGTCTCCATTCCCATACCCGCATTGATTTAGGAACAACACCAAGTAGCATTTATGGCTGTTTTTGTAGTGTAAAGCTTCTGGTTCTGCTCCTGCATTACTCTGCATGGTGGGAGCACAGTGAAAAATTCTGCTTTGGCATCTTTTAAGTAAACTGGGTCTGATGTTGTTGGGAGCTCTGAATAGGAAATCAGCGTTCCCTCTTCTCCTCCATTCCATCACCACCACGGAGAAACACATTCCCTCTTCGCTCAGCTGTAATTATAGCTGGTGTTACTACACAGTGATAAGTCTTCAGCTCATATTTGAATATTTTTATTATTATCTTTGAACTACTGATTTTCACTTTAAGCAAAAAGGAGTTTTTACGGTACACACTGTCTTTTAAACCCCCCTGAAACACATCAGAAAATAATGGCAGGAAGGTTTTTCCCCTCCCCTCCAACAGTTGCACTATATTAAGTTCATGTGATGAGAAGATAAAAATCTATTAACTTGCTGCTGACCTTATCGACACAAGAATCTCTGCAGACATTACAGGAACCATATCTCTTCTGACTTTACATCCAGAACCTCATGCACCAGCGTCCCAGACCAAATATAAAATCTTCATGATGAGTGAAACAGTGACACACTCCAACTCCGGTCCTGCCGGCTGGCAGGAGACACGGGGTCCTCTGGGGCCTGGGACCAGCCTCTACTTTCAATTTGACTTCAGGGGCGGTTTGTTCGCCATATGCTGCTGGAGGCTCTGAATCAAAACAGTTTCCGTAAGACCATATGCTATGAGGCAAACGTGCTGGATACAGAAAGGTTTTTTGCTCCCCCGAATCACCATGATGTATTGCAAACATAATTAAAGGCGAGTAACGCGGGCGCTCCTGTTTGGGTTAATCATTCCTTTTTGCAACCGAAGCTGGTATAAAACAAACGAAATTTCAAATTAGACCAAAAGTCTATCTAAATACACATTGTTCACGTACACCTCCTGCATTTCCATGTGCCTATCAGCCTCCTCCCTGCACAGACAGGAGTTCTGGAAAGGCAAAGGCTTTAGAGTTTTTATTTTTATTTAATAAGAGCTCTTTTGTGAACAAGGACTCGCGCCTGTCTCCCATTTCAGAAATCAGTGAGAGAGCCATCACAGGCAGCACCAGGCTCCAGGTGCTAGAAGACAGGGATCAGGCAATCACATTGTGGTATATGAAATGGAGTGAAGGAGTTGGTGGCAAGTGGTAGGTGCCACCAGGAAGACAGCAGAAGCATTTGCTGCTCACCAGCTCTGCCTGCCAGGAGGCAGTGGGTTCCCACATGATTAGAAATTAGCCCACCCAGGATGCCAGCACAGCTGCCCCCCCAAACAGCCCACAGTTGGATTACCTCAAATGAAACTTGAGTGCTTTAACACCATCATAGAATTATTAGAGTTGGAAGGGACCTTAAAGACCATTGAGTTCCAACCCCCCTGCCCTGGGCAGGGACACCTCCCACCAGACTAGTTTGCTCCAAGCCCCATCCAGCCTGGCCTTGAACACCTCCAGGGATGGGGCAGCCACAGCTTCTCTGGGCAACCTGGGCCAGGGTCTCACCACCCTCACAGTAAAGAATTCCTTCCTGATGTCTAATCTAAATCTCCCTTCTTCCAGTTTAAAACTGCTACCACTATTCCTATCACTACACTTCCTGACAGTCAAGAATCAACCAGCATCCACATCATTTGGTACCATCCCAAACACCTAAATTCCAGGTGAATTTGCTCAGTGGCATATTTAAGGTGATCTTGCTTGGATGTGGGCCAGCCCTTGGGGTAATTCAGATTATCAGCTCAGCAGGTGAGGGGTCACCTATCTCCATCACAGACCAGAGGAAAGGCTCTGCACTGGTAAAGCTCACCATCTCCCAGCCCACAAACATGGCCAAGACTCCTCTGTGCTTCCATTAAAAGAAAAACTCCAATGCCAATAAATCATGCAACAGCCAAGTGTTCTCAGAAGGTGGCTAGAATTCAGGCTAGCTCCTCTCAAAGCCACACAAACACGTGAATGAGCCTGCTGTTGTGCCCTGCTCTGGCCACCCACTGCAGGAGACAGGACACTGGGCTGGAGAGACCTATGGTCTGACCCAGGACATCTGGTTTTACATTTGGGAGCATGTTCATGTAATTTTCTGGCAGTACCTGGAAAATCCTCAAGCATGCTATTAATTTGAAAGGCCAGTGTCCCTCCAAAGCTCCAAATGCCAATGCAAACCACTTGAGGAGCTCCAAGCTGGAGCAGTGCCCGCACCCCATCGCTCCCCACGACTCTAACGCCTCACACACATCTCGCTCCAGAGAGTTTGGAGGAGCTTGTGGTCAAGACAAGGACTGGCCAAACCACATGCTGTAACCCCATTTCAGCTCCCCGCATTCCTCTGGGATCCCTAGGAAAATGGTTTCGTTTCTGTACACCCCAGTTTACTCCTATTTTACAAGAGCTGGTAGCAACGCCCATCCCACAGAGGTGTTGGGAAGCGAGCCGTGGTGGTTAGACATGCCTAAGCTGCATTCATATCATGAGTAATAAAAATATATTACAAATGCCTAACAATAAAGAAATAACATGGCTCAAGCCACTGCTGGTTGTGGTTGTGGTTTTGTGAAACAAAAAAATCTTACTGATGGGGAAAATTGCTGATGATTTGCTTCACAGAAAGAAAAAATAAACAAGTACAACGTACACGGAACAAAGTTACAGTTTGATCAATGATGCTCTTTATATTAGCAGCTATGCAGGCTGAAAAATTTGGATGCCATTTCAAATGTTTTCAAGGCTCCGAGATGTAACGTAGAGCCCTGCGTGCCGAACCCGACGGGAGGATTGCAAACAGCTACTGTTCATCATCCAGTCCAGGCACTAACGTCTGATACGGAAACTGCAGACTCACTGTATTTGCAAGCAAAACCCTGGTATTTTTATTGCCTATAACAGCCTTGCTGTTGCTTTACTGCAAACAGGTTCTGCAATGGGTACACACCAGAAGGAAATTCGATGTGCTGCCTCTCACCAACGTTCCCTGCAAGGCACGCCGAGATGGGAGCCTGCAAACCAGCCCAAGGAGAGATCAGTATGTAAAGTATGTCTGGAGCACCACATAGAGCTCACTCCAGCATGCGCCATCAAGGAGAAATTAATGATACGTGGAAAGCTCATTCCAGATGATCACAGTGACCAAAACTCTTGGACCTAGAGCCTCTTAATTTTCCTTTTTTTTTTCCCCCACTGCATTATGAGAGAATCCCTCTTGTTTTTATTCCGATCACAGAGCTGACTGCGAAACCAGAACTTCCCCAGCCACCCAAGTGGAAGCAAAAGAGCTGATTTCAGAGCAATAAGGACAAAACAGAGCCCGGATGACGTGCCTCCCATCCCAGTGTTTTGAAACCAAGAGCGGCGCACACACCTTCTGGCATCAAAAAGAGCTACATAAAAATAAAATTAAAGAGCTAAACCCTTTTTTTTTTTTTTCTTTGTCCCAAGGAATGCTCAAAAGTCAGCGAGCAGTGACATCAAAGATCAGTTGTTTACATATTGGGGGACCTGTCCGCCCGTCTCTTCGCATTGATTTTTACGGTACAAAAATATTATTTCAGTGACAAGGATGTAAACCTTATTCAAAACAGGATTTAAACCATATCCTGTGAGTGAGGCATCTCTTCAGATAGCCTGCCTGCACTTACAGCATACCGAAGGCATGCTGATTTTCGGCCGCGGTGTTTGTTAAGAGGGTCACAATATCAGGAAGCAGGAGAAGGCTCATCAAAGCCTCGTTGCTCGCCTTCACCGCTCATCAGCTAGACAGTACCTTGTTTTTTAAAGCGGAGCGGAAATGCATCTCCAGTGACCCATTGTTAGAAACTTCCTTTTGTCTTTAAGTTTGCTGGAAGGAGTATGGGGGCCCCTTTTAACTCTTTTCCAATAGGTAATTTCCCTTAATTAGGGCTCTCATTACAAGTGAGAATTTATCAGACATGATTAAAGAAGCATCTTGTCTCTTTTCCTATCGCCCCAGATGGGGCATATTTTGATCTCCCAGCGTGTCTTGCAAACACAGATAAGCACAGGCACAGAGCTGGGAGATCACAGCAGAAATTCAGCCTGCCCAGAAAGTTCATGTTTGGATCTCAGCATCCTCAGAGCTTCCCTCTGAATTGCAGGGTGTCAAAGCCACCGCCGGGCAGTGGTGGGGCTCCCAGGGCAGACAGGAAGCTGGGCAGATGAGCTCCAGGGCTTCAGACAAGCCACGGTTCCTTAAAAACCCCCACCTGCACAGCACAAATCACCTTTCTGCATGTCCTTGGACTCCTTTCCTACAGAGCATCCATTTCAGCCAGGTCATGCCCTCAATACAAAAGGGCAACTCTCACTCATGCCCACAGGAGTTTCATGAAAAAATTGATTATAGCCCTTTTGGAGCACCCCTAAAAGTATTTTCCCATGCTGCAACTGTGAGAGAGAAGATACAGAGCTTGCTGAACCAAAATCCTGCACTAACGCAATGCATTTACTCTACAGGTGCAGCCCCATCTATGAGCAATATCCTGAAGATCGAGCCCTGCTCCTGATGCCTTCTCCTCAGCATCTGGTCCAGCTGCTTCCACAACAGGGGAAAAAAAACCAATCTCCTATTGACCTCAAAGGCAGCTGGATTGGGCTGGTATGTTAAAAATGTCCTTGTGCTTTCAATAATATTGTAAATATTGTTTACTTTTAGTAAGCATGAGTGATAAACTCATGGGTAAGTGTAATATTTTAGAGTAACTATGGAGATGCAAGTTGTTGTTTAGTGCTGTGATCCAGCCAAAGGCACCAGAACTCAGATTATAGTAGCGATAATATTAATAATTTGCATCCCCCCCCCCAAAAAAAAAAAGGGCTTTCCCACCTGCAAATTTTGGTATGCACTTACTCTCATTAATGATCCTGTATTTACACTCACATTGAGCACAGAGTGAGCATTAATCGGACAATACAGAAGCAATGAGAAATTTTCCAAACACTGAAAACATTCATAATCTATGAATCACCTACAAGCCGAGGTGTCACAAACATTCATCTCCGTATGTGTCACCCACAAACATCTGTCCCCTCGTCCGCTCGCACGAACATGCATTCCATTCAACCACAGATACAATCAGGCTTTAATTTTATTTTTCTCACATAATGTTAATCAAGAGCTAAAAAGATAATTTCCTTCTACCACAAAGCAATTCCACTGTGGTGGAACAAACTGTTATCTTAAGTTTCACAGAGCAATTGTTCAATAATTCCTGTTTGTGGCTCTTTTCCAAATCCTTGAGAATAGCTCAGGCTGCCAACCCTTCTTAAAAAAAAAAAAAAAAAAAAAAACAGACATTTTAAGTTCCTCACAAAGAAAGCAGGTTAAAACTGNCTTGCTGTCACTCAGGGGTTCAGCAGTGGCAGGCTCGGCCATTTCTCAGAAGAAACTCCAGCCCTGAGACTCCGACACGCAGAAATGCACTGTCTGTTTGAAGACAATTGCCTGGAAAGATATAAGCTCCCAGACTGTAAATTTGTCGCAGCTCTGGCCCTCTGAGATGGTGTTATCTTGGCTTGGTGGATTCAGTGAATTGGACGCTCCAGGAGAAACAAAACAACAACAACAAAAAAAGAAGGATACTTGGCATTTCTGCAATGTTTTCTACATGCAAAGTACAGAATGAGCTTGAAGCTATTAACGTTTATTACAGAAGAATGGGAGGGTGTTTTGTTATGTGAAAGGAAACTGATAACATGAATTTCTTCAGTGAAAGTAATAAAATGTTCTGTTTCTATGGAAAAAAAAAAATTAGAAATAACAACAACAGCCCTTACTCAGAAAGCACCCTGCATTTCAAAAAAATCACTTAATTTTAGCCTGTGAGCTCACTGAGGAAGGGACAGTCATTTACTATAGCTTGTACAATGAGCAGCACAACAGGGCGCTGCCCTGCCCGTCGGTAGGAGTTACCATCAGACAAATATTAGAGCAATATTAATCATCGCAAGTGAAAGTGCAGCCTTAAGCTGCCATTTCAAAGTCTCTGGGTCTGAGCCGAGTGAGGAATAGGGCAGGGAGGGAAGTCCGGGGGCTCAGCCCGGCCAGTAAAGGGCATCACACATGGACCCGAGCTGTGGTCCTACCTCCTCCAAAGCATCCTGAAGGAACTCTACAGCATCCTGGCTGGGATTGCCCCAAGGGTTTTGCCACAGTTTTCAGGAGGCAGTGCCTGCTTGCTCAGAGCAGACCCAGCTGCTGGGAAAGTCTGCTGTTACCAGCACCCCACTCACATCACCTTCAACCCCAGTGCTAAAAAGGAGGCAAAAAAGAAAGACATTTTTCACTCCCGTCTACAGTCAACAAGAGATAGTCTGCCAGGTTGTAAGTGGATTAACCCCAATTTTTGGCTTCATTTAAATGTTTCTTTACATTGTTTTCACTCTGGTGTAAACACATGTATCCCAATGAAGTTATCATCACGCTACAGCAGAGTGAAACTGAAGAAACAAACTCAGAAACTCTTTTTTTTTTTTTCATCTTGGCTGGAGAAGGGCCACCACTCTCTGGTTAGAGGAACACAGCAGGTTTTTCAGGGCTGGAATATGGTATTTTCACCCAGTCTCTCTTTTTTTTTTTTACTCTGAGCACAGCTAAGAGCAACCTGACTGTTCTGGCAAGATGCTCTCTAGGCAGAAGGGGGAAAATAAACAGATATAAATTACCAACAGCTGCAGAAGAGTTTGGCTGCATCCACACCTTCACACTGTACAAAGACAGCGAGATTTAGACAAGGTACAGCTAAGAAGAAAACTCTACTGTGGAGCTAAATGGGACAAGACATGGTTCTGCACCAATCCTGTATGCTAGGATTATCCCCCAAAACAGTGTATTGCCATGCAAAAATAAGCTTCATATTAGAATTTTGACCTATTTGAGCTCACAAATCAGGTAAGATGTGTGCCCAACAGTGAACATCAGCAGAAGCCCCTTTCCATGAGGATAAAACCCCATGGAGGGAAAACCAGGCTCAGCTTCTCTGTTGGAAGTAGACTGGGCTCCAGCTCATGTAACTCCAGCTCTGCTCCGGGACAAGGGGTTCCTTCTGTTGTCCATCTGCCCAGGGTAAAGCTCAGGAGAAGGAAGGGAGAAGTCATACCACAGTGCTTTTGCAAATACACGGATCAGGTATTGCATTTTGAAGGTTTCTGTGCTGAGCTGTGCAGGTACGGTGTTGAAGTAATTATCAGGAACAAAGATATTTGTTAATTCCTCTTCTCTCCCATGGCTTGCCAGGCAAGCAGCGTTTATAAGGCCAGGTCCTTTCCACAAATCCTCATGCATAAATCCCACTGACACCCACTGGGGTCCTGCATAAGCCTCCCAGTCCATAAGGTGGACTGGAGACCACACCTCCCTTTCATCCCAAATCCAGGTCCCCACAATCAGCAGTTTACCTGTTACACCCCAACAAAACCTGATTTAATGTTCCTGAGCTTACAGAGCCCTTCCCTTTAAGTTCCAGATGGGAGAACGGCCACCCTGGGCTAAAACACACATACACGCACATGACTTAACACCCTGATCCTTCGGGATAAGCTATGAGCCTGTAAATCACCACACTTCCAGAAAACAATAGCTACCTCTTGTTTAAATAAAACTGCACCTGCTATATTAACATACCACTGAACAATCGCTTTGTTTTTCACTCGGCATCCAGGCTGAAGCCCCGCTGCTTCCTGACCCATATACTGGAAGACTTATTCTTAGAAGGGTATAAGGGGTTTCATGCTGCGCAGCAGCGTTTCGTGGTGATCACCTTCCTTCCTTCTTTTGTACTGGGGTGGTACATGGTTTTGTTTAGCTTTCAACAGGTTTATTTCCATCACAGCCCTCCAAGCCCTTGCAGCCCTTCTTTGGCAAATGTTCCTTCTTTTTGTTTCCTACCTTGGGCTATCGCAAGCTCGGAACTGTGATTTGGGCCATTTTGAGTCATTTTCCAGGAGATCCTTCTCCCATTGAAAGGGTTTGAGCAAAGCAGGCACTAGCTGAAAATTTCTTTGCCAAATGTTCAATCACCACTAAATCATTTTGCTCTCCCCCCAGCAGGTTAATTATGATGCCCGTTTCAAGTTTATTTATCTCTACTCGATGCTTGTTTATTGATTGCGCTGGGACCCTTTTCTAATGGAGTTATTTTGCTCAAATAAGGTGCTCAGCAGAGATTGAAAAATGGATTACTTGAAGACGTTGGGTCACAGATGTAGGGAGCAGCAAGAATTTTGTAGGAGAAGTATGCAGTGGATACAAGAGCCAACCTCTCCGCTTCACTGAGAAACACCACCTTTCCAGCGAGGAACACGGATGGGGCACTGCTAAGCCAAAAAAAATGTTTTATTCCTGAACCTGAGCCCAAAGAAAACCCAAATCCAGCCCGGCCAGCATGTTTCTGCTTAGATGTGCATCTTCCGTCCTGCAGGTTGCCATGCTGAAAACAAGCACTCTGCCTCCACTCGCCACCTCTGCACGTGGCCAGGAGCGCTTCCTTGTGACCAGCTTTCCAGGAACACGGTGCCTGCTCCTCCTCGCATCCTCTTCCTGGACGTCTGCCCCACACCACGCTTCCTGCCCATCCCACACAGCTCTCAGCCGGATCCGGTACCTCCCGGTTCATGCAATCGTTTCCACTCTCAGCTGCTTGAAGCCGATGAACTTCGTGGGGAGCGATGCTCCATGGCCCCATTCAACAGTAACGTCAAGGCTTCAGCCATTTAAAACGAGAATTGACCTTACAGAACACCATCTGGGCACAGACCATGTACCCAACTATTTTGGAAATGGTATGAATGCTTGTCCTGTTCCTGCAGGCCCTACTAGTAAGTTGTTCCTTTTCCTTTGAGCCTAATTACGGCACTGCGGCCTGAGCAATGGGTGACTTTCAGAGCAGCAGCTCAGAATTAAGGAGAATGTTATCAAACCACTTGGAGTTTCTGGTGAATCCTGGAATCCAGGTCCCAAAGCTGATCTTCAGTGAATTGACTGATCCCGACCATCAGGGCAAGTAGAATTTCTTTAACACAAACCGGCAAATACACAAGCCCACACCAGCATCCTCCCACATGATTCTTCAAGAGCAACAACATCTGCACACCTCACCTACAAAGTCTCCATCCAGTCCACTCTCCTTATTGTTCCCTCCTAATCAATATATTAAATTACTTCAAAAAAGCTTCCATGTGCAAGACACGACATTTCTCAAAGTCTCACATAGAAGAAGAAATTACCAGAAAGCCAGGGTTAACCTCCCGGTCCCTCTATGAACACGATGTGTAGCCATATACCAGGGGAAACAGATGTCAGCTCTTCTAAAGACCTGCCTTGGCCTGTACCTGCCCTACCACAACCTTTACCTGTGGTGTGACCCCATCAACCTGTGCGCCCAACACCTTGGCCAAAACCTTCAGCAGCACCAGGTGATGTGACTGCTTCCAACCCAGAGGGTCCAAAGCCAGGTACAAAGCACCTCCTATGTCTCATACCCAGTCCAACACCAAGATGACCAGTGGGAACCACCAGTGCCTGCAGAGCTGCACCTCTGCAAGTCTCAGCAGTGACCACAGCCACCCACGTGGGTGCTGTCTCCACAAGCCCCATGTGGGACTTGTGCTAGCCAGGTGCTGGGAAGCCTTCGCAGCCCAAGAGCAGCTTGGGATCAGGAGGAACCAGTACATCTTACAAAGAAGGGCAGCTGGGCCAAGCTCTGGCCCAGCCCCTCCTCAACACAAGGAAGTTTGAAATGTGAATCAAGAACAATGCTCCCTGTTTGGTTTGTGCAGTGAAAAATGTGCAATAGTGGCTCACAAACTGAATTCCAAACTGCTTGGCCATTTTCCCTTCAACTTCCCAAATGTATAGAAGTGCGAGAACTTGGCTGTCTTTAGAGTGTTTGAGCGCCTGGCACACCCCTCAAGTCCTGGTGACTCCTATCTCACATCACTGCTGTGTTTGAGGGCAGAGTCAGCTCTTGCATTTGCATGTGTTGTCCAAGTTCAACATCCACTTGTGCATCTGTAGGACAGCTAATTTCCACAGAGATCTCACTTACCAATCTCCCTTTATTTTACTTCACTGGGGGCTTCCTTCCTGTCTTGCTCCTTCCAAAAGCCAGTCATGTTCATCACTGACCCTCTCAAACACAGTGATCAGTCATCACATGCATCTCTGGAATATGGATGTGGGGATCATAGAATCATAGAGTGGTTAGAGTTGGAAGGGACCTTAAAGTTGAGTTCCAACCCCCCTGCCACGGGCAGGGACACCTGCCATTAGACCATGTTGCTCCAAGCCCCGTCCAGCCTGGCCTTGAACACCTCCAGGGATGGGGCAGCCACAACTTCCCTGGGCAACCTGTTCCAGTGCCAGAATACCACAGGATGCCACTGCTCTCAGCATCTCCCAAACTCTCAAAGGTCAGAGGCACAGAGGGAGGTCATTCCCTCCAGCACTGAAGGAGGCAAGAGAGATACCTTCATCCTCATGGCAGGTGGTTGTCTGCTGACCATAGGTACATGCCAAGGGGAGGGACCAGCCCGTGTCCTCAAGGAATAAAGAGAAAAGCAAAAGGAGGTAGGGGTCATTTGGCCTCAGAGCAAAGCCCAGGTGAAGCACCACTTTGCTCCCCGTGCAGATCTTTGGCCCCCACACCCTTCTCCTGCTCTAGCCACTAGAGAGCACTTCTTCCCTTCCCTTTTATCAGTCAGGCTCACAGATTGAATGTTATCAATTGACAGCTTTAAAGCTAAGGAATTGTATAAATTAAATACGGTCTGCAGCAAATATACTGAGGAGCCAGAATTTATATACACACTAGATATGAGAGCTCTTAGTTATTACCCACTTAAGGCTATGGCACTGATGAATGGTAAGGCCACCCTATCCCTGAAGGCACTTTTCATTACCCACGGTATAGGAATATTGAGAGAGTGAGTGTATGTATCCAGCACGACTGCTCATTTCCATAGTTCTCCATCAGGTTTGCATTCAGTTTATAAAATAAAAAATTACTCCGGGGACATATTTCACTCATTCCAGAACCCTTTCTCTTTCCCTCTCTCCCCCCCAGCCCACATCCCGGCTGCCTCTCTCCTCCTCCCAGCCCCGGTACTGTAACAATGCCTTTACATCTGATGGCGCTTATTAAATGAAACAACTTAATTACTATCAATATATAATGTTGTGCACTTCAGCCTCAACTGAGATGTCTAATCCTATTCTGCTCCTGACCTTTAATGGCCATCAAATCAAAGTAATTTTGGTCAGCTCAGTACAGCTCTGACACATGCCCAGGTCAGGAAGATGAAGGGACACTAATCTACCATGTTACCCCGCTCATTGTTTAATACCTTTTTCAATAGAATCTAATAACTGGAGAAACGCCAGTTTTCTGTCTAGTTTGGGTTAAAACCTCTTTCGTTGAAAATAAATAATTATGGAACATTCTGAACAGCCCAGGGTTTACATAATTGGTGCCTCTTAGACAGAGCAATATACTTGCCTTTGAAGTTTGCAAGGAGAGGAATTTAGGAATTCAAATCAGCGGCAGCGCTCCTGAGTGTGCTCCGCTCTCCACCTTGGAGGGGCCAGCGCCAAAGGAGGCTTAATTAAGGGAAGTGAAAACCACTTTCGATTCACCAAGGTAACACAACAAGTGCATTGCTTCCTCTGAATTGAGGGGAAAAATAGCAGGAATGCTTCCACTCAACGGCAGCTATTCTGCAGGCTGGGACTCAAGTCCTTTAGGGGGAGGAAAGGGAAAAAAGAAAATATATATATATGTCATAAAATAACCAGTAACACAGCACCCCATGCATAAAGGCAACAGCAGTGTTTAGGTTCAAGCATTACTATTTATACATATTGTTTCCCTAGTGCTAAACAAAACAAGTTTTCCCATGCCAGAGCGAGGGATGCTGCCAGGAGAGCTAGACACCCTGTCTGGTTCGGACAAATAGCTTGACCTATTGACGGGGCAGCTGGATGCAGCAATATTTTATAGCAGGCTCACTTTGCTAATGCACTTGCATCGGGCCACTCTCAAAGCAGCCCCATGCTCCAGAGGGAAAAAAAAAAAAAAAATTAAAAAAAAAAAAGTNCGCAGAAGGAAAAAAAAAAAAAAAAAAAAAAAAAAAAAAAAAAAAAAAAAAAGGAGGAAAAAACCACACAACCCTAACTGCAGCACGAAAACGTCACGTCAAGGCGGATATCGGAGACTCTCTGGAAAACCAGCCCCAGCCAGGTGAAATGTAAGGGCAGGAAACTAGGGAAATGTTTGGGGATTGCCAGGTTTCAAATCAGTCCTGCCTTTGCATTTCTGAAAGAGGGAGGCTACAAATCATATCTGCCCAGCTTTTGAAAACGCCAGTCACGGAAGCTGAGCAGAAAACACTGAAGGATGTTTTTGTTAATTACCCGTTTCTCTAATACCCATTCTTTACCTTAAGTCATTAGTCATGTAACAAAAAACAGCAACTGAGATTTATAGGGCATCTCTCGAGCCGAGGGTCCCGCAGAAGCTTACAGGGTTGGGATTACATCATGCCAGAGCTCTTCAAAGGCCAAAGGGCCAAAACCGCCCTTGGTGCAGCCTCCATCACACTGCAGGTGCTGCTCTAGGACTTTTGTGGATCCACAGGGACAGGCTCCATCCCTCCCAGCTCCTGGCTGAGGTGAGCAGAAGCAGGATGTGATGGGCATCGTAGGGCTCAGTCTCCCCACACTGCCCGTGCAAGGGAAACGGGGAGAAATGGCATCGGCTCCAGGGGAGTTATTCGGGTGTAACTTAGAGCAGGATTTGTAATCAATCCTCACCCAGACACTTACTTGAGAAGGAATTCGGGGTTTGGCTGTATGTTCACCAGAATCACTTCACAACCACTGAATACATTTATGGTGTAATTGAATCCTGTAGTGATTTTTCTTAAAGGGAAACCTTATCCATTTAGGGTCAATTCTACATCATTAAAGTTAACAGGAGTTTTGTCGTTTACTTCAGTGACAGTAAGGCTGAGGAAGGATCGGGACAGGGAGGATTGCCCGACACAATGCAGCAGCAGCATCTCTGGCTGTCAACTTCCCCGAGAGTCATGAGTATTTTTCCTTTATTTCGTAGAGAAGTTTACTCTTAAATGGAACAAATACTGAGCCTTGATCAGAGGTCTGTGACAAAGCTCTTCTCTCATCCACGCTTAAGTAAATTCAGAGGGAAGCTGCCAAAATCAATGGGGAGCCGGTCTCAGCCCCTGCAGCAGTCAGTGCTGGACGTGAAAGGGTTTTAGCAGTGCCCTTACGGGCTTTCCCCACACCACCTTTGCAAGAAAACAGGATCTACTCTCCAGACACACAAAGCTGAAGCGCAAAATATTCTTTTGATTCAAAAGTAAGCACACAAAAGCATTTTATTTTTTTTCCCCCCTCATAAACTGCTATGCAAACCTTTTCCCAGCCTGCCGTTCTCTGCTTCGGATCCCACATCTGGTTGCCCTAACTGGAAAACACTGGTGAGTTTAAAGGGCGTGAGTCAACTCCCATAACCAAGTAGGGCACAGCCTAGACCACCAAATCACAGCTTATGAGTCTTTCCTAGAGCATTCCGAGATAAAAGATCCCCGTTTTATTCAAACAGAGCCAAACCCTGCTGATACCTAATTTTGCTTCTATTACCTCATTAATAACCTACAGACGTTCGCAGCTTACACTTCTTTACGTCTGCATTGTGGTCGTCATATGCAGGCACAAGGGCTATTCCTTGTTGCATTTGTTTTGGGTTTAATTCCCAATTCTAGTCTATGCCTCTGCCACCTTCGCAGGGCTGGGCTCAATTAACCCTTTTGTGTTCTCCTGGCGAGGAGCTACGGCAAGTCGATAAGCGACATGCAATCTTTTAACAGGTATTAATGTATTCATGTGAAAATATTCATTGACAGCTTTATGCAGCATGGCAATCGCTAAAAGTGGGATTTAAAGTACAAAAGTGGCATTTAGTAGGGAAGTGTAAAGGCATGTTCACATGTCACTTAATTGTAAACATGTTTAACGTGTATTTCCAGCTGAAAACAAACCTTTATCTTTAAAAATATTTTTCATATCAGTCACACTGGCAAAAATGAAAATCAGTTAAAGTAGTTTAACCATGTCAGGTAAACTCTTAAAAAAAAAAAAATGTTTTAAATGAGGGATAAAACTGTTTACAAGTTTTTAACTGTAAAATATTTCTTTTCTTCTTGTATCTTGCCAATATCAATAAAGAAACAACATGTATAAATATATATAAACAGATACTTGGCATAAGAACACGTTTCATGAAATATGAGTAATAGAGCAGGAAAATTCAAAGTATATTTCTTTTTTACTGTATTGAATAGACAGGTTACCGTAAAGAATACATTATGTGCAGATGGATGAAAATACAAAGTGCGTGGAGGATACATAGGATATGAACAGGGTGTTCATTTCCAGGTAGAAATACAAGCATTTTGGTTCATTTCAGATCTCACTTACACTGCACTATTTGGTGTCATTTCATTGACTCCCATGTATTTGGACTTGAGTCCAGCAAAGCACTTAAACACATGCTTAGCTTTAAGCGCACAATAGTCCCCTTGAAGTCAAATTAAGCACATATTTACGTGCTTTGCTGGACTGGGGCCATACTACAGATTTACACAGATGTAAGTGAGCTCAGATGAGCTCAAGCCACAATGTTTGTGTCCAGATTCAAATCCAATTGGCAAATGCTTTCAAAAGCCGGAGGTATTTGGATTAGGGGTTTTGGTCCAAGCCAATCTGTAACTTTAGTACCTGAACCCGCATTTCTTGTGCGCCCAAGACTCCCATTGGCTTTGGTGGAAGCTTTGGAGGCACAAAAAGTACAAGAGCAAGACCTCTGGGACTAAAGAGCCAATTTACTTAAACCCAAATTATAACATTTTTTAACCTTTAGATTAAACCAAACTCCCACTAGACTTCAGCCCTCGCTCCATTACATTTCTCACCCAGCAATTGGATTTTTTGTTTATCGTATTACTATTGCTTTTGGCTACTATTCGCTTTATTATATAACATTAACTTAAGAAAAAAACCTAATGGACACCATCAAATAGCTGTTAACTTAAAGCACTTATAAACAAGTCCATTGGTGAACCAGCAAAGAGCACAGGAACTTGTTTACGTTACACCTGTTAATGTTGGATAAACACAGATTTACAAAGTTAAATGGCAAATGATGCCCCAGCCCGGTGAGAAATTAATTACCAGGTTTTTCACAGACTTCACCAGTCCAGCAAATGGATGCCACATGCTGAACTCTCCAGCTGTGGATCAGCCAGCTGAAAGGTGCCAGAGCCCATGGTGGCACACAAAACAACAGGTTTTCATCCCCATGCACGCACCAGCCTCTAACACAGTCTGCTCGGTCACCTGCGGCATCGGACACCCAAGTGCCCTTCTACATATGCATGGGAGGAGAAGGGGAGAAAAAAAAAAAGTCATCTTCAAATCATCAGGACCAGAAGTTACCACCTACCACTCTGTGGCTCTAGTGGGCTCTACATGGATCAACAGGTTCCTGCCTCTGGTATCGCTCAGACCAGAGGCAGCTGCTGGCTTTAGAAAGCCTGTGGTTCCTATAAGTGTGGGAAATGCTAGCACCGACACGGGAAATCCCTTCGGCACAGCACTGAGGGCAGCACAAGAAGCTGGAGACCCCTTTCAGGAATTCCCTCTCTCTCCAAAAGATGTTCCTCAACAGTCACAGCCTCCAATGCACACCTCACCCCCACCGTGGTCAGCAAAAATGCAATGGGACAGCACAGCCTGTCTCTGCTGGTATTATTAGAGACTTGTATGGGATTAGCACATCTTTTCTTGCCTATTAACCAAAACCAGAGTGAAATGGTGCTATTCCATCACCTCCACTGCTGCAAACATAATGAGCAAAGCTCTCCCCGTGCACAGCACACTTTGAGATTTCAAAAGACGGTTTTTGAGCATCCTCAAAGCCATCTCCTTTCTCATTGACTACTGACCAGGCCAGCACAAAACTAAATAAACACACTGGCTTGTGCTGCTGGGTGGTGGTGATCTAAACCTGTAGCCAGAAGTGAGTGATTGGATGGGGTTCTTTTTCCCCTTTTTTAATATATATTTCTATACTTTAAGGGAAGCACACAGAATATGGCAGAACCAGGAAGCTAGAAGA
>VZRU01005969.1:302133-321305 GCA_013398155.1 Pedionomus torquatus
TTTTTATTAGGGGAATGTTGGCTTTTTTTTTTTTTTTTTTTTTTTTTTTTTTTTTTTTTTTTTCCTTTTCCCTGAGCTCTCAGAAGAAAAAGAAGGGAGAAAACCACTCCAAAGTTTCCCGGTAGAAAACGCCTCCTGTGCTAGGTGGTCACATGGAAGCTGTCCACTTTGCTTTGCAGTCCTGGGAAAGGCTGGGAACGACAGATGTGATNAATACAAGGGAAAATAATAGAGAGAGATGGAGTCTCTGATAACCGGGCTCGGTGTTTGTTTTTATGTAATGTGTTTTTATTTGTTGGCTCGAAATTCGGAGGCTGCGGAGCCCAGACCTTCCTGCCTCTAGTCCCCGAAANCTATGTGAGGTAACAACATGGGTTATTTGCTTGGAAGTATTTTGATTTAAAAATTTGTGAAATTCACTGGTTTTCTTTTTTTTCTTTTTTTTTTTTTTATTTTTCTCCCTATTCTTTCCTTTTCTTTTTTTCCCCTCTTTTGCACTGTGCTTGACGCTCACGCCTGCACAAAGCCTCGCTGTTTGCACCCAGTGATTTAAACGATTTTAAAGGCGAGGGGGGGAGCAAACGCCAGCACCCCCTTTCCCACCCCCCCCTCCGCCCCGTAACGCTACTGGACCTATTTTGGGGGAGAAAGCCGTGGTGCCCCGCGGAGCTGAGCGGTTACCGCCGCCCAGACCGGGGGCTCGTCCCGGCTCCTGCGTGCCCCTTGCGCGCCCCTTGCGCGTCCCTGCGCCGCACTGCGCGGCACCCCGCGGTCTGCGGCTCCCCCTGGCGGGCGCGGGGCGACACTGCAGGGTGCGGACCCGGGGGCGGGTGGGAGAGAAGGTGAAGAGCCTGCGCTGACAACTGTGGGCAGCAAAGAGGAAAAGAAGGAGAAAGTGGGTTTTACTGGGACACGGGTTTACGGTCTGGTATAGGCGCCTGTCAGGAAGCAAGAGCTTGCTCTGAATTTCCAACAGGCCTGGAATTATCCTGTCCCTGGTAAAAGTGTCACGGAAAACACTGGGGTTGGGAAGAATGAAATGCATTCACGGGTTGAGAGACAGGTACCATGTCAGCCATGCAAAATACTCCTCCAGAAATAGTTTCCCGTGAAAACGGCACAGGGTGCCAGCTGGGAAGTAGATCTCGTTTCTGCCTGTAGGAAGGACATGGGTTTCTACAACATTGAGACCAAAGGCAAAACAGAGGAATATTAACAGTGAGTAGATTGAAAGACTAGGGTGGAGGTCAGTCTGGAAAATGGGAACACCAGAGAACAAAATCAGATTTTCTATTTCCCATGTTTCCTGGGTTACTTAGCGTTGGCCCCTTCATCCATCCCGCACTTGAAATGGAGAGAAGCTTCACCAAACCCAACTGCTGGAGGTCTCTGTTTTGAGGTGTCTCAGTGGAGCTGCCTTGCCTCTGCCCCCAGTCCCACGAGAAGGTGGCAACGCGGGATCATCCCCAAACATGCAACAGGACTCACATATTTACTAGTGACAACAAACCCCCTCCCCATCGCTTACCAATTTACCAAAGAGAGGCGCAATCAATATCCTCAACCCAAGCTCCTTTCCAAGACTGAAAGCACTTTCTGGCCAAAAAAAGTCATATCCTCAAGAGGTTATCCCCAGTGCGTCTGGCCCTTAAAGGAGCATCAGTCCAGACGTAATTGGAAAAATTAAAGAGGAGGAGGGGGAAAGTAATTACAAGCCACTAGAGGAAAACAAACATGGTTCTGAATGTAGACAAAACATTGAACAGAGGGGAATTAATAGTGCTACAAATCAAAAGGGAAAAATGTCAGGAGAGATCAGCAGAAAGCGAACATCCTATTAAAAGTGAAAATAGAAATAATCAAAAATCACGGAGAAACACAGATGGGCAAAGGAATTTGGAAAGCAACCTGAAATAAAAATACAGGGATGGAGTGAATTTTACTCAGTACTCAGCAATATTTAAAGCTGATGTATGAAGGTTTAAAAAACAACTGAAGCCCCACTACTCAGGTGGGTCAATAGCTGAAATAAAGGCTCAGCTTGATTAGACTCAAGAGTTCTGTGAGTTATACCAACTGGGCCAGGCTGGCTCCCACTGCACAAAGTGAACTGGGCAAGGTTAGAAAATCACTGCAGAAGATGTAAGGGTGTTTTCTGGTATCTCCCATGACATCCTCCTTCCTTGCTGCTGGAAAGCACGCTTTCTTTTTGCTGAAGCCATGTTCTGAAACAGGCCTGCCCAGTGCTGTGAAGGCTGGGGAAGCTTTGGTTATTGAGCTGTTTAAAGAGGATAATATGATGAAAGTATAAGGAGGAAAAATACAGTGGTGTGATCCCAGCAAGCAGCACTGAAACAAATGAAATTTTGAAGTAAAAAATTAAATACTCTGTGTCATGAGAGTGAGATCATGTCCAAGGACTGTCATCAACCAACGTGGGGTTTCCCTTTGTGGATGCTTTATCTCCTTTCCATCAGTGTTACTACCAGGCAAGGAGTGGGCTGCTTTCTGCTTGTCTTTCTTTAAAGGAACCACAAAGGTAGGTTAACACATCAGCTTTTATAAAATCCACAAGCCCATTTTTCCTTTTAAAGCATAAGGAACACATTCATATTTCACTCCCATTTCTCTCTAGTACAAAAGCACAGGGTCGGAATTAATGAGCAAAGTATTTGTGTGACGTTTTATATTGTATTGGCATTTATATAGTGCTTTTCACAGGCTTCATGTCAAAACCCTTTACAGGGCAATAAATCATATACCTTTCCCGATGAAATTGTATGTAGGCAATTGGGCACCTATCCTGCCCTCAGCAATGTCCCACATGCGATACACGGGAAGTGTGATGAAACCTGCAGAGGTGGGTCTGAAAAAAAATGGATGTAGGTCAAACCTTCCCCCCTTAATATCCTGCAACATGTTAAAAAGTCTTTAGAGCCCACTTGAACAGCCACAGGAAAGACCTAACCTTAACACGACAAAGCTTCTATTACAGTCTGAATTACTCAACATGCAAATTGAATTGTGGGTCTTATACTTAACCCTAGGATTTTTTTTTCCCCTCTGAATTTAAACAAGATGTCAATTTACATGGAAAATAAGGATTTTTCAATTGAGTTCATTTCTAAAAATAGCGTTCATTCACCAGACTGAACCCAAGTACCAAATTCTGGATCCTAGGCTTTCTCTTAGCACTCGCAAACAGCTCTCCTAACACTGAACTTGCAGTGTGACGACGCATCTCTGCCCGGCTGGCATTTGCTTTCTTATTTGCAGTTTTTCCAGATAACAGAGAGTAATGAAGTTCTGAGAACTGTACCCCTGATTAGACTGCTTATTTGCATTCCTGACGTGTTTCCAAAGCCATTTTTGGGGTAAGAAAAAAAATGGAAAGTCATTACTAGTCTTTCTGGGGAGAGAGGGCTGGAGTTGGTAAGCAGGAACCAGAGTTCCGCACCATTGTTCGTCTGGGAGAAACACAGCACTTTGCCCAGTTAAGAGCATTTTGGATTCCATCGGTGTCAAAGGAAGCTTTGCAGAGCATCCCCCCTGGCAGATCATGCCCCCCACCACTCAAATGCAATCGCCCCAAGATTGCACAAAGGCAATGGCTGAGAAGCCAATGGAAAATCTTTGCAGTAGCTCAACACCATTTTAAAACCACTTTTCCACCTCCCCTATCTGCAATACATGAAAAGCGATAACATTCTGTGCATACTGGCTGATAGTTCAAACGCATTAGAAACCAACTTAGTTATGATTTATTAGCCGGAAGAGCTGCTAGAATAATTTCTTAGTGTGAAAGAATACAAAAAAAAAGTATTGTTCTCCACCAAACAGACATTCCGATTACTTAATCTAAAATCAAAGTAATTCAGAAGTAAAACAAAAGTAAACAGGTAAAAACACATCGCCCGGTTCCATTAACTGCCGTGGGCCACGTTAGAAGTCGAGGGTTCTTGCATCTTTTCAGAGATGATTAATGTCTTATGAGATCTGAGCGTTAGCTGGGCAGATGCACTGCCATGTAACGCACCAGCACCGCTTTCGCCGCCTTCTGGGTATTCTATCACAAGCTCTTAACTCACAAGAACTCAAATTCACACACTGTTGTGGCGCTCGGATGGCAACGTAGCAGAATTTTATCTCTTGTTCCCATCTCAGTATACGACTTATTTAGTGGTTGAAAGAATGATTTGTAAATAATACACACGCGTAGACTTCACTGAGATGGATGACAACGATAATTAAAATGGTCTTTTCAGTGGGAGACACTATCAGCATCAATAGTTAAGGAAGAATTTTAAGAGTAACCAACACATTAGAGCCTGTAAATTCTATTCTTTCTGGCAGTAATACATTGGAAGATTAAATTAGACTAAATGTCTGTTACGACAAACAGATTTATGTTAGCATTCAGGATTATACTCCCAGTTAATGTTTATTATGCTTCAGGTCATATTTATTCTAAAGGTCTCATTTTCCTACTTCCATAATTTTTTGATCAGTTCTGTTTAAATTGGAAGCCTTTTACTCTTCACTTTAAAACTTACTGTTTCTTCTTAAAACTTCTAGCAGGTTATGGTATCTGGAATGAGTACTAAGAAAAAAGGAAACGAGCTAAAATAAATTACTATCTAATCTAACCCATCTGACTATTTCTAAAGTACCTATTGTTGTGATCTCAAAGTACTGGATCTCTGATAGCACGTCATCTTTGATCTTAAATTGGACCTCCAATAACATTGTTAATTAAACATCTTATTTGATGCCTGCTGTAGCTAAGATGCAAATAGCATCACATAAAGAACAAAAGTTATGAGACCAGGGAATAGAAAACAGGTAGGTAGAGCATTTTTATTGTACTCAAACAAAAACCCCCATCTACCAGTTACTGCCAAATTAAAATGATCAGGCTCAAAGTTCAAAAATTGAGTAAAAACTACCTAGAAATGAAAAAATGCTTTCAAACTATTAAAATTAGAAGTGAAATAAAAGTTTTTCAGAAGCAAATTTGAGGTACTCACAAAAATAATTCAGAAAAACTATGATTTTTTTCTTTGCTTCCTTTGCACTCCAGTGCCCAGCAAATATTCTGTTCTGTTGCAAGCCTTCACCAGGAGGTTTTTTTAAGATTTCCACACTGACTGAGATAACCAGCGTATGTTCTCTTGTAAAGGTGTTTTCAAAATACTTTTTGCATAGAATTTATTAGTATTAAAGCACGAATGCACAATCTTTATATAAGTATATTCGTCGTTGATTTGATAGCTATTCCTAAGATACATTAAGAAGGAAGATTTCATTAGAGCACTGCTATTTCAGTTTGTTGAGGCTTATATGAAAAGACACATCGACTAACACGCGATATCAATACAGGGCATATACAGACACCATTTGCAGCTGACAGAAGTCGAGTGTGTTCAATTCCTTCCACATCAGATAGGAATTACTCCCTTGTAAGTTATATGCTGCTACTTCGGCTTAGGACTTAAGTACCGATACCATATCTCAGACCTTTCTGGTAGATACAGAATCCCAAAAGATTTCAATCGTGCTTAAAGCCAACATATATTAAAGCCCCACTGTTTTAGATGAAAGTCATCGAGCGCTGTATCACGATGCTTCGACTACCAAGTAGCCTTTTTCAAAATGTCTTTGGAAAAATATCCAAAACGTTCCCATTGGCTTTTCTATATTGTTTCTCTCATTCTGCACTCATCACCATAATATGAGCACACTCTAACAGCTCTAAACAGCTGTCCAAGCAGCTTTTTTTTCCTCAGCATCTTCCCAGAGGGAGATGCATAAACTGTGTAGCAGTTTGTAAGATGTAAATTTTTCACTTTGATACATCCCCATGTAAAGATATCCTCATGAATTCTCTGGCAGCTTTGCAACCTAGAGGAGCAGCCTTTTGGTATCTGCCACCTGGAAAAAGGCAGAGTATAAACAGTAGTCATCTCACACTTACATGAGGTCTAAATTCAGCCCTTTAATTTTTCACATAGATAATGACAAAAAAAAATAAAAATATAGCCGCAACTACAGCAAGCAGTAAATAACAATAGGCATCAAGTTCCAGAAAGACCAACAGATGAAATTTCCATTTGTGAATTTTACAATGCAGGTTGGCATTTCTAACTACAGTGACCAAAAAAGCCCATGAAGGTGAAGAGCTAAGTCAATGCAGTATCCCTTAGATGGAATAGTGTGAGTGGTGTTCATGAAGGGACCAGGTACAGCAGAGCCATCAGAGCATTGCCTGCCAGTCCCTAGAGGTGCCCAGTGTCACCTCAGAATCCCAAGAGATCTTCCCTGGTAACACAGCAGTGCTCTATCCACATCTCGTGTTTGAGTCAGTAGAAGGCAGTCACCCCTCTACTCTGGGCTCATGAGACCCCATCTGGAGTCCTGTGTCCAGCTCTGGAGTCCTCAACAGAGAAAGGACATGGACCTGGTGGAATGGGTCCAGTGCAGGGCCACAAAGATGATCAGAGGGATGGAGCACCTCTGCTATGAAGACAGGATGAGGGAGCTGGGGCTGTTCAGCCTGGAGAAGAGAAGGTCCTGGGGAGACCTTATAGAAGCCTTCCAGCATCTGAAGGGAGCTACAGAAGAGCTGGAAAGGGACTCTTTGTCAGGGAGTGCACTGATAGGACAAGGGGTAATGGTTTTAAATTGGAAGAGGGGAGATTTCAATTAGATATTAGGAAGAAATTCTTTACTGTGAGGGTGGGGAAATATTGGGCCAGGTTCTCCAGAGAAGCTGTGGCTGCCCCAAACCTGGAGGGGTTCAAGGCCAGGCTGGATGGGGCTTGGAGCAACCTGGTCTGGTGGGAGGTGTCCCTGCCCAGGACAGGGGGTTGGAACTGGATGATCTTGAAGGTCCCTTCCAACTCTAATCATTCTATGATTCTAAGAATCTGGGTGAGGAACGAATGACAAAACCCTATCGAAGAGGCCAGAGAGCAAAGATCTCACTTTATTCCTTCCTCACATTTCCTAAAGTAACTGTGGTTTTTAGCCTTTTGGCTTTCATTTTTCAGTAAAGTCCTTAAGCCTAGTTCACAGCAGTCTTTATGGCTGAGAGCTCATTCATCAAAAACAAAATCGCAGATGCAAAGCTCATGACGGAGTGCTGAGGTGCAAAGTTAACAAAGAAGAAAAACAATTTTTCCCATCCCAGAAATCACTTCAAAATTTTGGAAGTGTTCCCATTTGCAACAGGATGGACTTAGAAGTGGGATTTGTTTGTTGCTTGGTTGTTTTTTTTTTTAGTTTGTTTTTACAAAAGCACAGGAAAAGAGCACTCTAAGAACATCACAACCCAGAATTAGGGCTCTCCTGGAATGTGAAGACTTTGAGGGTTAAGTCCTTCTTCTCAGACAGATGGATTGGGGTTAGAGCACACTCCCTTTAGATTCTAGCCTGAAAACAAACTTTTTATTTCAGAAATTTCACTGAAACTGGCATGTTCCCACAAAATGTTTCAGTGGTGAGAAATAAAGAGTTCCTGAGTGTAAAGCACTGCCAAAACTTTCCTGATCATTTCTACCAAGTGAGGAAGCAAACGTGCCATTTTGCCATCATTGGAGGAGGATCTCTCTGTCCTGGTGCTGCTGCAAGGTCATGCTCCAGCTCATCCCTACCAATTTGTTAGTGAATCCACAATGCTAGGTACCTAAAATAAGCTAGGGTCGTTTTCAAATGCATTTGAGCAGTTTGTATTGTAAATGTTTCTACAAAAGCAATGAGCATGGCTAAAAGAAGACAGACAGAAAGCTACTGTGGCCTCTTTTCTATCCTTTTATAGTGGTCTCTCTTCTCTGCATTTACACATACATACCCATTCATGATGTGCAAAGAGTTTTTGGAAAGAAATCTTCCACAAATATTTATTCTTCAAACCTATATGCTTTTAAAAGAGAGGCTGGATCCAGCTTTCACCTGTGGCACTTAGAACTTGTTTCCTGTTCACAGGTTGGGAAAGACTGGAAAAGAGAAGCTCTTGTGTTGCTTGAAACTCAGCGCAAGGTGGTAATTCCCTGATTTGTCAAAACTCAAAGTCTTTCTGGAGGAGAAGTCCTGAAAAAGAGCTGGATGACACAGCACAATTGCAGTCATGAATCTGACGAAAGAATTGGGGGACACCAGGGCAAAGGACAACGTGAGTCCCCCTGTGAGCTGAGCACAGCTGGCTATTTTGGAGAGGGTACACTTTTCCTAACCAAACTTAGAGGAGCAGTGGCTCCCGAAGACAGAGGTGCTGAGTCAGCACTTCTAGAGACCACCTACAACACTTGTGGGTGCTGGCTGCAGTTAAGCCTTTCACATTGACATATCCACACTAAGTTTACACTTGTTCTACTCAATCCACAACAATGGGAATGCGTTGCAGTTAGGATGCATTAGTCAACCCATGCTACCTCCATCTTTTCCCAGATTCCTTCGCTGTCCCCAAACGCAATACCTCCAATTATCCCCAACAACAAAAAGTACAACCAGAGAGGAAAAGTACCTCTGCATTACAGGCAAAAGAACACCTCCACTGGCTGCTCTCAAAGAAAGTCCAGCCGAGCAAAAGAAATCCTGCTTTCTCTCTGAAGACGACCCTGTGTGCTCAAAACAAACTTGAAAGAACTCCAATACTTCATAAAATTTTTAATTAATTCTATCTAGACACACAGCAGTCTGAGAAGCTGCAGTGTTATATATATAACCTCCTTATGTTTCACTATTTACATCGTGCTATTCTCTGGCAATTTCCCAACCTTATTCATTCACCCTAGAGATCAATTTAAGCACCAAAATAAAGTATGATCTTATCTTTGCATTGCGCAGAAAACCGAAACAAAATTTCTCACGGGAGGCAGGGGTTAAGACACCGGACTGGGTGTCAGAGAAGTGGTGTTCTATTCTTGGCTCTACCACTCACTTGCTGTGGGAGCCTGTAGAACAAGATACAGAGCAGGAATGGAGACTCTGGCCAATAAATTCCTCCTCTAACTTTTCCTCTTTCGTTGTGCACGAGAGTGAGTTTTTCCAGCCATCGAGCGCACATCTGAAAGCTGGGGAAACGCGACTCAACCAAAATACAGAACCAGCAGAGAAAGAAAATGAGTAGAAAACATCAATTACAAAGTTTTCTTGGGCACTTCTGAAGTACTGAAACTGAATCTCTACTCACACAGCGAAGATAGAGGACCAAACGCAGTCCCAGTTTCAGCAGGCACACCTCCAGCTATTGCACTGGGCTGACTTTGGCCTGCCGTACTACTACTCCTTGATCTATTTTCTGCTTCAGGCAAGTTTTCTGAGACAGCAAACAATAAAGACTCAGGCCAGGAGGGAGAGGTTTGGTTTTGTTTTTTTAAAAAATAGGAACCTACTCTTTGCGTTTTGAATAAGTGGTATGACTTTTAAAAAGTAAAAATAGAATTTATTAGAGCAACTTTGATGCAAAAACCGTAGCTAAGGCTATAACCAGATCTGGAGTAGCTAACCAACTGCCGAAATTAAGAATGACAAACTCGCAGTCAACTCCTACTGGAAGCTGTGTTTCCATGCCCTCCAACGGGAACGGAGCAGACAGTATGTCTTGCTTTAGAAAGTAGCTGTGGTCTAATGCACAAATTTGCAACATTTCTTATTAGTCTGGGAGAACGGAATTAAAAGTAAGGTCCTCATTTAGGCATGGCTGGGGCTAGGCTCTTGTATCACTATGCCAGCTAATGATTGAAGAGCTAGACTTTGGCATCTGCAGTGCTCTGCATGCAAAATACATTGTCATGAAACTGATTTACCCTGGCCTTTTTTATTTTTAATCATTTCACCATCTACTCGGAGAATCTGCACCGCATTCGGCTTTGAGCCATGCTCTAGATGTTTGGTGCAGACTCATTGCACTTGCTGACAACTTTACAGCCAGGTCTTGGACCCTTTAGACTCACAGAAAAAGAACACTAGTCTAGTTGTAGAATATTCTTCAATAATAACTTTTTGCTGAATTTTGTATATGATATATGGGAATAGCATATGTCTTAAAATTTTAAGAGTTGTAAGAAATCAAAGACCGACCAATAAGCTCACAAAAGCAGCCACTGTACGGTGTCAGTTCCCAACCACGGGTAACCCTGGTTCTACCATATTAAAAAAATGCGCTATCTTGGCCAAGACAGAAAAAAAAAAAAATCTTATTCTTACAATCCCTCAAAATGACAAATTTTCAGAAACTGTTGGTCTGAAAGTCAGGCCCACTAGGACTCCTTTAAGGTGACCAAATATAGGATATATCCAGTGAGAAGTGATTTATTAAAAGTGTTAGCCATGGACATTGGTCTCCTTACATACAAAGCATTTGTTCCCTCCTCCTGTTTTCATGTCAAAACTCTAAGATTTTTTATTTTTCAGGGCCTGTAACAAACTGCCCCAGCCAGGTGCTCAAGAACAACTAACTTCTTGATATGTAAGAACCATCCTTCCAATTTCACACTTGCTAAAATTTTCTGTATTTTAATTGCTGAAATATTGGGTAACCGCAGTCTTTAATCTAAGTGCAATGCACACTTGATATATAACAATTATTTTTTAATAAAATATAATTATAAAAAATTCAAGGCAGTCTCAGGGACTATGCAACTGAAACTGTTAATATACCTGAGGGATTACTTCTACACTTATGTATATTAAGCATTATATAAAACCTGGGATTTCTTGGGACATTATCAACAAAGGAGATTTTTTTTTCTTTTTAAACCTGCTTTTTACTGATTGCATTATCAAATTCAATTTTATTAGCTTGAATCTTCTGGGAAGGATATGATTTTAATAATGCATAAAAGGTTTGCCTAGTAGTTGGCTGTTGGCTTTTACTTGATACTTAATGTAATCTGTAATTACTATAGCAGCTCCTATGTTGGCTGGTGTGTTAAGGTCACTGGAAAGCTATACTGTGTTGTACTTGGTGTACAAGTACATCCTTCTGGTGATTGATGGCTGCACCCTATGGAAATGTTTTAATTTTGTCCTTGAAACATGGCTTTAAGGAACGCTGTCAATATATATTCCTCCTCGACAAGCAGTACGTGGTCTTTAGGAATCTGCAGACAGCCCAAGATCTGTCTCTACCAATGAGCACTAAATAACATCTCCCTTGGATTTCAAATTTGGTTCCCAAGTCTTCAACCAATGAACTTACACACCTCTTATTTATTAGAAATGACAAATTTAAAAAACACACTTTACCTTGCACAAGCTTTAAAATGGAAAACACTTGAAGCTCTCACTATAATTCAAAAAAAAAAAAAAAGGGGGGCAGGAGTTGGCTTCAAGAAGGTAGACTTTCACCTTTTTAAGTATTGTTCCTTCTATAGTTTCAGGAGTACAGTTTAAAGAAAAAAATATCTGAAACACTTGGCCAGAACTTACAGTTGAGAAACACACTTAAAACATGATTTGAACTGGCTTATGTTACAAGACCAAGCTGTATTTTAAGGAAGTTTAACATTACCACGCTGTAGCCAAGCCCAGTGATACGTCAGGCTCGCAAGCCAGCAAGTCACCTGCGGCTTCACGTGTCATCTGCTTCAGTGGTACCACCAAGATAAACTTGAAAATAGAAGCAAAACATTGGAAACTTTCCAGAACTGCAGTATCCTTGAGCTTATTAAAGCCGGACTTTATACTTGGGAGATTCCCATGAAATAGATTGACAACTAAAGCAGTAGTCAATATTCGTCGCAGAATAGGCAATTTAACTGTTAGTCCACATCTGTTTATGATCCTCATTGGACATAAACCAACATTTTGTCCTGGTGATACAAGCTGGCTATGTTAAAAATGGCATTCCTGAGGGAAAACTCGGTATGAAAAGTCATCTGATTGCAGAACGAAAAATCAGCTTGGTAGAAAAATGACGACTTTGAAAAGCTGATTAATGGGTAATTTTTTTCTGTACTTCATAACAATATCTGTACTAGATAACATTACCTTTACATTCTCTAAGTTTATTTGAGACGAATTGTTTGCTGAAAGGTTCATGTGCTTTCACATGGGAAATCAGGAGCAAGACTCCACTTGTCATTTACCAATATTTGCCATCTCTTTGGATAGTTTCAAATTCATGGTTGTTGCTCCCTCTGGAAGCAATCAGAACACTTGTGTATAAGCCATATAAATAGGAATTTGTAAAATATTTTATCACTAATATTTGAGTATTAAAAACACCAAAAGAATTATTATCTTCAGCTATAATTTAAAAGAAAAAAAAAGTGCCCCCACAATTAGTTTTCAAGATTTCCTTTGTTTATAGAACTTGATGGTTTAGCTTGTTACCTATTTTTTCACCGAAATTCATTCATTTCCTGTTCATTAAATGACCTGCTGAGGAGATGCGTGTCCTCATCTCCACTTCTAACCCAGAGTGACTACGGTTTTTCTGTATCTTCCAGCTCACATTGACAGTGATGTAGATTCTTCTTGGGACCAGATACATTTAAACTCTAGACAAGGGTGGAAAGGACTTTTTAATAATACCAATTAATCTTAGCTCTTATTGCAAATTTAAATCTCCTGGAAGACCAAGACAGTTGGAAACTAAATATTGTTATTCACGTCTCATGAAAGAACAGGGAGCTCAGAAACGTTGCTCTCTGTAATGGGTAAAGGACTAACATGTACAGACCAATAAACCGCTGCCCTTGAACACGTGTTGTGATTTTTTCCACCAAAAATGAATTAATTAATCAGCTGTGTTGCATCATTCTTGTCATTAGAAAAAAGGAAAAGCAAACAAACACAAGAAACCAAGGAACAAACCATCTAATATTTCTATATCCTGCACGGTCAAGTCTGAGGGTTTACTTTTTTGCTATAAATAAAACCAACCTAAAATCAACATCGACACAGAAGAAAACTGCTGTTGAATACATCAGTGAGAACCCCAGTTACCTGTAAGGCCACTACTGTAATCCCTGATAATTTATTGGGAGCAGAATCAAAGGATTACAGCATGCAACTTCAATAAAAATATCCAACCAGAATAAATAGAGAAAAGATGAAAACATTGATTTTTCTGGCACTCTGTTTGAAAGGAAGAGTTAAATTAATACATAAAAAGATCCTATCAGCCCTGACTTGTCGGAGTTATTAATTGAACACCTTCTTGGAAACATGTAGATAAAGACGTGTACCTTAGAGAATATGAGATAAGAGTGAAAGGAAAGAGAGAGAAATTAGCAGTTTTGCCAGTTCAGTCCCTTAATTGTCAAGCTAGGGTTGTTCAAAGCTGCCTGGAAGAGTGCAATATGAAATGGTATAACTAAAGTGCAGGCTGATGATGCAGTAGATAAAAACTTCAGGGTTATACTTAAACATACTTATCTTTAGACACAGAAGAGGCTGTAAAGCCAGCTGAACGATATAAAGCTGTTCTAAAACAAGACAAATGTATACTCCATGTGTTATAAGCAGTTCAAGCTGCTTCCTGTGATGAAAATCATGGACTGTACGGTAGACATACTACAGCTAAATACAATAGATCCCATGATACAGTTGTTTAAAGGAATATTAGAGTGATGAAAGAAGTGATGGAATTCTGCTCTTTAGGAGGCTCAGAGACTGAACCAGAGAGAAAAGGTTTAAGCATGCAGACTTGGTAAATTTTCCTGATCCTGAAAGTTTGCGACCTAGAAGACAGTTTTATGCTTGAAGAGCCTGGCCTCTCAGGAAACAATACAGCTCTATGGGTCTACTGCCCCGGGCAATAAGAAAAGACGGTAACACTGCTTAGCACTTCTCATCCACAGCCCCAAAAGGTCAGTATCCTTATCACCACTTCATAGATGAAGAATCTAAGAAGCCCAGAAGGGCACATCTGGAGGCAGTAGCAGTTGTGGAACCAAAACCCCTTCGTCACTTCGTTTCAGGCAGTTTCTATCCTTTCTGCCTTATTTTGTCCCCCACGGAGCACAGTGAAGCCTCCAACTGTACATTTCAGATAATAGCTGTATAGTAATAAGAAACAACCTTATTAAAATACTAATTGCAGCAGGAAAATGTTTTTGTATGAAATTATCGTAGCTGCCAATATTCCATCATTAATGTACAAAAGTCTGATTATCTTTTCAATAAAAACAGAGAAATGCTAGCCTTTAAACTCGTTATCGTTGCAAAACAGAATGCTCTGATAATGCATGAGAACTTCGGGTTACAGCTGTAAAATTCCCTAAAGTCTTGTGACTTGGTTATAACTTTGTTATAGATTATTACCTTCTTCACTCACATACCTCCCAAGTTGGCTTTTGGGAATCAAAGTATATATTCCACAAAAGCAAACAGTACATTTATTAAAATAAATGAGAAATGGGGAGGGGAATTTATCCTATAACATACCGCTGTCCTCTAGGAGGGCTAATGTTTGCACATCTAGTTTCCAATTATACAACGCATTTTTAGAGGCAAAAGTAGAATCAAAGGTCTGCAAATGCTGATCTCTGGCACTATTTTCCCTAAGATCAAGGCATCAAAATAACTTGTCAAGGCGAACCCTGAAGTTTATAGACAGGAAATAAAATTCTTTAATTTGTGTAAAGCTAATACTTTAATCAGTTTTTTCAGCCAAACTGAAAATGACTACCATCTTGAACAAGCCTGAAAAGGAATAAACGTCTAGCATTAACCAACACTACTTAATGGCTTCGGTTTATCTAAATTGGAAAACAATTTTAAAATAATTTTTTACATAAGGATGACAATTCCTTATAGTACTTTCCTGAGAAGCTTAAATAGCATCTTTCAAAAATTTTGCTTTGAAGTTGATTCTATTAAAAAAATTAAAGTATTTAAATTGCAAATGTTTCTATTTAATGGCAGTTTACCCATACTTTTAAAAAGAAAAAGGTCTTACAAATAGTTTCATTTAAATTCCTACCCAGGAATGATCCTTTTTGCACATTAAACCCTGTCATCACTGAGCTCTACTCTTATGTTTTACAAATGAATGGCTATTGCCATCTACCGTTGGAAAAAAATATGATTAACAGCAAGAGCACATCCAACAGACCTTCTCCTAGCACAGGTAAGATGTAGAAAATAAAGACTTCAGCAACCATAGTGGAGCAGCTTACCTTATGGAAATCTTTGAAATACAACATTCAACCGGACAAAGAGGCAGAAAAAAAGTCTCTTCTGCTCCCAAACCATTATCATTTTTACCTCTGTTGTAGCTGGGAACTATACCCGAATCCAGACATTGACAACTGTTCTTTTTGTATGGATTTGAGGGGTTGTAATACTCCCTCAATGACTGCAGTCAGTTGAACACCCACAAATTAAAAAAAATAACTAAGAAAGCTTAATTTTAAGACACTACTGATCCCAAGTCTCTGCAAACTGAAAATTATAAATGCAGAAGGTAAAAGTCACCCCCAGGTCTCTATGCAAAGGCCACGCAACACAGAACTCTTGCTTGAAGATGGACCTGATCAGACCCATCACGCAGATCAAAGTCACCAAGTGCAGGACCAAGACCCAGAGCTGTTCTCTCAGGCACATGTGTCAGAGGTTTAGCATCGCCTGGGACTGGTTTTCCAAACTTTTTTTGGATAAAACCACTTCCCCGTTTGGGAGTGTTGAGCTGAATACAGAGAACTGGGCAAAAAGAACAGCACCGAAAGTTATTATATGCTTAAACCATCTTTCATCCATATTTTTAGTGTTTACAAAGATTCGATTGCATAACTTCGCTTTACCACTAAATTACTCATGTAAAAATGATTGAGATATATGCTTCTTCCATTCCCTTTGCTGATAAATATCCTTAGGTACGACATCCAACCACATTTTGAAAGTATCCCTTGTTGAGGCAATCTACAAACAGAATTAGGGTAGGGTTCTATTAATGTTTGCCAGACCTGTCGGAGGTTAAACAGCCTTTGAATTAAACCGTTCTTTACTCTTTGATAATTACTATTTCTCCTTAAGACACTTTTTGTTGTCTCATAAGCAAGGTCAACTTGAACCGTTGTGTTAAGACTCGACATCGTAGTTCAACGTTAACTCTCCTTGCACTGTTCCTACAAAGCCTGCACGCACTGTCACCTCTGCAAACAACTTTTGGAAATATTTAGCAGAATTTTCAGTAAGTGAAAAACGTTTCAGCTTTTCTATTGGTCCTTTCAAGTACATAGCGAGGTCTATTTTAACTTTACATACGAAGTTATAGGGATATTTGAATCCATGTTAATTTACTTCAACTTGCCCATCCTTGCATTTAAACCTCTCAAACTGATTTAAATCTTCCTTGGTTTTGGTTCGTTGTGCACTGGCACATCACATACAAAAACCAGACAATCCCGAGTGATTTTAAATTAGTGCAAGAAAGCCAAAATGTAAACCAGAAACAGCTTAATGAAACCAATGTCAAATAAAGTACCGCTGCTCCCATCTACAGCCAGCTCTTCAGAGAGTGGAGGAGTGTTCTTGGTGAGATCGGGAAGGGTGACAATGTGGAGAGGTGACTGGAGGCAGGGTCCAAGGTAGAGCCAGGGGTGGGGGACAGCTCAAGACCTCTGCAATGCCACAGGCAGAATAAGCTGCAGCAGAGACCTCATCCTTAGAAATGCACACCCCAAAAATTGGGAAGATGGTGACACTCATCCCGCCAGGATCCCCAAATCTGTCAGTTCTTGAAACAGTCAGAAGAGGGCCGTTTTGCAGAAGGACAGTAATATTACACCTCCTGCTACCCCAGCAGTCCTATGGGAGGGACTGAAATCCTGAGGGATTTCATCCACACTGTGCCGACTTTTTTTCTAGGTTCTCCGCAGAAAGGAAGCAATTTCCCACAGGGACAGAAAACTCTAGGGTATTTGGAAAGAGCACACCAGAAAAACAACCATGCAAAAGGAAGGCAACCCCAGGCATGCATTAGCAGAGTACAGAAAAGCCTTTTTTGTACTGCTTGGGCGATCGACAGTGCTTTATCTCCTTTGGCCAAAGCACTTCCCATGTTCCCATCACGTAACGAGCAATCTCACATGACTGATCTCAGACAGGGAAAACGTCCACCCTAAGCAAATGCAGGGCAAGACAACCTTCAAAGTTCATCACCTAAACATTCATTAGACGACCTCTTGATGACTCGGTGCTAATTTCTGGGCATCTGGCACTAAATAACAAGTCACCCAGGCTGCACAATGCTAATTCCCAAACCACTCGAATGGCAGCCCAGAGCGTGAACCTCAATAATGCGCTTTCATAATTTTACTGAGCACAAGTGCTCCTTTTCTCCCAAACGTCAGCACCTCTCTCTGTATCACTTTGTGTCACGGCTGGCATTGACGGTAATCACCAGCTTCAAACGAACCATTAGATTTTTAAAAACAAATACATCTAGAGATATTAACAAGGGCACTTAACACTCGGCAGAGAAGAAAATACACTTAATGCCAAGTGATTCAAGCACGGCACTGGGGTGGACCCTCTCCCCCGAGCTGCTGACTCCCACAGGTAACTACTCCCCACTGCCAGATAAGTTCTGCTTAGAAGAGAGCTCTATCAAATATAACTTCTACATCAAATAGAATTTCTTTGACACACCGAGGTGGCTCCAACCCTCTGGGGAGGAGTTGCCGAGAGCTTCTGGTTTGGTTCCTAAAAAGCCACAGTAACACCTTTTTTTTGGGGCTGTTTCACCGGGGGTCGGGAAGGTAACCTCAGGCTGCTCAGAAACAGTAGCAAGTTGGAACGACAACAGCTACATTTGGAGCAGCCTCCACAACAATACAATATTGTACAAAGTTTTCCTTGCTATCGTATATAAACAGAAACAAAAGTAGATCGAGATGTCAGTTTCTAAACGTTTTTTCCCTGACACGTGAATCTGCAGAGCATACACTTTTTGACGTGTACAGAAACTTGGCAGTTCAAGCTTATCACCTCTTGCAGAAGTGACAGCAAAAAAATAAAAAAAAATAAAAAATCATTGTATATGCCACAAACCCAGATATATTTAAGAAATACTTCTCTCAGGGAAACAAGGAGAGTTTCGTTTGAAAAAACCAGCATACTAAGCACACGAAACATCTTGGCTTTGCACATTCAGTTGCGGGTCTGGAATGAAGTATTCGATGCTAAGTGAAAGCTGTTGCTCAGAAACGAGATAAAACAATGAAAACACAGAAGTTACTTTGAAACAAGAAAGAACATTACCGGTGGCAGTGCCAGCACTAGTTCTAGCTAGCTCAGGTTTATTAAGGTTCCGCTGCCAGAGAGGAAATGTGCATCTTCAAACGTATGATGCTAGATTCTCCCGTTTCCACTTATTCTGGCAACAGAAAGTTTCCTTCAAACAGAATTTAAAAAATTAAGTACCCGAGTTCACTCTCACAATCTGTGCAAAGAAAAAAAAACAAACCTGGAAGGCCACAAGATGGCACCGGCCAAACACCCAGGAAATTATTGAAGGATTGGTAAAACTTGAGCATTGAGTCATGCCCAAACCCAGATTCTAGGGCCATGTCTGGTCCCTGCTGAGGCGCGATCTGTGGTGGGGCAAAAGCACAGACTTGGTTTCCATCACACAGGGCACACACGTGTGCTTGCTCTTCTGGGAAATTTTCTACAGGATGCTGACTAGAGAAGCACGGAAAAGGTTTGCCCCGTGGTAAGAACTATCAACAGAGGTGACTGAACAACCCGTTCCCATGGTGGTGAAGGGCACAGGATGGGCTCTTTGCTTTGCTCTTTGGCCTGCAGCAGGTAGGGTCCACGGGCCAAAGTCTCTGCACAGAGAGGAACATCCAGGGACAAGCTCTGACACTTTTCCCCTCGCAATCCCTCCTTCCACACCTCGGCAAAACATTTGTTGCTTGTGCTGAGAGGCTTGCGTGGTTTTGCACAAACTTAGCTCCGTGCTACCAAAATCGATGAGTAAAATTCAACATTTCCTTAAGTCAGTGGGTAAAATTCAACATTTCAAAGTGTGCAGCGCCGCAGGGCTCTCCCAGATAAGATCAGAGCAGGAACCCAGCCCTCCCAGCGCCCATCCCCTGGGGGGACACACACCAAACAAGTTTCTGACCCCCTGGAGCCTCTGGTCGGCTCCGGTCGACCCCGTTGTCCGCTCAGACCCCGTGGAAGTCGGGGGCCACCGTGCCCCTGACCCCCCC
>VZRU01005971.1:0-84763 GCA_013398155.1 Pedionomus torquatus
TTATATTATTAAAGATATAAGGATGTTGCCAAAATAGGCACAACCTGTATAAAACTACAGCAGCCGTAAAAAAAAGTAGAAACTAAACTCTATAATTAACAGCCTATATTGCTAAATCCATACTGAGGGAGTTAGCAGCATGGTCGTCATCATAAAATCAAGCAAATAAACTGTTTGTGCATATACAATAGATCTTGTTTTGTCCCTCACACAAGACAGCAGCTCCCAAGAAGCAACTGAAGGTTTCAGTTTGGAGTTTATGCAAAAGGTTTGGTGGCTGACCAAAAAAGTGCAAAATTGGTTCTTCAGATGTCACTCCTTGTAGATATTTAAATAAGATTCCTGTGGAATTATCTCAGCACACGATATATGAGATGAGGCCAGGCATTTGGCCCATCCCTGTGAGGCTTTAGGCAGACTCTACATGAGTCTCTACTCTACTCATCTCATTTTCTCATATGAGAAATACTAATGAAAAACCTCCAAAATTTACACCGTGTTGGAAATTACCAAATAAAGTTTCTATTGAAAAAATGGAGACAAGGCCAGTTTGAAGAAATACGGTTATACAAGACACATACACTGTGTCAAACAATTCGACTGGTCCATTAGGATAGTCTTGTTGTGTTTTGGTTTGGTTTTTTAAATGGGGGAAGATCAATCTAGCGAAGTAGGAGATCCCTCGCCACGTTAACTTATCCACATAACCTTCCTCCTGATTTGTCACCATTGAGCTCCCCTTTTTAGACTGCTGTTTAAACACACGACTGGAAAGGCTCAGGGATGACTAGTGAGTGAAAAGCAAAATATATGTAGATGCTCAGAGAGAAATGAAGAATTACCTCCGAAAATGCAACATAAAATCACCTGGCTGTTGAGATGAAACCACTGAGCATGCTAGGATAATTACGTGGTAAAGTCATTATGCAGTGATGCTCTAATCCACATCCATCTCAACGTCTGGAAACCCAAGTACAGAGTCCAAGATATCTTTGTTCTAGCCAGGCATAAATGCTGCTTTAAAGCGTGGTGAAAATGTGGCATCAACAAGAAATACAGGCAAACTGTATGAAAAGATGCAAACCCATCTAATGTGTGCTTAACCTTCTCAGTAATTAATTAAAAAGGTTTTCTAGTCACGCTATAGAAATGATAGATTTAGCAAATAGCATGGAAATTTTAGAAAAGCTGGTAATATGAAATAGTTTTGGAAAACCAGATTGTCAGTAACTCTTTTCTAATAAACATAAAAAAAGAAAAGTCATCTCCTGCTAGGATCCTGTAGTTCAAATTTGAAAACGCGGCTAACTCAGGAAGTTCTTTGGTAAAAGTGAACAGGACTCACAAGACCAAGAATAGATTAGCAGATCAAAGAGGGCAATGAGTAGAATCAGAAAGTGTATGAAAAGGAAAAAAGCCCACTGACGAGTGAAACAAAATAGTATTTTAAGTTTCAAGAAACAGATAGATACAGTGATAATTGCCAGAAATACTTTACAAACTACAGTAAGTTCTTCAGATCTGTATTAAAGAACAAGGGAAGAAGGAGAGCTGTGGTATATAAAGAATCAGGAAGGGAGAAAACAAACTAGAAAAAATCAGGTAATGCATTTTTTATTTAAGTTTATCAAAAGTGTTGATGTTTACATGGAGACAATGCTAGGATCGATAATGAGAACAAGAACACCAAAGCTACCACAAATGTCAAAGCAAAATTCAGTAAGAGCTGAATATTTTTCTACAAATCTCTGAAAGAACTGGCGCATGAAATCAAAGGGCAATTGTAATTTGTTTTGTTGTTATTTTCTTTTTTAGAAACTACCAAGTTGGTCACAGCAATGACAACTGCTCTGGAAAATGATCTCCAGTGAGGGTGAATGAGCAAACCAAGTTTGTCATGTAGATGTCAATGCACAAGTGAACAGCTCTGCTGCACAGCTCACACTACTGTTCCCCACTGCTGCTGCCCTGTCGGTCTGCTCCTGCGTCCAAAGAGATGCTGCTTTAAAGAGTTGACTGGGAAATTGCATGAAAATGTGGTGTCCTTTGGGTAGTTCTACATGGACCCCTGCGTCACTCCTCCTGCATTCTGGTTTGATGCACTGAAGCTGTTTCCACATTCATGCATTATTCCTCCAAACCACAGGTCAGTGTTTAGCACTTCATTACTAAGGCCTCTGTCAAAATAAAGTTGGAAAATGTAGTGCTTTTTTTCTAAGAAAAGGAAAATATGAGGAATTCCATAAGCAACAACTGAGCTGTTAACTTGATAACATGATGGAAAAGAGAAAGAACAAGCTCCCACAAAGGGAGACAGGGCGGGTTTACTAAAGGTAAATAGTGCCAGACCCACGCGTTACTTTTCCTCAATAACCGTTTTTCTAGACAAGGCAATACAATTCACATTATTTCTTTAATCTTCAGTAAAATCTTGGATGCTACATAGAAAACTGTTAGCTGAGTTGAGACATTGAGAACTAGTAACAAACGGTGTCAGATGAATAAGGAACAAGCTAAAATTGATGCTACAATTATTCGCTTGAAAGGGAAAGATGGGCTGGACTGTATATAATCCAAAGTTTATATGAAAATCAGTTTGGGGACATCCAATTATTATTTGATGACCTAGAAACAAAAGGGAATATCACCTAAGACAATGTTCAAAGTCATGTTTTACAGATTTATAATGAGAATTTCTATTACAAGTTGGTGAAGCAGACCACTTTGGAAAGCAACAGACAAGGAAAAGGACCTGGCAGTGTTGTTTGATCCCAGGATGACTGAGAGCCACTGTGAATTACGAATAAAAAAAGAGACAAGTACAGCCCTGAACACAAAAGATAACATATTTACATGGAAATACTCCAATTTTAAAGGCCTAATCAGAAACACACTACATAATTTTTATCAACTGGGAATCCAGGNCAGTCAGTTTTAAAGTTTTTACTTACTTCTATGTTTTACAAGAGGTGTCCAAAATTCCTTTTGAGAACTGATGAATTCCCTGAATAGAGGAATTCCTGAGATTCCTACTTCTACTTATATCCAGTCCAGTAAATGGAGCTTGGAAAAATGTCACTAAGAAGAAAAAAATTTAAAAAATGATGGAGTCATGGTAGATTCAAGTGACGTCACACATAAAAGAACATTGGGCATGGAAATAATATTATTGTTTTTTTGAGGAACAAGAAAAAAATCTGCACACACATAAGAGCTGGTGACAGCAAACTTGAAGACTGAGGCACTTACTGAATGTAGACACCTATTTTAGAAATTTTAATATAAATGTCTAAAATTAGAACAATTAAACACAGATGTCACATGACATATTTATATTATCATAGAATCATAGAATCACAGAATGGTCAGAGTTGGAAGGGGCCTCAGAGATCATCGTGTTCCAACCCCCCTGCCCTGGGCAGGGACACCTCCCACCACACCAGGTTGCTCCAAGCCCCATCCAGCCTGGCCTTGAACCCCTCCAGGGATGGGGCAGCCACAGCTTCTCTGGGCAACCTGGGCCAGAGTCTCACCACCCTCACAGCAAACAAGTTCTTCCTAATATCCAATCTAAACCTCCCTTCTGCTGGTTTAAAACCATTCTCCCTTGTCTTGTCCCTCCACTCCCTGACAAAGGGGTCCCTCTCCAGCTTTCCTGGAGTTCGGTTCAGATCCTGGAAGGCTGCTCCAAGGTCTCCCCGGAGCCTTCTCTTCTCCAGGCTGAACAGCCCCAGCTCCCTCAGCCTGTCCTCACAGCAGAGGGGCTCCAGCCCTCGGAGCATCTTGCTGTCCCTCCGCTGGACTCATTCCAACAGTTGCCACGTCCCAGGTGCAGGACCCTGCCCTTGGCTTGGTTGAATTTCATGCCATTTGCACCAGCCCACCTCTCCAGCCTCTCCAGGTCCCTCTGGATGGCATCCCTTCCCTCCAGCGTGTCAACTGTGCCACCAAGCTTGGTGTCACTTCCTACTATTTATCCTTAAAATTGAAGAGATCTTTAGCACTTAAGCTGCCAGAGCTCAGTCTCTGTCACGGCATGATTGTCAAGACAGCAATATCCACCAAAGGTAACCATTAATTACTGATATGCAGATGAACATCCCTAACATTCAATGACATAACCCCCCTAATCATTACAATACCAATCCTAAATAAGAATCCCAGATTTGCTAGCACAAAGGAAGGATAGGTTTATTTTCTGTTCTGTTTCGGGTAAAGTAAATCTGTGCAGTAGCACTCGTGGGTAACCCCACACCTTGGAATAAGAGAAAAAATCCTTTCTTTACGCTGTTGCATGGGCAACAATCTCCCTGGCTGCACCTACAGACTCAACTACTGGTGTGACATCAAAGAAAGCCTTTGAAGCTACTCAAGTATCAGTGGAAACAGGCGATTCTGCAAAAGCTTCAGAAAGCACCACAAATCTGCAGATGACCCAAACATCATTGCTCCAGTAGCAATGCAAGAGCAAGGACTAAGAACCACATTTGTAAATCATTTACTGCTGATAAATTGTCAGCCTTCTTTCCCTGTATTCCAAAATTCCACACAAGCAATTTCATTTTAAAATTGAAGTTTTACCCAAGTTTTCACCTTTTATGGTAACGTATCTTTTGCCTAAACGCTGACAACAGAAAAAGCACTGCAAAGCACAACCAAAATCAATAATGATGGAACAACTTTATATCAATTGGATTTTATAAAGGAAACACAACATAATTCTGTTATAGTGTCAATTATTATTTTTTATATTTAATTTAGATTAGTTTTTTTTTTTAACTCTAACTAATCCATTTTAAGGATCTTTTCAGATTTTGCAGGCAGTCCTACTTGACTGTCAGTTCAAGGTTTCTCGTTGCAAGTCCAGCAGAGCCCGCAATAGACTTGCCGTAATGCAGAGAGCTTTGCCAGAGGATGCATAAAATTGGTCTTCCTAGAATGTGTGAGTTCTTCAGGGTGAGTTTACAACCAGAAGTTAAAGGGGTTTTCGGGGGAAGATCCTTGAAGTAGTAAATGATTCTGACACCCCCCAAAATTCAGGCTGTAACTTTCCACTGTTTTCCTCTGGCCCTGCAGAATCTCATTGCAGCTTCATTTTTAAAAAGGCTGGCTCCTGGCAGCACGCTCTACGTGGAGACTCACCCTCTTAGGAGCCTGGTTCCCTGGAACCTTCAGGGATCCAGCAGCTCCCAGAAATCCTACGTTTTCCTCTAAGTGGCCTGGGAGGAAGGAATGTTTCTCCTTTTTATTTAGAAGCTCAGTTCCTTTTCAGGCATTAAGCATATGTGAGGTCTTTCTGGAAAGATGATAGACATATTCAATTATTTTTTATTGCTTTGATGAGACCGTGGTTTTAATTGTTGCAGATGCACTCAGAGGATGGGATGGACATACGCTAACGTGTTAGAATTTTTAAATATAAAGTCACAATAAATAATCTTGAGAGCTATCTAGGCAGAACATTCAGCTGCATAATTACAAAGCTATCACCATGGATCTTGGGAAAGGCATCATAATTATACAGAATACCTACCTAAGCAAATACCTTTTATAGCTCATTGACCACCGAATTCAATTATACCTAAGTATTACCAGTTCAGAAGAAGGAATCCCGTGAATTCTAGCTCTGGCGTATGGGCACACATGAGGGGTTTTGGCCGTCACCACTTTTAATTTATTTTTTGAACAAGGCAAATTGTGTTCATGTAGGCCTTATAACACTCTTCCTTTTTGCATGGCCCACAGTTTAGTAATTATCATACATAAGAAACAATTAGGAACGGGAAGAAAGAGAGTATTTCCCGCTACTCAGACAAAGCATTAGCAAAGATTTTTCTAAAGTTACAGAAACACAACGTGCTTTAAAGGAGACCGGATACTTGGTGGCTTATATGCATACGAAAAACCACCCTGTACTAAACAAAAGGAATTCACTTTTTAACAGAGTACAGTACAAACCACCAGTGCATATACTATTATGATTTTTCTAAAGTCTTAGATAATTTGTGTATATCCATTGATTGACTACGAGTGCACAGTGATGTAACCATTAGATAATAGAGTCATTAAAAATGACTGAATATTGCAACCATTTAATCATCCTAGATGATAGGATTTCTAATATCACTGATGTGGAATTCACACTTAGTTAAGCCAGATAAATATAGAGTTCATGTAGAAACCTAAGTGGGAACGTAGTGAAAAAGATTAATTCGGAAATTTTTAATAATCTATTTAGATGTAATTTTCCTGAGGCAAAGTCAGCTTCTACATTCCATGCAGAGGTCCCATCATGCTGCATCAGGCTTTTGGTTCAGCCAGGGAGCATTCCGAGCCAAAGAGAACGCTTCTACCTCCAGCCGAGTCACGCGTACTCTCGTTGTCCTCCTCACAAATTGCCAGTTTATCTGCAGGGACTCCTTAGCCCAGAACACATCTGTTCTAAAAAGCGCTTTGGGACAACCTACCTTGATTCATTTAAGTTTTTCTAATGGATTTGTTACAGACTTATGTGAACATCAAAAATATTTGCTAGCGTTATCCACAGTAACATCCAATAACAACCACGGTGGAAGCAAGGTCTGGGTGAACCTTCCATCAGACCATGTCTCCACTGATCTTGTGATTACTTTATCAGTCCTGTCAGCTGAAGAAGGTTGGAAAAAAACTAACTCTGATTTCTTAACATCTCACAGATGCTAAGAAACCACCTAGGTGTATGTGCAAATTTTTCTTTCTTACTGCAAAAATAATCACGTGACAAAGTCAAAGTTAAGCATTTCATTTCTAAAAGCTGCCTGAATTAAAGTCTTAATTCTGTAGTAAAATCACTCTTTGTCTCTCAGCTCCTACAAAACAGTTATGACATTCTCCCGATTAAGGTTTTAAAACACAACTGTACATTATCAGATCTTGTCATCAGCCATCACTGCGCGAAAACTCGTGGTTTACCTGGGGTAAGGAGAGCTGTGCATTCCTGAGGCAGTGCGCACTGTGTGGCTCCCACTCCAGCGAGCACCTTCCAGTTGAGATGCCAAAGAAGGTCACTGGAGGCTCCTTGAATGGTGCATGAACACAGCCGAGGTCTCAGCTAACCCCAGGAGGGCATCTTCTCATTCCCGTGCAGTGATTCCCAATATAATAGAATAGATTTCTAACATAACAGATTCCTTTAAACACTCTGAGAGGTCCTAACCTAGCTACAGTTAGACAGGAGGAAATTCTTATAGCAAGAAATGAAGCCTGAGAACTAAGAATTTACACCCCTTTTCTCTACCCATTTCTTAGGTGAAGAAATATACTCTTCCTACTTCTTCCAAATGCAAAGCTGCTTTGCATTTGCAGTGCACTGCAGCGCGGGTGGAGAAGCCTGGCCTTTTTATTTTGCTCATGGCTTTTGAATTAATGCAAGTTTTCAAATATTAGCGCTGCAGGGCCTGTAGACTGGAAAAGCAACACCAACATGTTCATTAAAAACAGTGGTCTATGTGCCATGAAGTGTTCGTTTCTTACAATCCTGTAAATTAGTTATATAAGCAGCGAATTTGCAATTTAATCAGCAGAAAATGAATTGTCTTACATTGTTATATGTCAGCATTCGCAACAGTTTGAGTATTTCTGGTCTTCCTCTCTTGCTCTGCTGATTTTCTGATCTTTTTCAGTAAAGGTCAATTCTTCTGGCATCAGTATATTTAATGTGTTCACAAATTTGTACCGAAGGCCTTTATCCTGAAAGGCTTCATTTTATCAGTCAGACACATCAACAGTGGGTATAACTCAGACTTTCTCAAGGGCTTCCACTGCCAAATTTGACTGATTTCAAGTGTGCTATCATTATTGCTGAATCACTTCCAATCTCCTATTGAACCGATATGCCTTTATTTTAGGCAGTAGCAATGCTCATTTTCTACCATAAAAACTTAATACGTTCACCATTTCACTGTCTTTTTGTTCTGGGCATCCCGGTTTCAGTTTCTGCATTAAATTGGATGGAGTACTTTGCTGAATCCTGCACATGCATTTCTGGGCTCTCACTACAGCTGCTGCCAGATGCTGATACGAGTACCTGAGTGTATGAATTAATTATTTAGGAGTGAGGATCAGAAAGAAACGTGCTCAAGGAAGGAAAGGAGAAGAAAATCAATACAGAAAAAAACCCAAGTTTCACGCCAACTGAAGGACTAACATCATGTACAAAATTAATAACTGACATTATTAGCTGAAAGACAGTGTCTTTGAGAAAAACTGGCAAAGTCCCAGACTGTCTGTCTCGGCAATGAGAAAGACTTAGGGGTTTTTTATCATCAGGAATTCTGAGTCCTGGAAGCTCTATGTATCTCTAATGATATGAAAACACTGCTGCCAAGGGCACAAGCTCTGCTAAAAACTGCATCCACCTTTCTCTCTGATTATTGTCTAACACAAGAAGCCTTTTCTATAGCAAGTACGAGGGCCTAGATAAAACCAAGAAAAGACTAATTACCAAACTAAAGAATAGAGGTGATTCTGCCTCCCCCAACACATAGACTAACCGTGTTTTGTTTCTGTTGTACAGGACCCATCACCCGAAAAGCAAAGGTCTCCCTTGACAAAAGCATTAAGTAAATGTCTCAACTTTAACAAAATGAAATAACCTCAGTTTATGTGCTATTATGTCCTATAAAAAACTGATTGGCCACTTTGTGCTCTTCTATGACTCTAATATTCCCATATTTCTTCAATAGCTCTACATTAAGAACGCAGTGACAAATGCATTCATAAGAAAACCCCCACAGTCACCAGTTATAAATATCTCACGGTTCATCTCTTAATTTTATCACCTTGTTGGGGCACCTGGAGGGACACATCAAAAATATCTTCTCTGTATAGTTTTGATGTCCTCTAGCTTTTTAGATTTTTTTTTTTAAATGTCTCCGTTCGGAAGCAATAAGACAAAAATTATGCACTCGGCATGTCTGAACAAAAGCATTTTCTTGCTTTGTAACCTTGACATGGAGAATGGGAGATACTTGTACTTGCTAAGCCATGGTCTATTCAGCATCATTGTGTTAGCGTTACTCACCAAGTGGAATTAAAAACTGCACTACTGTTACCATGACAACCAGCTGTCTCCCACATACAGCATCAGTTTGAATTTGTGCAGACCATTCAAACAGGGATTTAAGTCAACAAATTCAGTATTACCCTAAGGTAAAAATCTGGTTTAAGAACAAATAAATATTTTCAGTTTCATAATATTACCTCGCCCAATACATTAATTCCAAGAATGACTTGGGAGACCTTCCGAAAGCTGCAGTGACTTTTCTTAGAAATCAAAGGTGAATGGCGACTTTCTGGTCAATACACAGTCGAGGACCACTGGAACTCTCGACTCAGTGAGCACGTAAAAAGCATATGGAGAAGAGAAGGCAGAACATTCGGAGAGGAGTTTGTGGGAAGGACGCATTAGAATATTTAATAATTTTCTGAAATCTACATCCGAATGGTGCTGTGGATTACATTGGGTGGTATCACTAACATCATCAGTGCATGCTCACTGTACAGGTTCTTATTAGGAAATAAATGCAATCCACATGCAGCCAAAACTATCAGCCACTGGGGAAACAGTCTGAAACCTGGAACACAATTTCAGCGGTGGAGAATTCTAAAATAATTTCCTTTACTAGTAAACGTTCAGGGTTTGTTTTTTTTTTTGTTTGGTTTGTTCTTCATCACCAATTTACAGGCAAACAGGCGTCCCGGTTGCTTTTGAAACAGCTGAAATATAAAGGAGAGAGGGAAGAGCAGGCTATCAAATTTATATCATATTTACAGTGTCTGGTGAAACATCACACAACTGCACGGCTGGTTATCCGTATGAAACAGCCACCTGGCAGTTTTCAGATCCTTTTGAGCACCAAGCACCTCTGCGATAGAGAAAGGTCAGTTTTGATTGTCACTGCAGAAACACACAATGGCCACGTTCAGGTCTGCCCGCTGAACGGTAGGAGGGATCGCTGTGAGCGAGGGGAAACAAGAAACTCTGTAACAACATAAACCCCATGTATAAATTACACATTTATATATTGAGTGTGGGGAGAGAGAAAAAATTAAATGCTGAAAAAAAAGATGGGTAAGCTATTAAAAATGCAACGTATGGTCAAAATAAAGGTAATAACACTGGGTTTTATGTAAGAAACTATGTAACAATCAAGGCTTCAAAGCCAGAAAACTTAAACGGAGTCTATATTTACTCAAGAAACTGCTAATGTTATGGACTGAAGTATGTACACATTAATGATACATCCCACATCCACTCATTTTTCTAGAAGCAAATGCCACCACTAAACCTTACTGCAGGTTTCCCATTTGGTATCTGGTACAGCACTTGTTGCATCACAGGATTTAACACGTCAGAGAAGAAAACTGGACAAACAGGTGTAATGCGCTTAGAATTAAAACATTCAGAGGCTTTAAGGAATCTGAGGCTATTCTAAACAGTTTGCATCTGTCATTAAGAGTTATTGAATCAAAACCCTGAGGAAAATACATAATAATAAAAAGTTTTAGCTTGAACATAATACTTGCAGTTATTAAATACTTTTGTTTACATGGGAATGCCGGTCAGAAAAATAAGTATAATCACAGAATCGTATCTAAAAGACTGAGGAAGGAAGCAGCACAGAAACGCACTCAGTCCTGGATCGCTGTGGACACATTTGTTATCGGTGACAGGCAACGTGAAATCAAGCACAAACTGAAATCAAACCCTTCTTTAAGGTTACACTAAACTGAACTGACAGGAACACTACACGCAGGAAAGAAAAAGAAATGGATTTCTATATAACACTTTGATCTTCAACAATGGGAGTGCGTAATGTTTAAGTGGAAAAGGAGAAGAATTCAAGGGAGGAAACAAGAGAAGGAATAAAATCTAGCCTGGGGTTCCAAATCCACACCCCAGACAGGAACAAATCTCTGCCCACAAAAAGACTGCACAGTCACAGGTAAACAACCATGGGAAACCAAGGAGTCACTGGAATTTAACAGCTCTGTAACAATCTATTATCCCCTAGATTGAGCTGCAATGGAATATCATAGAATGCAATAAAAGTTGAAAGTAAATTAAGAAGACAATCTAAGCAGATGTGAATCATTTTATAGAACGTATCATTCTATGATTCTGTGATTCTGCCCTGAGGCCGAGTCTATGTTCTTGTGTCAAAGATGCCTTAATGGGGTTAAAGTAGCATCGCCCACCAATAATGGATGCTTCCTATGACATTCCCAAAAAGTACTGACAGCACCATTAAAAAAAAAACAAAGATGATGACTATTTATTGTAAAGTTAGTGAAAAGGTTTCTCAGATAGCAATTAAAAAAAAAAAGAAAGAGTACGCTCTCCCCATTGGATTCCTCTAAAATAGGACCAGGCAACATTTCTGAATAAGCCAAGGCCAAATCCCTGTTTCTCGGTACAGCAGACCTACGGGTGTGTCTGTATCAATATATTAGCTTAGATTTGGAAGTGAATTTGGTCTGATATTCCGGAATTATTTTCACCCTGTCACATTCCTATCCGAATGCCAATTTTCAGACAGATTTCCTGCCGGGATCTCAGCCGTCGTGTCGCTCTCCCAGCGCACAATGTGCCTGGCATTTCTTACTGAAATTCTTACTTGGGCCTTCTTACTGAGGCCCAAATGACCTCCCACAACCCCTGCTGACCCGAAAGCTGAAGAGATTTGCGATGACTCGAGTTTTTGTCTTCACTCTATTCCTAACCAATGTTATGGCAGTTTCAGCCAGCAGAGATCTGAATAACTCTCTTATCTAGAGAGACTGGCATTCTCTCTCAGATGATGTTGCTGTTTTCAGGGCTGATGGACTGCTGAAGGTAGACAGAACACCTCGGTTCTACTGCCAGTCTCGTAGTCCTTAAAAGCACCAACCTTGTGAATGTTGTAAAGTATGTACTTACTTGGTCACGTTTTAATCTTATCCTGAAATATATTTTCAGCTGATGAAAGGGAATGGCAATAATTTAAAAATGCACATTTTGAAAGAAGCTGTGTTGTCTGGCTGGTTAGGGATTGAATCGATGAACTGAGGAACCCAAAAGTTATTTTTTAATATTAATAAAATTATTTAAAATGTAATACTTATTCTGGCCAGTTGGCTTCTTCAGAAGAACACATACATTCTTCAGAAATACATAAAGGTCTTGCTACAATTTCAACCGGCACTTCCACTCATACAGTGAAAATAAGATTTTCTGTTATGGCCATAATAAAATATGATATTTTTAAGGCTTGGCTGACTGAAGCAACTAAGCCAATTCAAACTCTGAGTTTTAGATAGGTGAGTACATAATGAACTGAGAGCTCCTGAGAGCAGTCCATAATTGTTTAAGGTGAAGAGAAGTGGACAGTAACATCGAGTCTGCAGGCAAGCATTGTTGTATGTACCAATATGAATGTATAAAGCAAAACTGTTGTGTTTATTAGCTGTGCATTTCACAGGTGGTTTAGAACAGAAGTTATAAAGGGCTACAAAGCTTTTTAAAAATTTTTCTACTTAGGCTTTTGTAGCACTTTTTAATTCATGATTTTAAGAAGAGGCATCAGAATTTGTCCTCTTTGCAAAGGCTTAATCATTCATTCTTTACCATTTACCATTGTTCACTGGGCTCTTCTGCTACTTAACACAGTTATTAACATTTCTGTTGGTTATGGTTAATGTAAAATCCCCACCATGATGTAAAACTCTTGTTTCAGTGCAGCCCAGAAACACTTGCTCCATAGCTTGCTGTCTTGCGGTGATTCTCTCCAGATAAATATGCTGCAAGAAATGAGGATGAACGAGGAATTCCATCCATCACTAATTTACCTCAAATAATTCTTCTCTTTTTCTGCCACTGAGTAACGCCAGATGCATCTGCAGTACTACAGCTGTTACTCAGGTTTTAATTCTGAAGCCCTGAAAAGCACTGATAAGATACCTAAGACCTTTACTTTTTATGAAAGAAGGAGAGAAAGTCTCAAACCGAGGAAAACATGTTATGAAATCTATGGTCTGATTACGCAATGGGGCCAGCACCCACCACTGCACTTCCACAATGACCCTTTGCAAACCAAACATCTACCTACTGGGCAACAAACCCATATTTTAGACCTTTAAGACCACATCTTGGTGTTCAGACCTAAAGAATTTAAAAAAACAGCGTAATTACTATATTATTCTGAGTTACTTAATTATATTACTTGAAAAAGACCAGTCTTTTCCCATTCTTCAGTATATGCATGATTGTGTTTCTACTTCGACTCATTTCCACAGCAAGAAGTGTACAGGTACAATTTATAGCAATACTCATAATTCCATGGTGCTCATTACAATAATTCTGACATCGGCATTTAGCTTTATGCTTTCTTTTCAGACGGTATTGCTTCCTTGGAAACAATTCAATGAATAAAACAATTGGCTCTGGAGCTAACTTAGCATTAAGAACAGACTTCTTCACCTGAAGTTTTTAAAAAATGTTACAGGTAAAGCCCTACTCCATCACTTCAAAATGCCTGTCGGTAAACACTTGCATAACAGCGTCTAAAGTACAACACGGAAAGTTTAGCAATAAGGAGCCTGGAAAGAGCCATTTTTTAAATTGTAAAATAATGTCTTAGAGTAGCTGGAAAAGTGCTTCTTCACTCAAAAAAGCGACAGAGAAAGCTGTTGTGTGTACAAGGCACACGCAACATACGCAGTGCACTAACCTGACACCCTGGAAAACGTGCCATGAACTTAAGCCAAATAACAGAGCTGGATTTGCACCAAGCCTAAACTTCAGCTAGATGTAACTCTGGGAGAGTCCGATTCACAAAAAAGCCCCTTTAATGTTGGAGTTTGCTGGATAGCACACATCCTTTCTGTCGGGTGTGAAGGAGAGTTAGCCATTTCACACCGTGAACTTTAATTATCACTTGCCTGTGTGTACTTTGTGGAAACAAAATCATCTAAAAAACCACAACAGAATTCAGATCGTATCTGCCCATTGCTTTAAAGAGAGAAACCACGTGCTGTTCACTCAGGAAATACTAATCAATGGCACCTACACAACATCAACGGGTCAAGAAAGAATGTGACAGATCATCAGCCGCTGGAACCTACGCTGCTTCGCTGATTTGCACTAGGTAAGGATTTGCCGCAGTCTCTTTGCTGCTTCTCAGTGAGGATAAGGGAGTTTGTAAAAACATTGCAGGATTTCAAATCCTGACTCTATTTTCACTAGCTGTAATTTTCAACAAGGAGGACGGCTTATCCTAAACACCGAGGGTCTTTCCTGCTTACTCCATGGGCAACTCCCACTGGTATTGAAAGAGGCAGAAGCGCTGAGTGTTGGCCAAAGCTTGTGTAAGAGAGAATCACTTGTTGAAACCCAAATTTCTCTACTTTGGCAAAACAGTGATGGAGAGAATGGCTACATGGATTATGACAGGCTAGAGAACGGATTCATTATATTCGTTTCAGTCCAGAAGAACCTCCAGTGGGCATCCTTTTGCTCACATGGCAAATGCCCACCCGATTTGCTCATCTCCGCTCAGCAGCAGAGAGCCCTACGTGCACTGCAAGGTCAGGCCGATACCCAGGAACCCCAGCTTTGTGCAGATGTTGACGTTTACCTCATCGTACCCAGGAGTCAGTCACACCGTGAGCAGAGGAAACAAAGCAGGAGCGTAGGCTTCCTCTCCGTGCTGCACTGGGGTATGAAATGTCTCTGGTTTGAAGTGAGCTTGCATTTGAAATTTTTTCCCCACAGATCTAAAAATTGTCATGTAAATACCTTGTATTTACCTACAAGAGCAAGTGCAGGGTTCTGCACCTGGGCCAGAACAATCCTCACTATCAGCACACACTGGGGGATGAGGTGCTGGAAAGCAGCTCTGAAGAAAGGAACTTGGGGGTGCTGATGGAGGAGAGGCTGGACACGAGCAGGCAGTGAGCACCTGCAGCCCAGAAGGCCAATCCCATCCTGGGCTGCATCACAAGATGTGTCACCAGCAGAGCCAGAGAGGGGATTCTGCCGCTTTGCTCTGCTCTGCTGAGACCCCACCTGGAGCACTGGGTGCAGGGCTGGAGCCCTCAGTAGAGGAAGGACATGGACCTGATGGAGCGGGTCCAGAGGAGGGCCATGAAGATGATCAAAGGGCTGGAGCCCCTCTGCTGTGAGGACAGGCTGAGGGAGCTGGGGCTGTTCAGCCTGGAGAAGAGAAGGCTCCGGGGAGACCTAATGGCAGCCTTCCAGGATCTGAAGGGGCTACAGGAGAGATGGGGAGGGGCTGTTCACAAAGGCTGCTGCGATAGGACGAGGGGCAATGGACTNCTTTGGAGGTCCCTTCTGGGCTGGATTCTATGATTGTATTTGATATACACACGGGCTCTGCTAGCCTCCAAACTCTCATCATCTCAGTTCTTTGCAGATCACACCAATGTGTGTCCAGTATTACATAGGTTTCAGACCCTTTCTTAAGCTGCTAAGACCCCTGGCCTTTAGCTTCAACAAACTAAATAACTGAAATTCATTAACACACACCCCACATCCCCCCAGCTGAATTATAAGGAAACTTAAAGCCCACAATTTAAAAGTCCTTTCTTAAAACCGATGATCCAGACAACAAACTATTCAGATTACTAGCTCTTTAACAACAGACCAGTTTAAAGGGAAAATAGTTCCTATACTTAGATATTGTCTCTCAAAATCCCAGTTTTCTGAATATATGAGTCAAAGGATCGTGTTTTTCATAGGAACACACAATCTTGAAGCTCATGGAGTAGATGACAGAGAAGAATTTTGCCCACTGCTCTCTTAGAGTATTCAATGTGGTGCTTGGAGGATTACGTGACAGAAGATAAAAGAGAGGGATCATCTCTAAGGAAACACCACGGTCTGCTTCATCAGTAATGGATAGCTCAGAAACCAGCTACCCAAACGTGACAAGACAGGCCAGTAATACAACGATTTGAAACTAGTGCCTACATAACCAAAATGGAACTGTAAAGTGGAACAAATTGCCTGAGAGACTTTACCAGCCATAGCCACCACAGAACCGGTTAAAGCTTTCATTGTTCTTTGGCCCTGCAGTGCATAAAGTCCCCAAAGTTCCTTTCCCTACTGTTTCAAGAATTAGAAGTAAAGTGTCAGAGCATCAAGTTTTACAGACTACTTCATTTTACACATTTAGCACAATCTTAGTAACTGACTAGCTAGTTTCAGCTTTAAATGAGTATCTGAAATGAAAGTCCACTTTAAAAAAAGGACCATGCTGAAATGGAATTGTTTTAATCAACAGCTTGACTCTTAATCACGTGTATTCAGGATGCAATTTCTTAGTTCAGTGCCAAGGCATTATTTCTGATTTGGTGTTTTCACAGCACAGCAAAAGACAGAGCAAACTGGCTTCTGCTTCTCCTTCTGCATCACCAGACTTGGACAGGAGTGTCAAATCAGCTGAAACTACAAAAAACCCATTTAAGGCAGCAGCAGCAGTAGTGGCCTATTCTGTGCAGTTAAAAAAATTAGGTTTTGATTTAAATATACAAACTCATACCTTAAAGTACTTCATGGCTGGTCATCACAGAATCCCAGAATGCTATGGGGTTGGAGGGAACCTCTGGAGATCATCTAGTCCAACCCCCTGCCAAAACAGACCCACCCAGAGCAGNTGCCAAAACAGGCCCCGCCAGAGCAGGTCCCACAGGAATGTGTCCAGGCAGGGTTTGAATGTCTCCAGAGATGGAGACTCCACCACTTCTCTGGGCAGCCTCTGCCAGGGCTCTGCCACCCTCACAGGGAAGAAAATCTTCCTTGTGTTTAGATGAAACTTCTTATATTCAATTTTGTGCCCATTCCCTCTTGTCCTGTCACTGCGCACCACCAATAAAGATGGGCCCCTTCCTCTGGACAGCCACCATTGATCAGATCTCCCCTCAGTCTTCTCCAGATTAAAAAGACCCAAGTCTCTCAGCCTTTCCTCATGAGAGATATTCTACTCCCTTAATCATCTTTGTAGTCCTTTGCTGTACCCTCCCCAGTCCTTCTTGAATGGGGGAGCCTAAAACTGGACCTAGTGCTCCAGATGGGGCCTCCCCAGGGCAGAGCAAGGGGGAGAAGGGGGAGGATGACATCCGTCAACCTGCTGGACACACTTTTCTTCATGCACCCCAGGATGCCGTTGGCCTTGGCCACAAGGGTCCATTGCTGGCTCATGGGCATCCTGTTGTCCAGCAGAACTCACAGGTCCTTTTCCTCAAAGCTGTTCTCCAGCAGGTCACCCCCAACCTGTCCTGGTGCAGGGGGTTAATCCTCCCCAGGTGCAGCAGCCAACACTTGCCCTTGTTGATTCATCAGGTTCCTCTCTGCCCAACTCTCCAGCCTGTCTGGGTCTCACTGGCTGGCAGCACAGCCTTCTGGTGCGTCAGCCACCCCTCCCAGCGTTGTATCATCAGCAAATTTGCTGAGAGTATGCTCTATCCCTTCATCCAGGCCACTGATGAACATATTGAAGAGGACTGGACCCAGTACTGACCTGGGGAACCCCACTTGTTACAGGCCTCCAACTAGACTCTGTGCCACTAATCATGACCCTCTGAACTCTGTCTTTCAGCCAGTTTTCAATCCATCCCACTGTCCATTCATCTAACCCATATTCCTAAACTTTCCTATGACGATGCTGTGGGAGATGGCCAAGATAGACAACATCCACTGCCCTCCCCTCATCCATCCATCCAGTCATTCCATCATAGGCAGATATCAAATTACAGACATGACTCCCCCTTGGTGAATCCGTATTAACTACTTCTGATAGCCTTCTTTTCCTCCACATGCTTTGAGATGATGCCCAGAATGAGCCATTCAATCATCTTTCAAGGGACAGAGGTGAGGTTGACTGGTCTGAAGTTTCCCGTGTCTTCCTTCTTGCCCTTTTTGAAGACTAGGATGACATTGGCTTTTTCTCCACTCCTCAGGCATCTTGTCTGTTCTCTGGGACTTTTCAAAGATGAAGGAGAGTGGCCCAGCAATGACTTCTGCCACCTCCCTTAGGACTTCTGGGTGCATCCCATTAGGACCATGGATGTGCAGATACCCAGTTTACTTAACTGATTTCTAACTTGATCTTCCTCAAACAAGAGGAAGCCTTCCTTCATCCAGACTTTCTCTGTTACTTTCAAAGTCTGGGCTGCCAGAGGGCTGGCCTGGGCAGTAAAGACTGAAGCAAAGAAGGCATTCAGCAACTTCCCCTTCTCTGCATCCTCTCTTACCATGGCGCCTGTCTCATTCAACAGCAGGCCCACATTTTCTCCAGTTTTCCTTTTGCCTCTGATATCCTGGAAGAAACCCTTCCTGTTGACCTTGATGTCCCTTGTCAGGTTTAATTCCAAGGAGTCCTTGGCCTTCCTCGTTTCAGCCCTGCATACTCTGATGGCATTCTTGTAGTCTTCCCAAGTGGTCAGTCCTTTCTTCCATGTGCTGTACTGGCTTAGTCCAGAAGAAAGCTTAATAGATGGTACGGATCGAAAGTGTTCACAAGAACACATTCACTGGTCCTTGTTTTTATGAAGAGTAGCTAATATATCTGAAGACTGGATGAGTTAAAACAGCAGAAGCGGAAAAAGGACACTCAGAAGACAGAAGCCAAGCTAGGCAAAGTTCCTAGAGAAAATGAGAGCTAGGAATAGACAAAGTATATTCAATTACATTCTTTTGCTGAATTAATTTTCATCTTGTCCCCCATATCTCCTCCATCTGTCTGCTGCACTCAGTGATAGGTTCTATAACTGATATACTGCATGCTGGCGTTAGAGCTGCCAGGAACGACGGGGATTATACTGTGCACAATTATGTTAAATCTCAAATCCAAGATTTAGCATGACTAAATTTTACTTTAAATGTTAGCGACATTATTCTCTTTCTTTTTAACTACATCAAATATTTTTACAGGTCTGTAGCTTAGGGACAATGCTACTTTGGCATAAAGAACATTACAACTATTTCTCTTTCTTGTCTCATATTTGTGAGGTGCATTTAAGGTCTAACAAATTTATACAATAATTTTACTAAAAGAGTCATAGAAGAAGAAATCCCAGCTACACTGAAGCGCACAAGAATTTTACTCCGACTTCAGTGCAACTCTTATTTCACCCCTTCTCCATCTGTTTCTCAAGGCTCAAGAATTCCATTGCATTGCTGGCTTTCTTCTAAATGGGGTTCAAACCCAGACACTTCGTGTTTCAAATTTTAGTTACCAGTGAGAAACATGTCTTTATTGTGTTCAGTGATAATTTGGAAGTGGGAAATCATTCATTTGTATGTAAAATAATTTTTTTTTTCCTGAAGATTCCGAATGCCTCTGTCTTTATTGAGAGTCTGATAAAAGGTAAACTTGAGCTATCTCCACCTCAACATGTTTCATTGTTTATTATACTGTTTATTACAGACTACATATGAATTTTAGGCCTGATATGCACATGAAAAAAAAAGAGATTTTTATAGTGGTTACAAAGAAGCAGACTGTGCCTTGGGGAAAATTATCCTGCTTGTAAAACTGATTTTTTTTTTTTTTCCCAATTTACCACTTTATAGTGTTGCCTTTCTAGGAATTATAAAAAAAAATATGTTAGGAAACACACAACTTTCAAGACCAGGAAAACAATGGCAGAGTGAAAAATCTAGTCTGAATCTTCCACTGAATGTAGTTATTAGTCCCATGAAATAAATACTGCATTTCTTAAGAACAATCAGAGCGCTGACACAAGGTTAATAGTAGAGACCTTCAAAAAGAGTCACTATTACACATCTGATCAGTCATTGGTATTCAAGGATTCTTAATTATACTGAAGCAGAGTTAGAATGAGTATTTGAAGAAGTTCAATTGCTTTCATTTTAACTTGTAAATTTTGGATGAAAACGAAACCCTATGCTGCAGTTGTATACCTTGTTTATGAGAAAATCTAAATTTACGGGCAATCCACACCCACATGGTTCTTTGGTATTTAAAAAATTCAGAACACTATTAAAACAAATTCTATTTAAGGCCCACTTGAGCTTTTTGTGAGCTGCAGTTCGACTTCGCATTGGTTTGCCCGTTGCATATACAGAATCCTAAATTAGTGGGCATACACTGCACTCAAAGCTTTACAGATGCAGATTTGGAGCTATATTTATACGACAATTTGAATTTATCTAATGATAAATTATGTATGAAATATCCAGTGACTTGGGCTGGCAACTGACACTTTTTAGGGTACTAAGTTGACTACATCTGGGTCAGAAAAAATCATCTATGTGGCTTAATTAGGTCTTTGTCTACTGTGTCAGCTCTGGAGTCCTCAACAGAGAAAGGACATAGAACTGTTGGAATGAGTCCAACGGAGGACCACCAAGATGCTGCGAGGGCTGGAGCCCCTCTGCTGTGAGGACAGGCTGAGGGAGCTGGGGCTGTTCAGCCTGGAGAAGAGAAGGCTCCGGGGAGACCTTAGAGCAGCCTTCCAGGATCTGAAGGGGCTACAGGAGAGATGGGGAGGGACTCTTGGTCAGGGAGGGGAGGGACAGGACAAGGGGTAACGGTTATAAATTGGCAGAGGGGAGATGTAGATTGGATATTAGGAAGAACTTCTTTGCTGTGAGGGTGGTGAGACCCTGGCCCAGGTTGCCCAGAGAAGCTGTGGCTGCCCCATCCCTGGAGGGGTTCAAGGCCAGGCTGGATGGGGCTTGGAGCAACCTGGTGTGGTGGGAGGTGTCCCTGCCCAGGGCAGGGGGGTTGGAACTCGATGATCTTTGAGGCCCCTTCCAACTCTAACCATTCTGTTATTCGATTATTCTTTTCACATGAGTTGCTTTCTTGGGAATTACAAAATGAAAACTGGATGCCATCAAACACTTTTGTTTCTATTTTTTTTGTTGTTATATACATGATGTTTTTTTTTAATTTTTGGTACAGTTTCTATGTATGTTATTTATTTGAACTGGTAGTTACATGTATAATCAGTCTATTCACACTTTGTCATTTTCATGAAGCATTCATAATTAAAGTACTCGTCAATTATCTCAGAGATAAAGACCTAATTTTAATTAGGCAGGGTACTAAATAGCATCCTATTTGCTTGACCAGTTATCCTCTGTCTATGCATATCTGAAGTTGAGGGATCAAATCTCTGCTTGAATCTCCACACCACATGGAAATAATCAGAGAATAATAAAGAGGGCAACAAATAAAGAAAATCAGATTCCAAATTTTTCATATGTAGTTCTGTCAGTATTATACTAAGTAACTGCTGAGCATTAAAACACCTGAGACAATTAGGAGATGTGATACTGCATTAATTCCTAATGAACTTGAGCAGACCTGCAAACTTTTAACATTTAAGAAGACAAGAACCTGCAGTATGCAGTCCTGATTGTAGTGAGTTTAGGAAGTATCTTAATAGTCCCTTAGAGAAATGTAACCAGAACCATACAATCATAGAATCACAGAATGGTCAGAGTTGGAAGGGACCTCAAAGATCATCCAGTTCCAACACCCCAGCCCTGGGCAGGGACACCTCCCACCAGCCCAGGTTGCTCCAAGCCCCATCCAGAAAACATTCCCTCACCTGGCAAAAAAGCAATCAAATAGGAATGCAAAATTGCTGTTACAGAACTTTTACAAGCCTATAATACAACCGTTCCCCTTGAAATCTGGTACTTGTCAGAGATCACAGGTGTATGTCCGTATTTGAATTAACGCAGTTGTTCTTACAGTAAAGACAAGGAAGATAATACTGTATATTCTGAAGTTAAATTCTTTACATAATTTTACAAAGTTTTGCAAGATTGGCAAGCATGACCTTGTAAACTGTGTTATATAAATATTTAACTGTCACGAACTCATGGATTTGTCCAGCTTCTCAATTAATTTGCAGTCAATTGCAGCAAGAACTGAACATTGTAGTAAACTGCAGAAAAACAAAAATCTAGTATTAATAAAAGGACACTTCTCCATATTCTATTTATACATCTGAAAGTGCTACATTAACATTTTAAATACTCATACAAGGTAGTGATTATCCCTTAATTGCTCAGGCTGAATCTCAAAGAATTCAGGTGAATTAAGCATCATCATGTGAAAAACAGTGTGCATGCAAAAAACCAACCCAGCCCACCTACCTGCTAGTCTGAAGCCTTACCTGAAAGACCCCATTTGTATTTGTCTTGTGTCTCGTGTTAAACTGAACAACTGAGGTGCTAAAAACTAACTTGCCATGAAGTAGCATCAGTACTGCTTTTCTGCTGCTCCCTGTTGTTTCTGTGTCCAGTCTCTTATTCATTTTTGCAGCCCTTTGCTGAGTCAGTATGTTCTTCTTGTACTTGAGAGCCAAGACCTGGCCAAAGCTCTCTAGCTGTGGTCTTACTCATGGTAAATAGATGATATGGTGCGGACAGACTGCAGATCGAGCTGGGGCATTCATGATCTCATACATTCTGATGGTCCTAGTCAGACTGGAGTGCTGGGCACGCTAAAAACCCTTCTACAAGCCTCCTTAGGGAGGTGGCCAACTGGACAATAGAAAAGGGGCAAATCCAACCAATACTACAAAAGTGTGCTAGTATTCAAGTGCTAAACCTCATATCATTTTCACAGAAAAGCACTGGAAGGGCTCAAGGGCCATTTCTACTTGAAAAACGGTAGGCAAACCAGTAAACTCCTACTCTTTTTGTTAAGTCGTCATAGGATTTAGTGCTATTACTGTCACTGATCTTTTAAATGATGAATGAAGATAAAGGACCATCTTCAGTCCCCGTACTCTGGAAATTTGGAATGAATTTGCAATAACTATCAAATATGTGCTCAGATCGGGAGAAAAACAGATGATTATGAATATACTGCACACAGGTTTGCACTCTGTTCTGAAAGTTTGAGAACTCAAATCTCTTCGCTGTTCATCACTACCTACCCACTGTCCGGTGCTATTTGTTAAAGTCTTGCTTAAATAAGAATGTTAAAATGTTATGAGGTGATAGTTGTTTAATTAACAAAAATTTAACATTTAATTAAAATTAAAATTAATTAATTAAAATTTTAACATTTAATTAACAAAATGCATAATCAATACAGTGGAAAAAAAACCATCAGATTTTTTTAATAGATATTTTGAATTTCCGGATATGTGGTGAATACTGACATATTTTTTTTCATAGTTATCTACATCAGACAACAGTTTTCCTTGAAAAGCAAAATTTGCCTGGGATTGTAGTCTGATTAAAAAATGATCTCTTTGAGTATAGAAATAGCTATGAACAGTGCTACTGAAGCAGTGGGTGGTACGGAATACCACTGGTGGTAATTCCTGTAAAGAAAAGCTCAAGGAAGTGGAGAACAGTAGCAGCCACTCAAGTCTCCTAAAAAATCAATGTGTGTGCTTTATGTTCACTATTCAAAAAAAAGAAGAGCAAGCCAAAAAGTCCAGAGAGCTTCTCATTTGATGAGATGTACTGTGTATTCACTGTGTGATGAAGCACATACATTATTATTCTTGAACAATACGTTTTGTGTAGTGAGATCTTCACAGACTGAGTAACAACATGAAGTAGGATACACATTGTTATGCAACAAGCCTCCAAACGCTTATTGTTGGAGATGTGTAATTCTCAGGAAGCGCTTTAGCAAAAGGTAATGAAGGCAATAAGAAGTCAAGTCTCTCATCCCAGTAAGAACATGTGTATCGTTTTCAGAGAGAATAAATAAAACCATATCTAAACTACAATAGAGTCCCTTTATGACCTCATAAAACAGATGTTTACACTTAAAATAATATTTTTGGAAAGAAACAACTATTGATGTACTCAAATAAATAATTTTGAGTAGCCACAACAAATGTATGTGATACGTCTATGACCACGTACAAGCTCAGAGTCAATTTTTTCTTCTTAAGAGAAATTTCATTTTCAAAGAAGTATTTAGAAGCAAACTGTAGCTAGCCTTGCAATGCACGTAAAGATCTACATACTGCAGAATAAAAGGAGAGAGCAAATTCCTCCCCCAGGGCTCCTAGCACTAGAGCAGCTGCTTTGGATCCATTACTGCAGACCACAGGCAGCAGCAGCCACAGCTGTCACACAGTACCCTGAACAGGCGTCTTGGACAGCAGACCCAGGCAATCACAGACTTAATGGGCATCTTCCCTCTCCTTGAACTCATTAATTCCTCCTCACTGTTACTGGCCTGGGGGTGGGGTGGGTGTGAGATGTTCCCAATGTGAACATGGAATGCAGAATTCCTTCTATACGTCTGATGGGTTTCTCCTTAGCAAAGTATTCCGTACGTACTGCCATGTCTACTGCACAGAACCACAGAAATCTGCCCTCCAAGCAACACCTTGAGCCTGAATCATCTTCATTTCCCTTTGTCATTCTGAATAAGCAAACCTGGTTTTTGATGTGTCCATACATTTTTATTATACTCTCTATCTGAATTTATAATATTTCTGTATTTGACATCTGCCCTCTCATCTGCTCAATGAATGGAATAATTAGCCAATATTTATCACTAATCTGCACATGCATTTCATACCCAATCCTAGTTAAAATTTCAGTCAACAAAGCAATTCTCTTTCAGATCTCAGTTTTTAAATTATTCATTATAATAGTCTCCAATAATTTAATGCTCCAGACTTCAGATTTCTTCAGATCTTTCTAGTTGATCTTACAATTTCTAAGCGGTATCTTGGTGCATTTCCACTTTCTGCTCTTTTCTCAGCATTGGACATGCTCTTCAAAGACTAATGATGTTCTCTTTTCTCGTTCAGGCTTATTGTCTCTTTTCTTCCTCCTGTCAGAAAGGCTGTACTCAATACACTGATCATGACATGCTTCCTAGTCAGTTTGCATAGTTCACTGAAGTCACCAGATTTCTGTTTATGTGCTCAGATTTTTTTCTTTTAGATAAAATCTGATCTGTTCTATCAGAATATTATTGTGATACAGGATCTCCTCATGCTCATAATATATCTTCCTCATAAATGAAACGCTCCTTAAGAAAGGACGTACAAGGGAAAATGGAGGCAGAGATCCACCACACAGCTACAATTCCTCTGACGTTCAAGAACAGGCCAGTCTAAACTTAATAGAGACCTTTGGACAGGGAGAAAAGGGAAGGAAAACTGGACCGATGTCATGATAGGTGACATATCAAATCCTGTCAGACAGTGAACGATGCTTTTCAATAACAATTAAGAGAGGCAATCAAAGAATAGAAAGCAGTCATGATGGTAAGCTGACTACCCTAACTCTGCTAGGTGAGTAATGATGGAAGATGCATTCTTGATGCAGAAACAGTGCAAGAAATTAATCAAGGCTTCTTGGCACCCTGGGGAGCCAATAGATGGAATGGAGTTGATTAGATGAGGGTATTTCTAATAGACCTAACATAGCCTATCGGTATGGGATGGGGAGTAAAAACCAAACATTTGAGGGCCTAAATCTCTACCAGTGAGAGCAATTGATGGGACATTTGCTATTTCCCTCAATGAAGGAAAACTAAATCAGGAAGTCTGCTCTTGCCCAAGAGCTCAAACTCCTTAAAGATTAAGTACATACCCAACCTATTCCAGCAGTGTGAAAGCAAAGCAAAACACCCAATGACAAGTTCTTGGTATTTGCTGGAAATAGCCTCAGAAAGCTGAACAAGTAGGTACTGGTAAGGACAGCTGTTTCAATTCCCATACATAAAAAGAAGATAGTCAAGAGGGACCAGGTAGTTTGAAAGCTACCACAAAACAATGACAGTTCTCAAATTAGTAGGAAAAGAGGGATTTGCCACAGCATGCTAAGAACAGTGACATTCCAAAACCAGACCTTAGTAAACTGAAGAAACAAAAGAGAAGATCTCTTGGGCAAACATACACAGGTTTTTCGTTTGGTTGATTGATTTTTATTCTTTCTTTTTTAAATTTCAGGAGAATGGAAAGCTTTAAATCAAACTAGTTCAGGTGGCCGAAAACCAACTTATGCCAAATAGGAAAATAAAAAGGAAGCATATGAAGAGACTTAGGAGTCTAAATCAAGATTTCTTGAATGACATTTAAAAATAGAATAGAACCAAGAGTGTGAACACTATCACCTATGAAAGAATAGCATCGATTGCTCAGGTAGGGATGTGCATTAAGATGCTAATTAAGCAACGACAGGTTCATTAAACCAACCAAGAAAATGTTATTAAAAATTGCGAGTAGAGGAAGCACAACAGAAACAGAAAAAGGTCAAATCACTGATAATGGAGAAAGCTGAAATAATTTGGGTATTTTTCTTTTTGTCCTTTGAAAGCAACTAATTGTGATCAAGCACTTGGCATAATTTTAATAAAAGGGAAATCACAGCAGAGAAGAAAAAGGGGAGAGGGAAGGAAATAGTTAGATTTCCATTTCAGTAGAACTTCTTAATTTAAGAGGTGTCATCAACTGAAACAAAACTTTAGCTGCTCAGCATGACAACATGTGGAAGAGGGGGAGGTCTCAGAACTAACACAGGAAAAACAGTACTTACACTTTTCCCCATCCTTTTTGTTTATATCTTGGGATTCACAGACTAGTTGATTAAACTGGGATATCTGAAAATTTACTAGAACAAATTATTCAAAAATCAATTTCAAAGCACCCGAGGATAATAAGATAATAAACAGACAACACAGATTTGTCAAGAACAAATCATATTAAACCAACCTAATTTAATTGGGGTTTTTTGGTCAGAGTAATTAGTCTAGTGGCTAAGAAGGAAGAAATATTTGCAGTGTATATTAACATAAGCAAATAAGGAAAATACAGTTTAGCGGAAAGTGCCAAAAGATGAACACATATGGGCTGGAAACAAGGAATGCAAAAAGTAGGTTTTGACACAAGATTCCAGCAGAAAACATTTCTGCTTTAATTCTGAAAGGTTCGTTTGGGTCAGTCACCATTATGTATTGCCGGGAACAATTTAGATATTGCATAGAAGACATCAACATTCTAAATAGTTTAAGAATAGATTATTCTAAGAATATATAAAATTATCTTTATTAATTCTGGCCCAACAAGAAAGAAATTTCATGAAAGCAAATGCAATCTATTTAATTTAAAAAAAATAATTCATAAACACAAAGGTGGTGTAACTGGTTAATTCAACAGAAACAGAGAATTATCAGTCATCTAATTGTGATGCTCAAGAAACGGATATACTTCTGAAAGAGGTGTCATCAAGAATCATATGAAGATGCAGCTGTTTCGCTTTTATTCTGTTTGAAGTTTTTGAGATGTTGGCTAGAGCCCATTGTGTGGCATCCCACTTCCAGAAGACAAATGATCAGATTTGAGTATTTATATTGATGAACTCTAGTGCATAACAAAAAGATTCATGGAGGAAAAAAGCCACTTTGAACTTTAAGGTGTAAAATTTTAAATAAAACATTTGTCTGAAATTTAAACAAATGAAACTCTTTTGTCAGCTTTTAACCCTTTCTTTAAGGGTTAGAACAAGGCACATGTCAGACTGAAATATTAAAAGACTGATTGTATTCAGGTTTGCTAGATAATCTGATGACTTTGAGATCTCAATATCTTCATGCAAAGCACTTGAATCTTCATTAAAATTGCTTAACTTAATTTTTAAAAGTTAACCAAATGATGAAATGTAGAATAAACACCAACTTTGAACACAAATAGTCTTATCGTTCTGTAGCTATCCCCTACTGCATGATTAAGTGCTGTGCTCACAACCATGACGTGCTCTTTGCTTTACCGTTGTTAGCAGTAAAACTATCTGTATATGACCATAAAGGCTCCATCCTGTCCAAAATTAAATTCAATTTATCCCAGCTGCAGTGTGGGTGGTTATGAATTTGTGCCAGATTGTGCATAGGTCTGCACTGGAATAGAAAAAAAAAAAATTAAGTGAAGACTATATGTATTACAGATTTTGTTTCAAAATTTTAATCCATGAGTTACAGCTCACAAGAACATCTTAATGTTTTAAGAGGCATGCTCCATATCTTGTTATATCACCTGCACATCGGAAAATGGTTTACACCACTTAATTACTGCTTTGCAAAAACTGGAGTACAGCAATTCTAATGAAGACCTTTTATTTATATCAACTTTGTGAATTTCCTGGCTACATTTTACTATCTCACTGATGCGTCTGCAAATGATTTCTTAACACAAATTAATCTAAGCCTCTCTGACTATGTATTACTCAAGGAAGAGATATCAGGGAGAGAAACACATTACTATTACATGGTAGTAGCACCCCAATCAGCCATTTCTGCATAGCAGGGAAATATATTTTATTTTAGAAGCATTACAATTCCTTTAGTGCAAGCCATATATTTATCCAAAGCTAAAATGCTAGCTTTGTAGAGGAGAGCTTTTATTCCATTACATTTCTTTTTATTCAAGGAAGCATAATTTTTTAACATGCTTATACTTTAAAGAAGGATCTTGCTCTATTCTTGGAAATACCTTTGTGGGATTAGCTGTGTACTATCTACATTTTGAGTAACCTGTACAAATTGTTGCTTGATTCTTTGATTTGAAAGGTATTTGACTATATTTCAGATAGGAGTCATCTTCTAAACTTACTTGCCTTACTGGTTTGGGATTCTATAACAAGACTTTTTTTTAAAATTGTTTAGTTCAGCTGAAAAAAACTCATATATTTCCTCTGGATCATTGCGACATGATATGTCACATATGTGACATGACTGGTGCTAATTTCATTCAATGTTTATTTTTGTATTAAAATAAAAACTCTGTGTTCGTGTATGTATATATGTGTTTAATAATTTATACAGAGAATAAGCACAGAATTCTTCTGAAGGTACAGACACCTGTGAAAAATGTAGCGGAAGAACTAGATATTGCTAAATCATAGAATCATAGAATGGTTTGGGTTGGAAGCGACCTTAAAGAGCAGCCAGTTCCAACCCCCCTGCCCTGGGCAGGGACACCTCCCACTAGAACAGGTTGCTCAAAGCCCCATCCAGCCTGGCCTTGAACATTTCCAGGGAAGGGCCATCTACAACTTCTCTGGACAACCTGTTCCACTGCCTCACCACCCTCACAATGAGGAATTCTTCTAATTTATATCTCCCCTTTTCCAGTTTAAAACCATTACCCTGCAGGCCTGGTTGCCTCTTGACATGATGAGCTCACCTGCATTGGTGACTCAGCTCCTCTATTGCATCCCCTCAGGTAGAGCTGTCTATTTCCTCTCTTAAGAAGTTATCGTCGAGGCATTCCAGGGACCTCCTGGATTACCTATGGCTTGCCGTGGCATTTTTCCAACAGATGTTGGGGTGGTTGGAATCCCCCAGCCAGATGAGAGCCTTTGAGCATGATGCCTCCTGTAGCTGGAGTAAGAAGGCTTCATCAGTAGGCTGCCCTGGATCAGGCGGCCTGTAGTAGGCACCAACCACAAGGTTGTCCTTGTTGCCTCGGTCTCTACTTTGTACTCACATGCTTTCAACTTCGCCTTCACACTCTATCCTTTCCTTAACTGTCCTTAGCCCCTCCTTCCTTGACTGTCCCTTCTGAAGAGCTTGTAGCCATCAATAGCCACACTCCAGTTGTAGCATTCGTACCACCAGGTTTCAGTAATGACCACTGTCACAGCTGTCCAGCAGCACGGTAGCTTCTAACTCCTGTTTGTTGCCCATGCTGAGTGTGTTTGTGTAGAGGCTGTGTCACCTTCTTAGAAAAACACTCCTTGAGGTGTTTCATGGGTGTTTCCCTGATGACTCCAAGTACCTCAGGAGCCCCTGGCTCATCTCCGTAAGACTTGGACTGCAATAGCCCCTCTATGTCAGTTAACAAACATGTCTGTGATTAAGGAGAGTTCTGCTTGAGATACTGCAATTCACATATTACCCAAAAAGGCAATGGAACACAGAAAAAAGTTACTCAACTTGAGATAACACATAAGCAAATGATAATTGAGAAAACACTCTGCAACATAAACAGGATTTGACAGTTAGGGTACATTTTAACAAATCTTCAACTCAAACAATGTTCCCATCATACCATATGGATCTCATAGCTGGGAATTCATTGACAGTGCCAACAGATGTCAAAAAGCTTTCAAAGCAACTGCCTTAGAAAAGATTACATGTATTAACTTAAAACAATTTATAAACATGCCAGAATTTCTCAGAGTTCATCAACCTTCTCTCCTCCCCACACTTGCCCTGAAAGACTGAGTTTCACATGAAAAATGAAGCCTGAGTATTTTCCATTGCAGGGCAGCAAAATGAAGATGTAATGGGCCAAATGAAATTCTCTCTAAATAAAAGTGGATTTAGCAACATACAAAAAAAAAACTTCTCAAGAGGCCAGTGGTGGCATAACCTTTTAATGCTGTAGGCAACATCTGATTCTGTGGGAAAGACTGAATGGAACAAAAATGTTGTGTAAACACTAATGTTATTCTGGGGGAATCTGAATTTTTCAACCTTTCCAACAAAACTTTCTGAAGAAGGGTGTATTCAGGCAGAGAAAAAGAGCCAATTTATCATTTTTTTTTTGGTCTAATACTCAGAAATGTTTCTCTTTGTTGTGTATGAATGTTCCCTTCCCTCCCATGCCACGCAGACGACAAGCTTTCTGACCAATTCAGTGGCCTCAGATGGAAGTGAATGATTTGAAACCAGTTGAGAGACGATAGAAACATAACCGAATAATCCAAAGTCATTAATTCTTGGACATTTCTCATTAGAATGAGATAGAATGAAAGCACTGTCATAATAAAACACAATAAAGGAAATACCTTAATGCACAGAAAATCAACACATTGTAGTGTTTCTATTTTTCGCTTTTTCCAAGAAACAATCATGTTTTCTTCTCAAGTAAACAAGAGAAACACCCATATTATCAGGGGACTATTTTTACAATAGTGGTGTTCTCTATATTGGACACTTGAGCTTGAGGATGTCGGTGTTATAGAGTGGAAGACAACATTATGAATAATTATAGGTTTCCAATATATATCTCCACATTTCAGTCAAATAGCTGAAGTATTTATTCATTATCTAATGAATGATATAGACCTAAGCAACTGTGGAATTGGTGGGGTGGGGGTTTTTTTGCCTTTTAGATATAGTATAAAAGATTCAGAGGGTAACAAACAGAGAAGACTAAGGATCTACTGCTACACAAGGCACAATTTCTAGTTACAATCTCTGGGTAAGAGTTTTATATTCTGTTTACTGGGACACTTAATCTTCCCAGATACAGAAGACCACTGTCAGAGTATTATAACTCAATATATAAAGCTTGTGGCCTACCAGAGTGAAATGCAGTATTTTGTTGATGCTTGTGAAATGAATTTGTCGAAGGGTATAAAGAAGAGTTTAGGCTATTTTTATCGAAAAGCAATTGTGTCTTTTACAACACGTTGAAGCAACCAACTGATACAAATAATGTCAGTTTTATAAAAAGCAAGCTAGAGAACTAAAAGCACTCCACCTAAAAATATGGAAAGCTTACAAAAACTGATGTGCTAAAAAAAGGATATCGGACCTGCTCATCCAAGAGAAATAAAAGATGAAGAGAGCTGATTTTGCCTCTTGTCTGTCTGAGCCTTCTTCATAGACAAAAAACTCTAAGTTTCACTGTCTGGTTAACTGATTAATTACGGCAGCCCTATTTAGTAAACTGATTTCAATACACGGACCATGGGTCTCCAAGAATCTGTGGACTAACCCTAAGAGGTCCATAAAAAGTACTAAGAGAAATAAATTCATAGATAGTGTATACTAAAGGATAGAAGTTAAGTTTCTAAGTTGGTCTACACCACTAGTGAAACTAGAGTAATGTCCCAGGAACCAGAATGGCTGAAAATCCCATGTCCTTAAAGGATCGTGTAGGATTGTGTACATGTTGCTTCTATGTAGTGTTAAAATTAATTTTCCAAAGTAACAAAAAGTAACATACGTGTTATTCTACGTTTCCCATTGCCTGGTCTACTGAAAGAAAGCTCTCGCGCAACCTTACTGTATCCCTAAAATGCTACTCAAATAAAATCAAAAAGGCAGAAAGAGCAAGACCTCACCTTAGCTGCCAGCAAATCATAAGGAGGTATCAGTCGTAACTGACAACGTTCACCTGCAGCAGGCCACGGCTAAACTCTAAAACCGTGAAGCTCTTCACGAACGCGTTTGTGCAAAGTCAAGTGTAAACATAAATTTTTATACTTTTACTATTATCATACTTACATATCTAGTTATACAGGTGGTGTCTATGTGCGTGTACATGGATTTTTTAAAAAGCTCCAAGCCAAAATTCACAGGGAGAATTATACAAAGGCAAGATAATTTCTACAGAACTTGGGGAATGGTGTATCATTGAATCCTTACCATATATTTTATGACAGAATAAACCTAGTAAATTCAAAGCCATTGCAGCTATTTTGTGGTATTTGAAAGACTATTTTTAGCTACCCGTGCTAAGTAGTCATTTCTAGGAACATATAAGAATTGCACAATTATTTCTAATTTAATAATTAATATTTTAGTGATATTAATTATTAAATTCATTTCTCAACACAGGAACATTATGAGCTTTCTTTAGGTCCTAAAATAAAATTAAAAAAAAGCAAGTACAGTTGACAGGCAGCTCCTTTGACATGGTTCTGTCGTGACCATTTCCAGGCAGGGCAGAGTCTGTCAGGCCTTTCAGTCAAGCGCATCATATCCTGCAAGATCCTGAATACCAGATCTTAATTATAATATGTTGGCAGAATATGCAATGTACAATACTGAAAGTACTGTAATTTTCATTAGCACCAATAAGATTTTCAGTAATCTCCTAATTTTTTATCCTGAAAAAGTTTCTAGCTGTCATTTACTGAAACACAAAGGTTATTACTGATTCGGTAACTGACTTTCCCTGAAGTCCAGTGCTCTGCTGTCTTTTCTAGCTAAGCTGTTATTAGTGCAAAAAAGTGCAACAGTATGCCCAGAGGTCATAGACCAAATCCATGCTTTGCCTGAGATTTAAAACATAGTTTATACTCTGTCACAATTCTACCTTTTTCTCTGAGAAGAAAGGCCCTAATAATAACAACAACTGCACACGGTATTTCACTAGTCAAGACTGTGCAAGAAAACCCAGAGCTCCAAACTGGTGGAAGCTGGAGAAATCATAGAATGGTTAGAGTTGGGAGGGACCTTGAAGATCATTGAGTTCCAACCCCCTGCCCTGGGCAGGGACACCTCCCACCACACCAGGTTGCTCCAAGCCCCATCCAGCCTGGCCTTGAACCCCTCCAGGGATGGGGCAGCCACAGCTTCTCGGAGCAACCTGGGCCAGGGTCTCACCACCCTCACAGCAAAGAATTTCTTCCTAACATCTAATCTAAATCTCCCCTCTTCCAATTTAAAAACATCCCCCCTTGTCCTGTCACTCCACTTCCTGACAAAAAGTCCCTCCCCATCTCTCCTGTAGCCCCTTCAGATCCTGAAAGGCTGCTCCAAGGTCTCCCCGGAGCCTTCTCTTCTCCAGGCTGAACAGCCCCAGCTCCCTCAGCCTGTCCTCACAGCAGAGGGGCTCCAGCCCTCGCAGCATCTTGGTGGCCCTCCGCTGGACCCGTTCCAACAGTTCTATGTCCTTTCTCTGTTGAGGACTCCAGAGCTGGACACAGGACTCCAGGTGGGGTCTCACAAGAGCAGAGTAGAGGGGCAGAATCACCTCCCATGACCTGCTGGTCACACAGGGACACTCTCTTCAGGCTAGCCCTGTTCTGACACTCTTCCCTAAGTACTTTCTTTTAACCACTGCCAAAGACTTCATAACTTGATTAATCTTTAGTGTGGGCCATTTGTGTGTTCTTAGTTCTTTACTGATGTAGTCCAGGTTCAGCATCAGCTAGTTAGGGATGATATCTACACTATCTGAACGCTGCTTCTTTAGAGAGGCCTTTGAAATGCTGTATCCTACTTGTAGAAATGAGCATGGGCCAGTTAGAAGATTGTTATGGTTTGAGAAAAGCCATAACAATTTATTGTCGTGCAGACAATCATCCTGTCACCCGATGACCCCTCCCCACCCAGTTAAAGGGGAGTCGGGGGATGCAAAGAAACACGAGAGTTGAAATACAAATGGATTTAATAGAACAATACTAAATAAGTAGTAATAATACCAAAGAACCAGAATTAATCCCGACACTGATAGGAGATTTACAGGAATTACCCCCAGCCCATTCTCTCAGCAGAAGCTGTGCCCTCCCAGCAGGGACAGCAAATGGGGGACACTGGGAGTGCAACGGCTTCGGGGGGACGGGAAGGGCTCAGGGGTCCGGCACCGGGGCAAGGAGTTGTCTGGACCCACCGCCACCAAGGGAGAGCCCAGTTCCACAGCAAACTTTTCTAATTGATACGGAATGTGCCGTTCATGGTATGAGCTAACCCTGTTGGCCAGCTTGGGTCAAACGCCCAGGCCTTGCTCCTCCTCGTCCCTGCACCTGGCAAAGGCTCGAACACACCGAGACCTTGGATCTGGCTGGCCAGAAAGTCAGTATTTCCATGAATTCAGACACTCGAGTCTTTTGAAAGTGCAATTTTCCCAGCATTAGCAGAAAAGTTAGTCCTGGGCCTCTCAGCCCAGGACTAAGAGCTACTGTGATTTCTCAAGACCTTCATGGGAAGAGGAGGAGGATATCCTGGTGTGAAAGAGCCAAGGCCATTTTTGCTGTCTGAGCTGCCCAGTGCAGAAAAACATGCCCAGACAATTACTGTGACACTCGGGCACGTTTGCAGTTGACAGGCATCACTGCAATGCTCTGGACTGTACTAATGGAAGGATGGAGAAGGTCAGCTCTGAGGGAAACGTGCGTATGAAATCTATATGCAAAAACTGTAAAGGAACTAGGAGGTAGAGCTAATTTTGTGAAGATAATTAATGTTGGTCTATTTAGATTATGATATTAAACACAAAAATGACTTACTTTTTTGCTTTTGTTTTTATTGACAACCTGTTACTGCGTTGGTTTGTATTTCCTTCCCTAGATACAGGGACATCTGCTCCAGGGGGTAGTGTTTTTACATAGGTGTTTTAGGTTCAGGAAGAAGTTCAACTTACAGCTACATTTCAAGTGAGCGCCTGCCTGCGCCTGATGTCCTCAGCACCGAGTTCTGCAGCACCTTCGTTTGAAGATTTGATCCATTTGAACCATCAGTGAGATGGTAAATACAGTATGCACTTAAGTTCTTCTCCATTCACGTAACTGACTGAAGGTCAAGCCTATTAGACTCGCTTCAGCTCCCATCAATTACTCCCACCATTGAAGGTGATGTAACTACAATTCCAGCTAATTAAGTCTGTAATATTGAGATAGAGTGCCTAATAAGGCACAAAATGGGAGAATCAAGTTAACTCTGTCAATCATCTTTGTAATAATGTAGTTTGTCATATAAATGGTCCAACAGCCTGAGATTTGTAGATTTGCATTACGGTGCCTTTTCCTGATGGGCACAGGTGAATGTGACCCTCTTGTGGCAAACGATCCTTCAACACATTCAATAGCACTGCACTAAATAGATCTTAAGATTGAAAATGTAAAGCTTATTTTACATTCCAGAAATAATTTATCACCTGTAAATGAGAAAACCAGAGAAATACCCCCAAGCAGCTTCTAGTTAGTAACTGTTAACAGAAAAGTATCTATCCAGTCTTTCCTAGCAATCAGCGGTAATTTTCACTGTCTGCATAGCTGTATGTAATCACATTCCTGTTAATTTACAGCTATGTTCTGATCCTTAATTAAAAACTCTACTGAGATTTTGACCTGAATAATCATTTGACAATGTATGAAGTGGCAGGATACTAGTAAACCTGAGACACAGTTTTGGGTAAATATTGAAGATACAAAAGCAATGAAAATTTCTTCCCTAATGAAGGGACACGGACACCCCGACAATAACCCGTCTGAGGGTGGCCGCCCATAACAGCCTGAGGATGTGGTTACACAGTCGTCCTCCATCTTCATGGTCTCTGGTTAAACCATCTGAGAGGACATAGATGCTGGAGTTTGAAAAAGCTGAGAAGGCCTTTTCTTCTGTTCTGTGGAAAATTCCTGCACGTTTTTTTTGTCCCAAAGCTCAGGAATCAGCTAAGCCAAATAACGGAGGTAATTGGATACAGACTCAGCTCTGTTTGAAATACATGCAGGAGTGAACTGGACCACAACACTAATCTCTGACATTTACGCCTGTCCAGAGTTTAAAAGCTGGACTGCACTGCATCAGAACTTATGGTTCAAGTGTTTTGTAAATTGAAATGGGAACAATTTGAATTAGGAATCAAACCCAGAATAATTTCATATTTAATATTCTTATCAAAAGAAGCATGACCAGCAGTCATGGGAGGTGATTCTGCCCCTCTACTCNGAGGGACAGGACAAGGGGTAATGGTTTTAAACTGGAAGAGGGGAGATTTAGATTGGATATTAAGAAGAAATTCTTTGCTGTGAGGGTGGTGAGGCACTGGAAGAGGTTGCCCAGAGAAGCTGTGGCTGCCCCATCCCTGGAGGGGTTCAAGGCCAGGCTGGATGGGGCTTGGAGCAACCTGGTGTGGTGGGAGGTGTCCCTGCCCAGGGCAGGGGGGTTGGAACTGGATGATCTTGAAGGTCCCTTCCAACTCTGACCATTCTGTGATTCTATGATTCAGTCTAAACTTAGCAATCATGGTTTCAGTCTTTACAGATGCAACTTCCAATGGTAGAAACTGATTTATACCATCGGCAATATACATGAGTTAAAGATGCGATTCTAAAAATCTACAATGAAACAAGATCTTACACAGGGACTACATAGTCTACTGATGTCTTTACATCACTGTTTTTCTGTTTTTTCTTTCAAACCACTAGGACAAATGACCTTATCTTCATATATTTTCATGATGTTTGTACAACGGTATTAATATTAAATATTACTAGTTCAGTAATTTCAAATTGATGAGGCAAAGATTCTATGCTGTTTTACTCATGGGATGTTATTTAGCTGATACTTTACATGAAATAATATTTATATCTTCTAAACATAAATGTACTGCTACAGAATCACTCACATTAAAGTAGAGGGAGTACAAAACCCTTCTATCAAGCTTTCTGTGACAAATTAGCATTCAACCCTTCCCACTAGGAGAGTGCCATTAATTATGCTTTGATGACACAAAGATAACAGGTGCTTGTAGGAAGGTCATAAGGCTTCACTTGGAACTAAGAAGTGATTGTTAGGTTAGTGCAAGACAATATCCAGGCTGAAGAAGAGTGTATTTCTTGAAAATTGTTAATGGTTCTAAACAAGGAGAATTAGCCCATATTCCCATGAATACCCACCTAGGCTTTTAGATTAAATGTAGCAATCAAAATAAATAAATAAATAAATTAAAAAGCAGAGATGTGCCAAGCTGATCTATCTTGAGGAAATAAAACGTTTCATTAAAGATGTCACAACTTTGCCTCCTTCAACTGGCTTTGACTTTATTTTATGTACAGAAGAAAGTCTTACAGATCAACAGTAGCTTTTAAGACATACTCTTCTGGTCTGAACATGTTACTTACAAAAGTATCACTTTTGTATGAATCGTACTTATGAGCAAGAGTAGGGGAGGCTACTAAAATTGTCATTAAATATAAGATGACAAATTAATTCATCTGTCCACGGGACAACTAAGCTTAAAAAGAGGTTTGATGAATATGGCTTTATTTGTATAACTGGGATAGACGACTCATCAAAAGGCAGAGAGACACCAGGAATATTATTAACGCGGCTATAACTACATTATGTGACTGGAAGTACTTGGCAGCCCTTCCCGATATTATCTGTTCCACTTTACGGTAACAGTTTGCTCCCGTTCCACCCATCTCAAGCCCATTGCAGAGCCTTCTAGAATTTTTTTTTCCAAAAGATGTGGTAACAGATCTTTTTTTTCTAGTAGTTAAGGAATTTGGCTGTGTTGCATGTTCCTGGGCACCTAGAAGTAAAGAGGAATCTGCAGAACAGAACGGTCTTCTGGGCAGTAACAGAAATGCAGCAACTGCCTGCCCATTACACAAGCAAAGCATTTCAAAGGGAAGCTCCTTCTTATGCTCAAGCTCCTGTCCTGGCTGTTTTCTGTAACTGATGAAACACAGCCCAGATGCCAGACTCATTTAAAAGCATTTCATGTTAACTGTTGTACAGACAGTAAAACAGCTGATCTGCTGTAAAACTCAAATGCATTCTCTCTTTCACCCCATTAACAGCCACACGCAGGTCATGATGATCCTGGGGATGCCAAGTCACGGAAGTAATCTGGTATCTAGCAGTGGAGCATGATACTGAACAACTGACTACATCTTTGTAATAAAAGCCAAGTTGTACTTGGAATAGCCAAGATGATGCAGCTTTGTGGCCCTACTTTATTAGCCTTCTCCTTTTTTTAGCAGGAAGAAAAGGAAAAGGTAACAGGCAGATCATTTTTTTTTTCCACTGGTGACCCACACAAAAGACTACCCCTGCGACCTCCACCTCTGGCAACATGGAGGAGAGCACCTTTCTACCCCAGGAATGAGCAGGCCAACTTTATTTTAACTAAAGAATGAGAGTGATTCCTAGACACTCCTGTTATTTATCTACTATACTATGTACGTTCTTGCTCTGGGCATTTCAAATACCCATAATAAAATCATGATCAATATATATATTTTCCGTCTTTCATGTCCATATCAATATTAAACTTCTAGTTTTATGCAGAGACAATGATGCCCAAAATATTACTTTTTAGTGGCCTATTAAGATATTAAAAAAAAATCAATAACAAGACTGACATGCAATATGTATTATAAAAGATCCATGAAAACTTATTTAAGATTTCACTTTCTTTCACTGTGATAGTAAGTGGCAAATAGTTCTGTCATCTACTGACAGTAGCAAAAGCAAGTTTATCTGAATGTATACTAAATATTCAATTGCCTTAGAAGAGAGGTGAAAGATAACATCAGCATTTATAAATCAGCGTCTGCACACACAAAAAGGCAATGCTATTTGTAAGGACTACAAGGGCTATATACATGACTTCTCAGTTGCTTATATTCTTGTTACATCTCCTGTATTTCTATGACCTATGATCATTCTCACCATTCTTTCCTATTTTTGAAGTGGAAATCTAGAAACAAACCCCAACGTCTTGTCTTGGCCATAGTACTAGAGAAACAAGAGGGAAGGGAAGAAGAATTATGTCCTGTCTGCCTGAATATCACTCACTTAGTCTTGACTGGAAAGCACTTGAACCTTTGGATACTTAAGTCAATCCTCTTCGTATCTAAAAAGCTTCATCTTCTTAATTGAAAAAAGCGAAGGATAAATAATTCTTTTTTAGCCCCCCAGAGGTATTTTGAGACTAGTTGGTTAACCCTGACATAATGTCTTAATTAGTTCACTTACTGTCGGTAATCACCACCTACATTAGAGGAAGTTTGGCGCTGGCAAAATAGAACTATTTCTACGTTTAATGGAAGGTTAAATGAAAACAAGAAAATAGATAAACAGGTATTTCATACATGAAATATGGAATATGAGAATTCAAAAAAACTCTGATAAGATCTGGATTGCAACTCAGTGATTCTCCCCCTTCCCCCCTTACCTAATTTTTTTTAAATCTGCCTTTAAAACCCATTGTACAAGAAAGGAAGCTCTAACTCTTGTGGAAATAAGAGTAAGAGCAAAAATGGAGCAGATTCTGGAAACATTAAAATTAATGATGTCTGAGAAATCATTATGGTTCTAAAGCTCAAGCCTGACAGCTTTAATTCAAGGCTCACAAAACCTGAGAAACAGTTAAATAAGCTGAGGGACCAGATGGTCTCAGTCTTTAGGGAATTCACTACAGACATAAATTGGGAAACACAAGTCAACAGTCAGAAACTAAAGATACTCTGAAGTATTTTGAAGGGTCTAATTTCTGATGAAAAGCTTCAGAAGATCACTTTTCTAGATAAAAACCAAAAATAAATAGTCATCAAGACTATTATTCTCAGAGATTTTTCAATGCTTACATTCCAAAAGGTTCATATTTGGTATCTCTATGCCCAAGGTCAGACCCTTGAAATGAGTTATTTTTGTAAAAACAGACATCGTGACTGGAGGAGGAAAGTTTACTCCCTCTTTGGTTGGATTTGTAACTTTAGCTTGTTTGATAAATAACCTGAAGTGAACCAGGCTGCCAAGAAGAAGAGTGAAACACTGAAGATTTAAATGATTGCAGTATACTATTTCATTAAGTTCAGTAGCTACAGTGAAGGGCAAGCATAGGAATTAATTAATTGCCCCAAACTCTTTAATCTTGCAAGGGGAATTTGTGTATTATCTTTGCTCACCTATTTACTTTCCTGCTGTATTAAAAAGAAAAAAAAAAAAAGCATGACACATGCATGAAGGATTATTTATGCACTACAGAAGACGGCCACATTCTACTGAAATTCTTCAGGTTGTATAATGCCACAGAAATCTAGGATTAAGGTAATAAAAATTAAACTTTGTCGGTAAATATGACCACTATCACTATCTTTTGAAAAAATAAAAGTTTACTTTTATTTTCAAAAGTAGCTGAAAAAAATTTGGTTTATTTTTTTTTTTTAAATCTGAAAAGCATATTCTGATCACAATATGTCATTAATCTGAATTTTGTATGTCATAGCACTTTGAGCCTTAAAACAAATTATTTCTAGAGTCTCTAACTTCAAGGAGGAGTCAGACTTTCAGAGCATAAGTAGCTATTCTGGTGCATCCTCTGCCTCCTAAGAGAGCTGAAGTTAGGGAAAAGACAGTTCTTTTGCTATTTTTCTGCTAAAAATGAAATTACTCAGGAATTCTCACATTTATACTGCCAGACTGAATTTAGTTTTAAAAGTAGTAGTCAAACATCTTCATCACCTGCCTGTTCCATCAACATTCCACGTAAAATTACTTACATGTTTTCTCACATGTTTTTCTTTAATTCCTACTGTTCATTTGTTGACACAGAAACCAAACATTATCACAACTGGATCTGGCAACCGTACTGCCACTCTTGTCAGAAAAAACAAGGATTAAATGCATATGAAAATTGAATTACCATTTCAGTCTTTAGGGGGCTCTCTTTAGGTTAAAACCGAAGCATTTCAGTGCTGCTGGTGGGAAGTGCGTACTGCCCAGGAGCCTGCCCATGGGCTCTGCCTGTTGCTCCTTAAAGATGTAAATGGTTTCACTCTCTAGGACTTCAGTTGTGACAAAAACTTCTGCGGTTAAAGTGTAACAACATAAAACAAACTTCTTTCAGCTTCTAGTACAGATAATTATAGGTAAATAGAATGTCTTTCAAGTTGTTATAAACTGAGAAAATTATGGCAGACTGGAAAAATCACATTACATTTCCCGATTAAAAAAATATAAAATAATAGAGCTATTTAGTTCATGCCCGAGACAGGTCACTAATGATGGATAATGCATCGGTGACTCATAAAAAAATAAGAAAAGAAATCAGCCTTTATTAGGAAATGGAGACTCATCTCTATAAGAGCAGTCTCATTAATAAAAATCAGTCAACAAGAATACCCACCCAATTTTGCTTCTAAATGATACAGACCAAGCCAAACTGTCTCTAACACTAACTCTATTAACAAACCCCAAAATGCAGACAATCCAAGTTAGGATAAACTTATTCTTGAATTTTTCTATTGTCCACAAATGCAGATGATCCAAAAGCTCTAGAGTAGCTCCTCACTGTTCTGTGTTTTGTTTATTTGGGGGGTTTTGTTGTGGTTTTGTTTTGTGTCTTTAAAGAAAAGAAAAGATAATGTAGATATTCTACAGCAAAAAAATCTAAACAATTCTGCAAATGCATTTTTTTCCACTGCTGCTACTGTTTAGCATCACAGCAGGTAGACAAACGCTTTATTCAGTGTCCAGTCCTTATACCCCTCACTGTCGCTAGCACTGGTAACAAGTCTGTCTCTCCCAGAGGAAGACCAAATGATGTCTTTTTTTTTTTTTTTACCCCCTGCCATAAAATGCTGAGAAAAAAAAATTGCATGTGCATTGAAGCGGTTGGAAAAAATGGCCCCCCAAATTTATAACTCTTTCAGACTTTCACATGAAATAGATTTTGATAAAAGAAACTAATTCTTTTTTATTTTCTCAATGACTTTTAAGACAGAAGTTTGAATTTTAATATATTAAGACAGGTAAGTAACTGCTGGTTCCTTCTTCTCTTATCCCAGTATGTTTCTCCCATCTTCTCACCATATATCATGGTAAACCACGAAGCATTAAAAAGGAAATTTGTTTCAAGGTTTTGGAAAGACATGGAACTAATCAAAACATTTGGAAGAAAGGACAGCAGTAAAATTTCCTACCCTATCAGACTACCAGCTGCTTATGGGAAAGTAGGCAGGGCATCCTATAACTCATCTTATGTAAATACTATACATCAAACCTATGCCAACAACAACACATTATTTATCTGAAACTTCAGATAAATTCTAATGCTTTTTTCTCTGTGAATAGACTTCAATTTTATTTGCACGTCAATTATTTCCCCCTTCCAAAACTAACACTTTTGATGCATCATTTCTAGGCTGTTGCGAGCATATTTTCACACTTCCAACTCCTATTTTCTGTTAGTGCAATCTAATTTTCTATAAGCAGTCTTGAAGGCAGCCAGCTGACATCAGACAGGCCTACACCACGGTTAGATAAATATGATTTCACAATAACAGGTCTGCTCTCACCTCAGTCCATCAATTCTTAGTATGAAAACGAAGGTAGATGTTTCTAGAGACAAGAGGCAGTGATAAATACCTCACTTCTTATAAAACTGTGGGTATCTAAACCTCAGATTTATTTCTCTGATAACAGTTAGTCATATTGCGGCTTTAAGAGAGGCTATATTTTACTGCATATCATTATTTTGTCCTTACTGATACTAAATCATTTTGATCCTGATAAGGTCAGCCCAGAACGCAGCCGCCACACCAAGCAAATAAATAATTATTTCAGCCTCTCCACCTAAATTTGATCTAGTGAATAGCTCAGAAAAAGAAGCAAAAGTCAGACCACTTCTAACAAGATTAACGACACAGCAGACCTCTGTGTTCTACAGCAGAGCAGCAGCATCCAGCTCTTGCCTGCTCTTCAGGCTAGAACCATAGGATCTCATCAGCCGACCACACCAGGAGCAGGCGCTGGGTGGGGTGGGAGGAGCGGGCACAACTTCCCGAAGCACAGGCCTCTCAAGAAACGGAGCTGTGATTTATAATGGTGGTAATGGAGTCATTTTCTCCACCCGTTACCACATTACCAGCAATCAGGAAAATCAAAGGTTTCGCATTTCTTTTTGCCTGACTCGCATGAATGTCTAACCACCAAAAATTATTAGTCTGATAAAAACTAATCTTTGTCAAAGAAAAGGAGAAAAATACGCAAGTGCTGAATAGTATTTACCACAGCCATGCTGAATTGTTGCAAATAATCCGAGATCAAAGTACCTACAGAAGGACTAGTAAATTTCAAAATAACAAAAAGAAAGCTATTCTATTTTTTTAAATATCTGATCGCGGATAATCTGACTGGCACAATGTCCAGGCAGATGTTTTTCAAGAGCTGTATAATACCTGAACCCTTGTACTCTGCTAGTTCTTACTAGCAACTCCGGAGGGCCTGTGGGATTATTTTCTAGTAAACTATGAGCAGTGAATGTCCTGTGAACATGCACGTCTTTTACCCTATTTCATTACAATAACACATTTATTTGGATTGATTTGTGTATTTAGGACTGCAGCGTGTTGTTATTAAAAAACTGAAATATAATGAGTAAAGTTTTATCCATCTTCTCTTTTGTCAGTGGTAGTAGTCATTGTAATTTAGGTATTTACAAAACTTAATGAGGCAGTTGCTGAGCTATTTTTACACGGTTTATATTGCACATGTTTAAATAATACAAAAGCTTAGCTGACTAAAAAGAATCTACAGCAATTCAACAATAAAAAGAAATTTTGCCTCAATGTGCATACTATGTACTGGGTTTTTTTCCAATTATCTCATCTAGCTGTTTTCTAATTATCTATCTCCTTGTTATTGAGATGGTCTCCAAGGAGCCTGTCTAATGATTATTCATTGAATTTCTTTAATTTGGAGGAACATAATTAGTGCTTTCACAAGAAAACCACCAGTGATAGCAAAGTAAATAGGTGAATACTAAACACATTAATTGAAGGCTGCTTGGTTAGTGTTGTACATAACATATGGAAATATTTTGCTGGTTTTCCAAGTTTACTGCAAAGATTTCAATGCAGGCTAAAGAATTTCCTTTACATGTCAAGTTTGAAAATCTTATCTACACATTGTTGTCTTGGTCAAACTGCTGGAAGATCAAGGGAAAAAAGAAAAAGAAAAGACTACAGTTTCCCAAAAGGGAACAGAGGAAAAATTCGTCATTGATTGGTGTGTACTACGGCAACAACCACAAATCCCCCCCTTTTTCCTATTATCCTGGACATGCATGATTTCTCATAATACTGAGGCCACAGGTCAATCTTTATAGAAAAGTATTGGAACAGTAGCAGTAGATTAAACTCTTAATTATTTCATGAGAAGGTAGTACCATAGTCTCTCACAGACTTCTTGAATCAGAATGACATCCTTTTTCCCCAAAAACATTAAGAATCCTCGCTGTTCATCAGAAGCCAGATTTTAACCTGAAACTGGATTTTCAGAAATCCTGTTAAGCTATGCTTAATTTTTTGACAAAACATTCTCTGGCAACCTAAGCAGCTAATGAAATCCTCCTCACAATGATGTGTGTTACTTGTCAAAACAAATTAGTTGCATCTCCATTACTCCAAAGTTACTACGTATTTTCCAGAGGTAAAAATGGATTGATCCTCTTGAAGCAAGAAATTTCCCTTGTACCCTCCAAGCAGAAGTTTTTATCTCAGCGTCAATCCATTTTCAAAGCACTTGACAAAACCAGCTCAAGCTTACACCTTTATCTATTTTACATGCACTATCGAGTGCACATAGTTTTAAAAGCATGCACACATGGCTGAGCAGAATGCTAATCAAGATATTGCTGTGTTCAGAGCTAATTTGTTTGTTTTTCTCAAAGTTACAGGTAATTTCTTGTAATACCTGACCTGTACGCTTTCAAATTTAATAACTTCATCGGTGTTACCCTGGCCTTTGTCAATATCTTATATTGGGTTGGAAAAAGGATTTCCTGACAAGATTTGTCACTTAACAATGTGAATTAGGTTTCCATTCTCTTATAAAAATAAAATAGTAGGATAATTCAGGCTTCTCTAATTCCTGTCTTTTGAAAATTGAGACCAGAATCACAAGACAGTGTTACATGTTCTGTCACCTGAAAAACCTTAGTTGACTTCTTTGAAGTCAAAGTAAAACACAGAAGTGTTTGGCCAATACATTTGTCCAAAAACTTCCCCTAAGCCTGATTGCTAATGCTTTCATTAAGTAGGTGTGTAGGCTGCCATTATTATTGCTGTGACAAATGCAGCTTGGGATGCTTGTATGAAACTTTATCTGAAGCAGAGCCACAAGCATCACCATCAACAGGCATCATGGTTTAAAGTTTTAGGTACATCTGGATAAAGATGGATAAAGATGATCAGTTGTCATTGTTACCAAGTTTTTCTGAGTTACTCTGCATCAAGGAGGGGTTACAAAGAGCTGTGAGTATGTGAAACAACCGTGTCTAAATACCAAAAGGTGCAGTGGATGTGGGGCTAGTTGTGCCATTGTTCTGGTTTGAAGTCAACCAGAATTTCTGTTCAATAATTTTGCTGTTTAACTGGGCCTCTTCTAACTAACTAAACTCCGAAATTAACAGCACGTTGTGCAGAAACTGTTCACTCTCAGAGTGATAAGACTTGATTATGCCAAGGAATGGTGTGCAGAGAGGCTCCAGCTTATAGTTACTGCTACAACAACCAAGGTCAGCTAACTTTGTTATTTGCCCCATTGGAGGGTCAGAAGTGGAAAAGGGCTAATGGGTCACACCTCTAAGAAGGAATGGACAGGACCTGACCAACAGGGTATTCCATCCCATCCACATCACACTCAGTATACAAACTGAGGAATCAAAGGGTCAACTCTTTTTCTTCAATGGCTNCAGCTTATAGTTACTGCTACAACAACCAAGGTCAGCTAACTTTGTTATTTGCCCCATTGGAGGGTCAGAAGTGGAAAAGGGCTAATGGGTCACACCTCTAAGAAGGAATGGACAGGACCTGACCAACAGGGTATTCCATCCCATCCACATCACACTCAGTATACAAACTGAGGAATCAAAGGGTCAACTCTTTTTCTTCAATGGCTGATGTTCAAGCAGGACCTTGTCTGTTCGTCTGCCTTTGATCCCAATCTGAGCATTCTTGACTCCAGGTCCAGAATCCAGCTCCTGTCCATTGCCACGTCCAGTCTGGGACTTTCTCTGTGCCAGGCATCTTGGGAGCTTGATATGTTTTTCTATCTATTCTATACCTTTTAATTATCATTATTTATTACTTCATTAATTTATTACTTCATTAANCATTCTTGACTCCAGGTCCAGAATCCAGCTCCTGTCCATTGCCACGTCCAGTCTGGGACTCTGTGCCAGGCATCTTGGGAGCTTGATATGTTTTTCTATCTATTCTATACCTTTTAATTATCATTATTTATTACTTCATTATTTATTAATATTTCATTAAAGTACTTCATTTTTCTCCTAAACTCAGAAATCCCTTCATGTCTTTCTCTCCTGTCTTTGGAGAGAGGGGCCATCTGTCCTTCTGATTGGCCAATCCAGCCAAAACCAGGGCAGACATTTGGAGCCTAAGGCAGTTGCTCTACTTTGCTTTCTAGAGGGGTCTACCTGTTTCTCAGCTATTTCATTGGGTAGGTCAGGGAAATATTTAGATACCATGAAGAGTCCTCTTACCATAGTTGTTGCTATCAACCCGTGTCAAGGTAAGTGCCTCAGCTTAGTTGAGTCTTCATGTTCACAAATGCTATTCCAGCAGTTACATTGGTTTATTTTGAATATGGGCTAAGCAAACACTCAATACAAGAAGACACTGCCCCAACACTGCCTCAACAAACATCTTTTTAATTTACCAAACACAATCATGGTATATAGCCTGCCTACTATTTTGTATTTTGCTCAGAGAACCATGGGAAGAATATTCAAACAATTAAAACTTATTGAAACAATTCAGCAAACGTTTTTACATTTATCGCATCTAAAATTCCTGACAGAATTTTTACATATTTTAATTGAAAAATCCTACATTCAAAACAATTTTTTATGAGGGCAAACACCCCTATCAATGCTTACAGTTACTGAAAACAGAGTTCTTTTACCAAGCTTCCAATTTGTATTATAAAAAAGTATCAGAAACCCCCTCCAGCATAGAGCTTTCAAATACTTCTCTGCCTAAGGAAGCCACACAACACTAAATGATAATAATCCACTAATTTCTTGAAAATTTCTGCACTGCAAAAAAGGAAATGTGTATTCAACCCTTGCCAGGACCATCTTTATCAGGAAGTTTCCCACCTATTATAGCATGGCAGTCACCTTATCTCACTTATTGAAGCCTCACAAGCAGGCAAGATGTGCTTGACAGCTTCTTTTGCCAAGAGAAAAGAATGGAAAAAAATTAAAACTAGCCCAAAAGAACTAATGATTAGTTTAAGTGATAAACAGTGCATTAGTACACTGGAGAAAGAATCAAAGTCAGTTTCTAATGTATTACCTTCCTCTAGAGAAAACAGAATCAATGGAAAAGTAAATCCTAAAATAAGGACATAATAAACATTGTAGTAAAGAGAAATAAAAATGTCATAGAAGAGATTGAAAAATCAGTGAAAGAGAAACGGGTGAAAATGGTTCTGATTATCCTAAATTGCAGTGATTATTCTAGATTTGCCAAATCAATAAGCAAATTCCTCATGTCCAAAGCTGACTTAAGTTCTAAGGAATTCTTTGGTAAGGATAAAAAAGTAGAAACAGATTATTTTTAAAAAAGACTAATTCTTCAAAGCATTGCAAGGAGTAGTATTTAAAAAAAAAAAAGAGGATGGCATTGTGACTTGATGTCAAAGCACTTGGATTTCATAGAGTAGAGCTGATCTTCATACAAGAGGAGATTACAAGATGATATGGTGATCTTACTGTGGATTTGTGTGTATCTAATGCTCTGGGAAGTCAATCAGAAAAGGTGGCCTGTCCACCCTATGGCAATAATCACTGAAGCAGGATTTACTACCGTCATGTGCCTGAACTGGGTAACAAATACAGATCTGATGGATTCACTACTCTAACTCTCTTCCTGCTCTCCAAGTCTGACAACCTGTAGGACTCTACAACTAATTCCAACAAGTTTCTGCAAATACAGTTAGAAATGATGAACCTAAACATGCAGACGCTTCTTTCAAATAGTATGGGATTTCTGCCTCTCTACAAAGCATACCCACGTGGCCAGCAAAGCTTTCTGTGGTTAGGAAAGATGGACTAGGGTTTACTCCAACAAATAGTAGTCTCACTGAATCAGCTCTAAGTATTTCTCTTGCTGCTTAAGGGCTATTCAGGTGCTTGTACTACAAAATAAGGACATAGGAGCCAATATAATTGGAAAATATAAAAAGGTCCAAGATGACAAAAGCAGCTGGGTATCTTGACATGTGTTGTCAGCAGCTTTATGAAAAATTTCTGTACCTGTGACTTCTCACTGTTAAGTTTTCCTTCAGTTCTGTAGACTTATGTGCTTGTTTACTCTACAAAGATAAAATTTGATAAATTAATATGTATTTTTATTAAATTTTATGCTGTGCTCTGCCTGGGTTGGCCGCACTACCTCGTTATGTGACATAACTCCAGTAAAATTACACTTACTGTATTTTTATTGTATTGCTGTTTATAGATCATAAAGAATACATTAATAATTTCTTCTATCCTTTAATTTTTCAAATTGTTAATTTATTTTTGCTTAAGCATGCAAGGGACTGCAAGATAATTGCTAAGAAAGCTACTATTGCTTAACAGTATGAAACTGTTGATAAAGAAGCTCAAAAATGTCACGGTCAAGCAAATCAATGCACAAGCATTCATTCAGCCTCTGAAACCTCCCCAGCCATTTCTGAACACTGCATTTTGTAACGTCTATTTCAGCAGTAGCATGGCATTGCTACAGCTCTAAAAACTAAGTGACAAAAAGCATACAGATTTTTCAGTATGTAGTTCCACAGTTAAAATGATCTACCTTATTTCTCACCGAGATAAGAGGCCAGTAACTCCTCCTGCATGGCTTAGCAGAAGAAAACGCTCAACCAGAATGCGGTAACAAGGTGAAACAGAGAAAAAGGGAGAGGAAAAATACCTGTGGTTTCAATACCCATTAAGGAAAGACCAAGATGTTCTACATGGCATAAGTATCACACAACCCAGAGTGATATGGGGTTGGAAGGGACCTCTGGAGACCATCTAGTCCAACCTCCTGCCAGAGCAGACCCACCCAGAGCAGGCTGCAGGGGAACCCAGGGGGGTTTTGAACACCTGCAGAGAAGGAGACTCCACCACCTCTCTGCCTGTTCCAGGGCTCTGCCACCCTCAAAGTATAGGAGTTCCTCCTCATGTTTAGATGGAACTTCTTATGTTATGTTATTTTTAGGAAGATGTGGAGAGAATGTGTTCAAAAGATGATCAAGAAAAGTTAGAACAAGTTATTAAAAGTCTTAATTTAAAGTAAATGAACAAACTGTATTCCGCTGAACCGAATTACTCTACTGTGATTCTGGATAAGGGTGCATACTTAGGTTTTCACTTAAATACTTTCAAAATTCATTCAGATTAATTTTTCCCAGTGTCTGCGTGTAGATAAAACCCTTAAACTGAGTACAAAAGGAAATGAAGAAATGATGCATTCAGTGCCACTAGAAACTGCTATTTCTACAAGAATCTTCTTAAAAACTCATAGATTATTAATTTTTAATGTCCTGTTTTTATTTTTGGTGCATTATTTCAATATATACATATTGAAAGCCAGAGAGGTGATAGCCCTGTGCCCTCTGTGGCCCTTTCAACTACTGAATAAAGTGGCGTTGGTTCCATTATTTCTCCTCTGCACGGCAGCGTGGTAGGCTTTTACAGCAGCACGGGAGAAAGCAGTAGCAAAGCCAACGACGCAACGTGGGAAGACGAGCGCTTCAGAGTTCTAGTGCTGGAGAAGTCTTCCTATGCTTTTTTCTTCTTCATAGTTGCGTGAAGACCCCACCACAGCTGTAGAGAGATCTGTACTCTGTTCCATTACTGCACTGTCGATGTTTAATTTAGTGTCCTGAAGTTGTGAACCTCACTCCGGTGCTTGTTCACTGAGCTGAATAAACGCGTCCTCCCCGAGTCCTCAGGTTACGTAACATCTTCACATCTGCACATTTTGCCTACAGAAGGTATATTTCATTTTTTTTTCATTCTCCTACCCATAGCTCAGTTGCAGGAGACCTGTTTCATTTTAAATAAAGTCTATTTTTAGATCTTAATTATTTGGACTGCCGTGTAAGGCCAACCAATTTTACAATTGTACCTCTTACTGCAAACTCAGCAAATACACGGTAGCTCACACCAGTGGAAAATGGAAGGCATATTGGAAAGCAAATCATCATCTACAAACCTAACTCTTCCTAGTGGTGATAGTGTTTTAGTAGAAATAAGATTGCCAGGGTGTGCCTCCTGCAAAAGCAACTACTACTAGCAGAAGCCTGAATGAATACATTACCACCTCTCAAGGATGAGCTGATAATTAGGAGAAGCAACTGCTCAGCAGTTCATGCTTATAGTGCCTTTTATTTTTTTCCTTTTTTTTTTTTTTTTTAAAGTTATAACAAAGTGGGTAAGATATTTCCAGGAATTCACAGATCATTAGCTTACAAACTAAATACATACTCCTTTTTCAGGGCAGTGATTCTATTGGGACTATACCATGGTAAACCAGGCCCAAATAGTATAGCGGCAGGTTTTCCAACTAGTTATTGCAGACAGCCAGCTATCAATAAATTTTAACATTCACTGCTAGTTTTCAATTATGTATAGAGTGATTCTCCATACTTTAGTGAATCCCAAGAAACAAACCACCTGCAACTACACAGGTACCCAGTGAGTCTCATCCTCTTTGAAAGGATTCCTTAAAGAAGCTCTAGCAATTGCACTGTGGAGGAAAACAAAACACCAAAACTTGATTCTGCCATGATTTGATTCATGCCAACTCTAAGAACAAGATGCACTGTATTTCAAAATTATTATGTACATTCTGACATACACCCCTAGAGACTTCCCTTAAGTCAGACATGGATTTTATGAAAAGAAAGGATTGAAATACAGGCGACAAATCAATCAGGTACACTGAAAGCCCACCACAGAGAATGAAGAACGTTGCTCTGGTGAAAGTAGCTGTTCGGAATGCACATGTAATCCTGTTTTATGGGGAAATTAAGAATGTACATATTTAAATGATCAGTGCCACTTACGTAGTACATTTGATATTCTGTGGCACTTGTGTAGATCCCTGCTGTCATCAGGAGTGCAATGATAAAGGCTGAAGAAACACAACATAGCCGTAAATAACTTCAGTTCAATGAGTCTGACAATTATATGCAATTTTGATAGACTATATTTAGTAAGAGTTTCAAATCTGTTAGACACTACACAGTACTGATCAAAGTGAGCTTATGAAATACAGAAGGCCTTCTGTAGCATAATATCGCAGAAACGTGATTTTCTTATTTTGGCCTAAGCGTCAAGTCCTAAGAATACTCTTCTTCTTTCAGAGCAGCAGCATACGCTGGTCAGTGAAGCATACACTATGCAGCTGTTTCATCTACTGTCTGACCTGTACATACTGAATTAGCCATTGTGTTTTTCAGTTCTGGTTCATCAGACTTTTGGTCTGAGGGGCTTTAATCTAAATTTAGCAAAAGAATACAATTCATGTTATCTTGTCTATCCATAATTCATATCCTCCAGCCTGTTTTGATCCAAAACAATTAGCCACTTTTTGGGTTTTTTTTCTCCTTTTGTTTAAACATTAACACAGGATGTATGAAAAAATTCAATATAGCAATTAATGGCAGAAAAACTCCAGGACTGCAGTTTGATAGTGCATGAATATATACTTGCACACACAGAGACAATGTTAACAGATGCGGAATTTCTAACGATCACCATTGGTCCTGCTCTCAGGTTTTGCATTTGCATTACTGCATTCTTACATTAAGAAAGAGAGCTATTTCTACATCTATGTATAACATAATATATATATAATATAATTTAGTGAACAGTAAAACCAAACGTGGTACCATAAGACCTAACCTATTAAGATGTCTCAAAACTTCAGATAACTTTTTTTTTCTTCCAAAGAAGGAACCAATTTCCTATATTTCCAGTCTTCTGGATACATTCTGTGGTTGATGAAACCCAGAAGGCAAGCAAAGGTGGATATAAAAGAGAGACCATGTTTCCTTTTCTCTCCCTGTTTTTCTCCCAAAGCATCAAGCCCATTAGAGGCAGGAAACAAGACTAAATTGAGCTTCAGACTAACCCTTTGTGGCTCCATCAATATCCCTAAACTCCGCCACTTTTCACTAATACTTGAAATAATATGAGATTCAAATTTCTTATTGAAGTACTGAATCTTTCTAGCTATTTTAAGTACAATTGTAATTTCTGATTAGTATTTTTTAAAATTACTCTTTAGTAAATCATTGATAGCAATAGTAGAAAGTGGTACAAGCCCCGGATAAAGAGTCATTTAAACCCACTTGTTTTTCTCACATTCACTGAGAAAATCTAATAGTCTGTATTTCATCATGAAGTTCTCTCAGAAAAAAAGCAAAGCTGCATTTGAATTTAATTCCCCCCAAAAGATAGTGAAGCAAATTAATTTCACTTAGAATGACTGACTGTGTATAAAGTCATACAATGAATATCTGTTTAGAATTCCTTTCTCTGTAAAATAACATAAGTGCTTCATTAATCTGGAATTAAAGCCAATAAGTTCCTTCCTTGATCATTTAGAAACTCAACAACTGTAAGTTCCTTCACTGACAGTTTGGGAGTACAATAACAATAATTTATAATAATGAATTAATCATAGAATCACAGAATGGTTCGAGTTGGAAGGGACCTTCAAGATTATGGAGTTCCAACCCCCCTGCCCTGGGCAGGGACTCCTCCCACCAGCCCAGGTTGCTCCAAGCCCCATCCAGCCTGGCCTTGGACCCCTCCAGGGATGGGGCAGCCACAGCTTCTCGGGGCAACCTGGGCCAGGGTCTCACCAGAGGCACTAATCCTTATGTAGAACTAAGGAATTCTGAAGATGTGATGTTTTATGACTCACAGTCAGGGAGTTATGTGATGGTCACGTCTGTACTTTTCAGGCCTGTATGGACTATGTGAAATAACAATTCTACTAATCCACAAACTCGCTTTCATGTATTTAATGTATATTATGCCAAGAATAAATAAATCAATAATGCCGGGAAGAGTTCTCAGTCTGAACATGAATCAGTATATCAACCTTCATTTAGCTAAAAATCCATTTCTCATTGGGATGGGTTCAAGAAATACTATGCACGTCTTTGTGAGAAGCCCATTGGGACAGTGCCATGAACACACCCCATGTGACACAGGACATTCAGACTAACTTGGCAGACAAGAATGAAGAATTACAGTCTCAGACTACTCTCCTAATAACACAAGTTTGTCATAAAGGATTTTTTTGTTTTTTTCTTAAGAAGAAATTAACAACTCTCTCCTCCTCCCCCGTAAGATCTCTTCCTCTTCACACCCTCCGACAATATACATTTTAACAGAGCGGAGAATGATCCCACGAGGACTGTAAACCCAACAAATTGTTTCTGCTAAGATAGATACTTTTCTGTTCTCCTTTCCCCACACTTTTATAGTTCATTTTCGCTCTGTAATTTTTTTTTTTTTAGAAGACATTCCTGACATTCAGAAAATAGATCAAACTCAAGTAGCTTACAGGCACTAGAAACACATAATAGCACTTGTCCTTTCCTTTCAGAAGAATAACTGTTGCTAACCCCATACATAGAAACCAGGAGTCTAGTCTCAAAAATCACGACACTTGCTTAAAAATTCTGTAAGAAAGTTATTTCTATACACACAGGTGTATGTGGGTGTGTGCTTCCAGATGCACACAAGTTTACCAATCTTTTCATGCATTACAGAATACCTTGATTTTTAAAACAATAAAATCCTCGGATCGTTATGTATTTTTAGTAAATTACTCTATTGCAGCAACAACTACTGCAAGGATTTTTTTTTTATTATTTCACAGGTTTTTATGGATATATTTAGATTGACAAGTCAGAAAATACCAAGTACTTCTGAATTCACCATGATACTGAACATCTCCCAAGTTCTACGAAGTGGTAACGGCCAATGAAATAAGGATAGATTGAAGCCTTCAACCCAAAAAAGAGACTTAACAGATTTCTACTAGTATCTTAATGGTATTTTTGGAAGTGATAAAAAATTCAGGGGTGAATTTCTTCTCCCAGCTAGGCTCCCCCAAACCACAGAAACAATACTTTGCCCAATTAAATAATTTCTTCATAAACAGCAAATAAAAAGGCACTATTGCCAGTAGCAACTTTAACTCAAACTTCACTTCCTCTGTCACAGAGACAGTTGTGAAACATACCAGCCTTTTCATGATTCGCCTCATTGGTATACTTGTCTCTTCATAAATCACTTTAAAAGAGGTATTCTACTTAATTGTACCCCTAGGTCCACACTGTGCTTAAAATATAGAGGTAACATACCCGCTTCCCGGACTGAAAATTTGCATTCCATTCCTGAATTACACTATATATTCAATAACAGCTATTTATCTGGCTATATGTGTATATATAAATATATATATAAAAAGAGAGAGACCGTCTCTGGAAACTCCCACAACAAAAAAATTATAGTTTCCCAACTACCACATAGAAAATCACATAGATTAACTCCTCTACATCCACAAAACCAAAATCCACTCAAATAATCTTTGATACAGGAACTTATATACTGCTACATTTTCCCCAAGCACACCAGATCCTAAAAGAGGAGCTCCAGCCAATGCTGTCACTTGTGTAAGGAAAAAGACTGTACGGTTCAGAGAGCACCTTTACACCACATGCAGGGTTTGAATTCTCCAAAAGGAACCTCCTCACTTCTGTGCCATTGGACATTTTCCCCCTAATTATCACAGCTGGAGACTGGAAATTTAGGAAAACAATTAGAATTTCTAGGAGAAGAACCCGCATTCAGAAAAAAAGATTCCAGCCATATCACCTGGTAATCATCAAATTGATCTATTTCAGTGAACTCTTTGTCATCATCAAACTATTTGTGGCCCAACATAAACCAACAGGAATCAAACCAACCCAAGAAAAAAAAAAAAAAGACTTTTAAACACACTTTTGTAGTTACTAAAATTATCCATTTAAGAAATTAGAAATGCCATCTGTAACAGCAAAACCAGGTAAACAACCATGTAGTGAAAAAGGGTTTGAGAAAGAAAATGTAATTCTGCAGTGGATGCTGACGTATGTTCTGTTCGCTGGCATCAAGCTTCCGCAGTGAAAACAGAAGAGGCATTAGAAGGAAGAATATAGAAAAGAGTAGTTGAAGATATTCAGCTTCTAAGCTGTTCTACCAAAAATGTTAAAAGTTGAAAATTAGGGTGTAATTCCTCAGATGTCAATGCAGAATTGGGAATTCCACTAGTATGCAGTGTGCTACTTGTTCATTAGTACCTTTGTACTATTGAGTTAACTTAAAATGCGTTCTAACAACTAATGTGCTGTGTTATTAACCGTTACTGTGTCAATATGTTTTTGTTATGATATTTATCTTAATCCACATACAAACTATTATTTAACAGCAGAATGCACATGAAGGAGTCTGATAGTTTATACCAAGAAACTAATCTTACAATGCCCTTTAAGAAATCCCCAAAAGAACTTTCTGTAGCAAGAGCAATGGTGAAAAAAATCAGAAGAAAAGTCTTTTATCCAACCATTGTGGAAGAGAGAGAGATGATATATCTCTCAGATATATACTGATGGCATACCTAAAATCACTATGAATCACGTCTGCTCAGGACTAGAAGCTTGTTTCACAAGAAAGCAAATGTGAGTTCAAATAACAGAATTTTATATCAAATACAAGCCAGTAATTTTCACAGTCCTTTTTGTCCTTTTTTTTTTTTTTTTTTCAAGCAATTCGTATTTATTCTCACTACTTCATATAGATCTACAAATTAGATGCCCAAACTATACATAGGATTAAAGGAGAACCAGTGAAATAACTTTAAGTTTTGAACACAATACATCTCCAAAACATTAAAACCATAAACAGTGAAATTCAGAAAACACTTCCAGGTGGCTCACATTATTTGCTGCCCTTGTTTCACCTGGGAAAGAGTTAATTTTCTTTCTAGTGATTATGAAGGAATTTCTGCCATAGGTATTGTTTTAGTTGTTGCCAGGTGATGTTCATGCATTTCAAGGACTCTTTTCAGCTTCCCATAAAAGCTGAGAAGGAATATAGACAGAATGAGGGAAGAGCCAGTAGAATATTCCACACCGCAGCCATGGTCAGCACAGGTACACGGCCCTCCAGGGGATGGGCTCTTGCAGTCACTGCCAGGTCACCGGGCAGTGAGAGCGACTTGGGTCATTATTGTTAATATTATTGTTATCTTTCTTTTCTGATACTGTTCTTTCAAACAGTCTTTATCTCAACCCTGAGGTTTTGTTTTATTTGCTCTCCTTTTCACCCTCTTCTCCCTACCCTTTTTGGAAGGGGGCATGAGTGAGTGGCTGTGTGGTCTCAGTTGCCAGCTGGGGTTAACCCACGATTTTTGCAGCATAAGCTTTTTATCTGCTAAGAGAGAAGTGCAAAAGAGAAGAAGGGCTGTGGGCCTGTAGCTCTACATTTTAAAGTTTACACCAAGCACCTATGAAACAGAAAAAAGCGATATAGTAGATTTTTCCTACTTTCAAAAAACATGATGTATATTCAGTTTTATATGTTAAAACATACATTAAATAAATATAAGGATTGTAATAACCCTTCTGCACACCTAATATCATTGACCTTTGCCACATGTGCATGAACAGTATTTTGGCACTCAATGTTTAGAACGGTCTGCAAGAGCAGGATAGCCATCCACGTTATAGAACAGCACAGAAGTACGTGCAGAGAAAAGAAAGTATTGAGCATAGAGTACCAAACTGCAACTACTGAAGACATCACAGTAACCATAAATACATAGAGACGTTGTTTGAGAAGGTATAGAAGTAAGAGATCTAATAATAATAATAACAAATAATAATAATAACAAATACGTCATTTGAGCATTCTGGAAGAAGAAAGAGAGGGGCAGTTTGTCTTACCTCGTCTTCATTTTTGAAATTAAACCCATCTAATCAACTGAACAACAGAGTGGAACTGAGCTAGTACTTAGGGTACAATCTAAACACACCTGCAAGCAAATTAACGCCTGCACAGAACATACTGGTGTAAATACCACACTGTTGTAATTCTAATTGGTTTTGTAGGACAGTAGGAAACCATTTTGGAACCAAGCTTGGTTCTTGCACTCTGGCTTTCACACTTTCAGTGTAAATTTCAATTATTATTTATATAAACATTAGTTTTTGCATTAATGAGAAAGTAAATTATTGCACACTTTGCTACTAAGCAGCTTCCAAATGGATATAATTAATTATCTACTGAGTACCTGAACATTTCACATATGGTGGATTGTAGGAAAGGAAGGCATTTTCATTATAAAACCAATTTTCTGCCCCTTCAGGCTTTCCCCTTCACAATTGCTCTTTGGGTTTCTAATTCTGTGATTTAACTTACGCCAAATGCCATGTCACTTGTTGGTGGAAACCTTTGCATTAGGTTCTGATCAGCATTCCTGGTAAATTTTACACTTTAATTTACTGTTCTTCATACATTATTTGTACGGTTTGACATTCCAAATAATTTTATGCAAGAAAAATCTTCCTCTTACATACTGATTGTATATTTTCCAGTAAATATCTGAGACAAGAATATTTCTAAAATTGTATAACGTCTCAAAGTGGAATAAGCAAGTAATTGTAGGATCTTGTCATTTTTTTTTTTCACGGTTAACATGTCTACTACCAAATTATAGTACCAATTTAACTTTTAGCATTTCATCACACAGGCAACACCTGTAATACAACCTGACAAATCAAAAGGTCAGTCTGGCTCAGAGCGTATAAGGAATAAATAGAGTTGAAAAGTTAAATGGAATTCATGGAGAATACTCTGAGGAATTCAAATTTCAGGGATTACAAGTGAAAATATACTGTTTGAAACTTAACTTCTAATTGAGTTATGTAACAGAAGAGTAATTAGAGAGAGAACAAGACTTTTTATTTTACAAATGTTTTCAATGAAGCTGAAACTGCAAATTATGTTAATTTTTATGAACATAACTTAATGCTTTCCTTGAAGTCCAGGCATGAACACTCAATCTACAGTCTCCTACAAACTACATAGAAGGTTACGATAGTACAGGAGGTATAAAAATTCATTTTATGTTGAAGTAATTTTCGTGAGTCAGAGGAAGGGTCAGCTGTGTAACTGATTATCTTTGCACACTGGAGATAGTTTGCAGAATGAGGCTGGAACAGAAGATTAGGTTCAAAGTATGGTTGAGGTCTGGTATCAGTTGGGAATCAGACACTGGGTTCATACTGAATGGCACTCAAATTTTATAAGCTGTTTTCACATTTTCCAAGTTTAAATGTTACGTCAGCCTTGATGGAGTGTCATTATTGTGACATCCTCAGACCACAGCCAGGTCATGAGTTAGAATTGTGCCTTGGGAGCATTCCTGTGACCAGGATCTCAGGCTGGAGTCCTGGAGTCCCAGGCTGGGAAGGTGCCCTCAAGCCTACTTAAACAGATTAAAACAACTACTGTGTCATAACACAAGCCACTGTATCAAAAACTAGAAAGATATACCTGAGCCATTTTTTTCACCCAGTAGAGTCCAGTCAGGTAGCAAAAGCTCTCTACTAACAGCAGTAACGGGATCTAAGAGATGGCATCTGGGTCTAAATCCTACAAGGAAAACCTTTTGATTTGCAATAGAGATAAATGATTCTATCCAGCCTTTCAGATTGGTTACCGGCTACAGAGTCAGAATTAGATTTAAAGATAAAAAATTGTGTATCAAACTGTAATAAAATTTTGCTTTAGGGCATTTGGAAACACTGCAAGTTACTCTATAAAAGACTTAGCGTGTATTTGAACTGTAAGTGGATATAGGTATATTTGAACAGTAGTCTCCTGAACTTCTCAGAAAGGTAGATCCCTTTCAGTGCCTTTCAAACTAATTAATTTACAAATTTTAGTATTTTTAAATTGGTTTTTAAGTTATTTACTTAAATTTTTAATATTTCTTGCCCTTTTGGGGGATCCCATAATAATCAGATCAGGTTAAATTATGTACAGACAACCACTGATTGAATTTGAATCCATTTCCTAGCATTGCCGGGAAATACCACTATGAAAAATTACAAAAGCTTTGATCGTATTTAGAAAATTTGCAATCATCTATTTCAGTCTTCTCCCATCAAATGCCCACAAAGTGCTTCATGACTATTCACTTTCTTAATTTATAAGCACAATTGGTTAGCGACAGACAGATGGCATAAAAAATTGTTTATGCTTCAAGAGCAGATGATTTACACTATTATAAATCTGAAGAGGGCTACACTTTTTAGCACAAAAACACAGAAACATTTTCTTTGAATAAGCTTTTTAAGGACAATTTTTCACATTTTTATTAGAAGTAAGTTATATGTGTAATTACCATTTGTACTTAGTGATTTCCATTACCTTTTTTTATTTCCTTATGATTAATCCTATGCTAAATAGAGGAATATTCTAAGAATAACATCAGCACCTAAGATGAAGTTCTAAAGACTCATACTTAATAGGGAATATTGCTTTAAAATATAGTGGCTAAACATTGATAACTAAACCAAGCAATGTCCACCTCCATCACAACTTCTCTATTTTCCTGAACTTTCTATAGCACAATCAAGAAGGTTTATTGTTTGCCTTCATTGAGCAAATATAGAAATAATTTTGCTAGTGGAGATGATAAGGAATCCCATTTTCTCTTATCAGTTACAATTCTATAGATTGTTCCATTAAACAATGAAGAAACACAACTAATTTCAGAAAGAATCAAAGGAGTGTTTAGCCCAGAAGTTTCAGAGAACAGCAATGAATGAAAGCATTTTGCTTTTCAGGATTAGGATTAAGGAATGTATTTGGTGTCTTTATTCATGTATCACATTTAAAATCTGAGCATACTTTAGTATTAAAACCTAAAGCCATGCAACTAACATTTAGCTGAATCTATATCCTGTATTGTGCTGTTGTAATGTTTACAAATTCATATGCAGGTGGTAACTAGTGATTCACCTACTACAGTCACTTCTGTCAGAATATATAACACATACGCCAGTATTGCTTTGCGTGGTAATGAGGTTACTTTCTTTCTCCTAGCTCCTTCTTTTGTGCAGTCAGTAGAGTTTCTCTTCTGTACATTGTATAAAGTCAGCTAGGTTCAAAATACATTAGGAAAGATTTTACTGAGACCTCTGCATTCTGACATTCTACCAACACTTTAGACAGGAACTTCAAATAAGTATTCTAACTTCCTCTGCATATTTGACACAGGCACAGTAATAAGAGAAATGATAAATTTGCTTCTTTGGTAGAATTCTTTAAAGCAGGAAAGAGAGAGAACAGTGCTTCACTATCCATCTTTCAAGAGATTAATTTACTAAAACTGTGGTACTCAGTTTAATAAGAAATACAAAAGATAAAGAAAAATTTCAAATTCACCTAATCCCATGCATTGATATCAATATTGTGTATCGATGCAAATACTGTATCGATATTTCTATATCAAGAATTCTGTCCATAGACTTCAGAGTGTTCCAGGGTTGCTTCTTGCAGAAATCTGCTATCTTTTAGATCTCTTATATTTAGTTTTCATCTTATGGATGTCAAATTTGTCTCTTCTCAGACATAACTTTCTCTTTCCTATAGACAGACATGTTAACAGCATACACAGAAGAAATGAACTCGATTGCAGGAAACAAATTTAACCTACTCTTCAATTATTAAGGTGATTCCTTTTTACCATAAGACCCAGAAAGCACAAACTACCATATCACTGACTGCATAGTCAGATAGATATCTGCACAGAAGATAAAAATACACAAGAGAAAATAACCTCAATCACAATACTTTCAAAGTTCAATAAACTATTGTGTAATATTGTTCAGAACAGTATCATTTTGTCATAGTAAGTATTTCAAGAAATGAGCCTCCTAAACTGAGATTCGGCTGAAGGATAACAAAAATTCAACTTTGTAGTATTTAAACTTAATAACACGCTCAGCCAAATGCAAAATTCCATTTCCTGCTAGATCAAAATGTAATTGTTCCACTTAATTATCAGATAATAACGGTGTATTCTATTAAAAGGCTTATTTATTATTGTTCTTTGGCCGGCACTCAAAAATTCCAACATAACGCTCTCCCTCTGTAGAAAGTTCAGAACACAGAGTATGTAATATTGTTCAGTGGAACTAATAGTAATTTCCCTAGGAAAAATAAATTCTCGCAATGTAAAGTCCCCTGAGAGCACCTCACTAAAACAAATATTTCCAAATTACTTTCCAGAGATTGCTCAGACATAGAACGGTTTACAGAACCGGACCCAGAGATGGAGGGAAGACATTTACTCATTTCTGTTCACATCCCGCATTTCTGCATTCCAGCTGATGGAATTAATGGAATATCTCTTAGCACAACATATGCTACACCGGGTTAAGGCCGCTTACACACTGAAATTATTACCTAGTTTACAATGCTAACAACACATAAAACATACATTCTCCAAATTGGTATTCTGCTTAAAGGTACTACTGAAGACACACTGAAATAGATAAAGTTATATTCACGATTGTACTGACTTACCCTGGTAGAAGAACTCACTAAGGAACCATTCAGATTGCCGGTATTGCACTTGAAATTCAAATGGTGATCGGGGTGGTTATTTGCTTCCCAGCTTCCTGAATCACGCACCACGGACTTGTCAGAACTTGAAGATATTTTCTGGAAGGCAGTGCAAGTCATTCCTGTGAAACTAGAGGGCTTGATCATAAAGGCCTCCAGAGCAATATTCCGAGATGCCTGTGAAAACATCGAGAAGCAGATATATTGCTAAGTCATTAAGCATAATTGCATTATCACATGTGCATTGCCTATTTACTATGTATACTTTATAAAGGATTTTGCAGGCACACACTTCCATACATACTTGTAGGGTAAGAAAGAAAATAGAACTTATTTTAAAAACCGATCTAGAATTCTACCATGGCATAGTGGATTTGCTTGCATCTTCTGTAGGAATATATCAGTCTTGCAACTGTGTCAATATCAGCTTAAACAGAACCCATCCTCACAGCATGAGCACAACATTAGTTCCCTATTTCACATTTGTCAGGTGATGGTGAGTAAGACGTTTGCTAGATAATGGAATGATTATATCATTCCATAGAGCAATATCATAACTGTGAACCTTATATTTTAAATTTTGAATATTACATTATTTATACACTTATTTTTTTTAAATTTTGAATATTACATTCTTTAAACACTTGGGGTTTTCCACGCCCAAGTTGTAGCTATAAAGGCTCATCAGTGTTCAAACAGTGTGACTGTGCCAATCCCAACGTATGGGTAAAATGCAAAGTAGAGGAGAGCTCGTTACGTAGGACTGTAAAATCAGCCACAAAATGGATGCAGATGAACTCAGAGCAAAATCCCCCACAGAAACAAGCCGCAGTACATTTTATGAAAAGCCACAAGCTAATCTTGTCGCTAAGCAGTACAGATACAGCAAATGATAATTTGGTGTTGCTTCCGAAACCTGGGATACGGGCAGGACTCAGCAGAAGGGCCAAAGGGGACGGTTCCCAGGGCAAGCCAAGAACAGAGTCAAGGCTGCGGAGGCCGAGAGCACAAACACAAAGCCGTGTTGCAATTAGCGTAAAATGTCCTGACAGTCTCACTGGCTGGGGAATGAAATAAAAACTCATCAGAAGTGGGTTTGAAAACTATTGCAGGTGCTTGACGGGGCCGTTAAGATACCTTTTATCATCAACTGGAAGTTTTTGTACACACAGAAATACAGAGGCCGGACCAAAGGCCCCGGAGCGACGCTGCAGGGAGACCCCTTTGGGGGGGCTGAGGCCCAGGGATCTGCCCCGGGGGCTCTCAGCTACCCAGGGGAGCCCCTCCAGCTGTGCCCAGCGCCTCTGAGGGGACCCCAGCCCCTTCTCTCTGTTCCGCTGCCTCCTCCAAGCCCTCCCCTGGCTGTGTTGCCCCAGGCCCACCATGGCCCCCGCCACGGCCTGGCCTCAGCACCGGCACCACCCAGCAGGCTAACCTCCTCCTTGTTTTGCTGTTATATATGATTATGGAATGAAACATTAAATATATTTATGTATCTTTTAAATATACGTATGAAATTATCTAGTATTTGAAAGTTGCCGCTAGCTGCTCTCCCTGCAGTGCTTTTTGCGTTTTGACAACAAGTGAGACAAAATCTAAACAAAGGTTATCCACAGCCTCATGGAACTTGAAAAACATTTTTTGCCTTCTAAAATATGATGTAGAGTAACAGTCACGGCTCCCAAGTAGCTTTTCAATGTAGAGGGAACACAGACGTATACATGGTACATGACTGACAGTTTCTAGAGGTTCGTTTTTTTTCTGGAACTGTACTACAAGCTAGAGTTTACCTAAGCTTTGGGGCTTTTATTTGCTGTTGTTTAAAAAAAAAAAAAAAAGAAAGGAGATGCAATTTGTGTGAGACATTTTGCTGGCTGGCCTCCCAAAGGAACAGAAGTGTTTGATATTGCATGAGATGACACCAATAAAACACCACAGCTTTGTTTATTTACAAATTATACTCCACAGTAAACTAGTTCTACAGAAACGTGTAAGAAGCAAAAAAATAAAGCATGCCAAAAAGGTTACTGACATAGATCTGCATCTGAGTACACATAATTACTGTTTACAGTAATGTCACGAGCTTCCTGAAGCAGTGACAAGAGAAAAAATGACCTTTGGCACTTGACATTCAACAGGATTAACTATAAAGCAACAGAGACCCCTTAGCTGTCACACTGCAAAATACTTCTATAAAGGCACTTTATTGCCTCTATTTATTGAATATAAATAAAGATTTTCAGCAACTATTCTTTTCCATAGAAAGGAATTTAAAAATACCCTTTCTTTAGAAGACAGTCCAATATATTTTTGTCTTTGAGAGACTGCTTTTCTAAAAACGTACAAAGGCCATTATCTTATTTAGCTCGGCTTGTAATTCCTAATCCCCCCCCTTTTTTATTTCTTAAACTAGCACTGAATTGACTTGTAAATAGTGTCTTCATGAAAATGCAGAGGAAAATTGAGAAAATAGTAAAGGTTTTTTAAAATCAGCCAGCAAACCAACCCAACGGGTGATAAGGCTTTTAAATATTTATCTAAAATTCTAAAAGGCTAAGTTTCAAGCTTCTGATTTAGGTGCATTTCTGCTATTTAGACGTTGAAACTGGCAAAAAGACAGTTTCTCAGTATTCAGTGACAGCTGACCCATATACTACAGTGACATCAGCAGAGACTGAGTGAATGGTAAGAACGCTGGAAAGACAGTGTTGTGAACAGCCTATTGTAAGAATAAATGAAATGAAAGAAAAAAACACCTCTTCTTAATACCATCAGTGATATCCAAACAAAATATTTTGGTCTTCCAAACAGAATCCAGGAGAAAGAAAAATCCACCTCAGAATCTACACAAATGGGTAGATACTAGTTGGGTATAAGAAGTGTGAAGAAAAACAGCATTCTAAAAATAAATTTGACAAAAGCTTTGTATTTTTATGAAATACCTTCGATATAACTTGAATACTGTTGGTGAGCATTTGACTTGCAATATGTTCCACACATCGTACAATCCTGGTGCAGGCTTTGTCTTCCTTTTGAGCCATCCACAGCACGTGGTCATCAACCAACATTATATTGCTGGCAATTTCAATAAGAGCATCCCCAATCTGGAAGACAAAAAAACCCCAAAACCTCAAAATGGTATTATCTGAAAAACTCACAAAAATTGGAAAAGAATATTGAAGAGTACATGTGAAAGCAGGGACCTTATTTCTTTTAGTAACCATATTCAAAGAGAGTTAAGAAAATTAAATGGAATGAAAAATAAAGACTAAGAAAAGTGCAACTGACTTCAAGAAAAAGCTTTCCGAGTCACAATTTTAAAGCTTATCTTTAAAATACACCACAAAAATTGAATCTCTCGTTGGGCAATAAATGGAATCCCAGAATTATCACTCCTTAATCTAATTAAAATGGACCATGCCCCTCTAAAGAACTGCTTCATGTTTAACCAAAGGACTTTCGGGTGCTGGTGGAGGAAGGAAAGAGGGAAAATATATTTGAGAGACAGTTTTGATACAGACATTGTGAGGTAAATCTATGCTCTTACTCGTGCTCACACCAAACTATATCATCTCATTGGCTATCGAGAAAGTGTGGGCTTATAGCTTTGGATGTTTTAATTCACTCTGTTGGGTTGTCACTTTATCATGCAAAGTGATAAATCTTTGTTTTGCCAGATGATGTTTTGAAGAGTTTGGTAAGTATGACTATCTGTTTCAAATTTTTATTTTTTATTGAATATTACATTTACAGAGAAGAAACTTCACTGTGAGAATTTTTTGGTGATTATTTAAAATTGAAATGACAATTTTTTTTTTGTTTGTTTGTTGAAATTCTAAAACTTAATTTGAGATTTCAAAACTAAATTTACCGTTATTTTTGAAGGCAAACTATGCCAAGGATACCCAAGGTTGCTGTATATAAACCTGAATAAAAGGGTATATAGAAGAGAAAAAAATGACCGAGAAAGGTATAGCTGAATAAAAGTTCAAGAGGCTAAAAAGTCAAACTAATAGAAACAGAATAATAAGGCAAATACACAGATAATTGAATCAGAAGGAAAAAGAAATTCAGGAACGGTGAAAAAGGTTTAAGGAATGACTAAGGTTATGAAGTTAGTTCTGCATTTTCAATAAAAAATACATAAATTTTACATGCATTGCAAGCGACACAGAAATAATGAGACTGTATGTGAAATTTTATGTGACTGTTCCTGAAATATTTAATCTATTTTTGAGAACATAATTTCTAGATGGCTTGTGACACTGTCACAGCCAGAATTATTGATACAATGAGTAATAATAAAACACATTAAGAGACTGGAGTGAATTATGAGAAAAGATTAAAGCATAAACTAATCAGCTAAGCAATAACTAACTGAGACCAGAACAATAGTCTATAAATATACAAAAGGAGGAAGTAATTTATATTATAATTAAATGCATTCATGAAGAGTAAAGGCTCTGTTTAAAACTACAAAACTTTGGGCAAATACGTGTACAAGTTATTCACAGAAAGTTGTAGTATATTAAAAATATGTCCACAGTGCAGCTGTTGAAGGTCTCTTTTTTTGAGAGAAAAGCCAGCAGATGGGCCAAAGTACCACTAACTTGTACAAAAATGAATAATCCTTTGCTGACTGGGAGAGGGACGCCCCAGAGAAGGTGTCCAGAAGCTGCACTAGTTTACCTAAAATGCTTCTCAAATTGTTTTGACAAGTCACAGAAAACTTCTGTGTATGTACTTTCCTGAATATCTAGGTTTTATATAAATGTAGTTTCAGCTGCTAGTCAGTTCCAGACTAATACGCCTTTGTTCATATGTTCCCTGGTAGGAAATGAAATTCAATCCTATTTATAACTACATGAGTGTAGCTTCATGTGTGAAACTACTGACACACTAATTTCAAGTGTGTTTTCATACCATTTCATCGGTAAGAGTTAAGAAATGGGTGTTAGTTAAGAGCACGATGAATGACGAACATACTTAGGAACCTGAGAGCAAGAAAAATGTCTGAAGTGCAAAACAGAAGGACTAAAAGAGAAATTGGCAGAAATGTTCTAAATTATGAAAACAATAAGGGCTGATGAACTAAGAGATGTAGAGATGAGTGACGGAGATACTTCAATACTGAAAACGAGAAACTGAACTATTTGAAAGGTGGCAGAAATCAATTAAAAGATTAGAGGCGGTGTTCAGTTTTAATGGATAATGCATCAGCTACCAGAAAAACAAAGAGACTTTATAGATAAATCCAACTGTTTTGTTTAGATAGTAAATTTGTGTTTTTTCAGGAAGCAGTAATATCTTATCAGAATTTTGGGCTGAAATACAGTTGTAGCTTTGAAGCATGATTCTTGGAGAGCACTTAATAATCCGCTTTAGGTCTGGCATATAATGATGACATTGCAGTTGGAGGCTTTCTCAATTTGTCAGTACAATGTTACAAAGCTCAGAGCCAGAATGGAATGAATATTGCCAAACCAAAAGAAAACCTATGTTTTAACTATAGCTATCATGGGTACAAATATTACACGTTATGAAATATTTATGCAAGCTCTGAAAATTAAAAGTAAGACCTATTTTTCCTATAGGGTCTGCATAACTCTCTCATTAGATTTCCCTGTAAAAATACTGTACATTATGCTAAAAGTTTCAGTAGGAAGTTGTACTTAAAGACACATTGTCCTCCTTTCAAAATGCTTTCATAACTCAGTGAGAACCTCCCAAGTAAATGGAGAAAACAAATAAAGCATAACTCAGTGGCCAGATGGAGAGGTACCTTGAGTTCACTCTAGTATGTTAGATGTGGTAGAAATTAAAATGAAATATAAAATGAAAGAAGTGTCTTATTGAAACCTAGTTTTATTCCTCAGCAGCAACACCTTTGTCAGTCAGACGAGATGGCTTAGCTGTCCTTTTTGTCATAAACAAACATATCTCAGTACATGCAGAACATTTGCAATCAGAATACCAGCAATCAATTTGGGAAGCTACTCTTCAGCGTGTGGCTGCAGACATTAAGAACAGGCACATATGTGAAGACTTCACTTTTAAGTGATGCTTTTTTCAGCACAGAGAGGATATCTTACATCTTCAACTTCATCCACGAAGACAATTAACTTTTCCATTATATAAGCCAAATATATTACATCCATTTTATCCACAAAGTGGGAAGCACCTCTTGTGTACGCTGTCAGCTGGCGGGAAAATTCAAGCACGGTTGTCAAATTGATGTGCATCTGAAAATACATCGGAATTGTTAGGTGTAAGAAATCATCAAGCTTCATTCTCTTTTAAAAACTAGAGATCTCACCCATTTGTATAATGCTTCCTATAATTTTCATGTGGAATTGTATCCATCAGTAGTAGTGTGGACATAAATTTCAGGAGCATACAAATATATTTTCAGCAATAAGTCTTAGAATTCGTTGCTGTTATCTGAAGACACCGCCACAACAGGCAAAAAATTTTTGAAGATTTTTTGTCTGCTTTTTCTAGACAGTAGCTAACTGGCCTCATAAAATATTATACCAACATACTAACCTTTACATCGTCACGACACTAACAGTACCAGGGGGGATTCCTATATGGAGTGGTGCATGGGGGGAGAACAAGGGACAGTGGTAGGAAGTTGAAAGAAGTTGCGTCTGGTTATGAAAAGAATCTTTTCTGCAATGAGCAAAGTCAGGAATTTGAACAGGTTGCCCCCAGAGGTTGTGTAGCCTCCATCCTCAGAGCCTTTAGAGACCTGAGTGGCTAAAGCTTGGAGAACACTGGCCTAACCTCACTCCTTACCTCACCTGGAGCAGGAGAATGGACTGGATTCAAAAGCGCTTCCTTCCAAACAGAATTATTTTATTATCCTATCATTTGACTAGCTGTTACTAGAGTAATTATTCTTATTTAATTATTAACACACCTGAAAATAAACTTCCTATATTGTTATCCAGCACTATTCGATGGGATGAAATGACCAAGGAAACTGAAAGGAGTAAAAGTTGGTAGGGCTGTTACACCTCTGTGCCACTGGGTCCCTGCTACGCTTGGTTTTGATCATTCATTTCTATCCGCTTACTTTTTTTTAATCTCGTTCTCCCTTCTGCTTCTCCATAAGAAACCATTTAAGGAACGGGGTTTTTTTCGGAAGACATCGGAAATGCATTCCAAAGTAGGCTTCATTTCTGCAGCTCTTTTAAATATTTTATGGACGATGGCAATAAGGAAAGGCACTTAAGCTGGCAAAAGTCTGACCCAGGACTTCAAATGAAATTTACATCTTTCTGGTAAAAATGGATGAAGGGAAGACAAAGAAAGAATGGAATTGAAGCACTGATGACCCTGCCAACATGGTCACCTAGACTCCAGGTACCCAGAGGAAAAAAAGAAAAAATTAAAATAAAGGCAATAAATACTGTGCACTTGTTCTGCCACAACTTCAAATACCAAACACATTGTTTCACATTTTGTTAAAAGTCCAGCTTTCAAACTTGTGACATTTTCTTGTGAGCTCTTAGATAAAATCAGCACTAAAGAAAGGAAGCCCTGGATTTCATAATGTTACCTGACTAAAAGCATGAAGAACTTGAGTTACTTCTTGGGAATAAGGGCATTCAGAATAGTTTTCTTCATCCCAACGTCCCGTTCGATTGCATTTACGCCAAGCCTTAGACTCTTCTGCACCACTGTGAAAGGCGATGGAGTTAAACGAATACTGGAGACAGGGGTGGTAAGCAGTTATCCCGGCCAAAGTTTTGGGCCATCTATGAACAACATGATAGTAAAGAATTACAATGTGAAACTTCTTACTTAAAGGCAACTTACAATATAGCATCAATCTGCAGAGTATATGAGAAAAAAAAAAGGCCATTTTCAATTTTACCTCATTATGTTCTATAATTAATTACTTCGTTTCCCTGGAATATGTCAAAATCATACAGGTTTGAGTCTGGCCGGTAACATAATAATTCTGTATTAATTCCAGGAAATTGTTTGGTGCTAAGGAAAAATATATATAGATGGCATTTTCCCTGCATTCACCTTTTCAGATTGCACAAAGCAAAGGGGTAAATCCAGACAGTGAAAAAAACCCAACCAGTTACTAAGTTCTGTAAAAGGTAAATGCTCAAAATGTGCAGGACCATCTTTCCTCTGCACTCTGATTCAGCACCACAAAGCTCTCTCTGCCACAGCATCCCAAAAAGCAAAGCCCCTGGACGTGTCAGAAACCAGTAAACAAAATTTCAGCAGAGATTACATCTCATGGAGGAGAAAGAAGCTGGCCCTCAAAAGTGAACAGGATGGCTATCCATGATTTATGTACTGTGATTCCAAAGTAGGCTTTGAAAACAAACTATAAATGAGAGCAGCCATAACTGTTCTATTTAGTAGGTAGGTCTATTATACAGTACTCTTTTTCTGTAAATCTGCTGCACTCTCTAGAATGGCACAACTGGGTTCTATTTCTTTTGGTACCAAAGCCATTGTCATTTCCAGGCTAGTATGGACACAGCAGGAGCAGGTAATTGGGAGGAATCAAAGAAAACCAGAGGAGTTAGCATCAGAAAGCCAGCATGTCTGGAAGTGATGTGATTCTTTCTTTAATTGCACTGACGTAATGACTGAACACAACCAATCCTAAAATATTCTGCCTGCCAGGGAAGACACCTTGACAGTCAGCCTTTGCTGAAGCACACGTATTTATCCCCACTTAGCTGTACAATGCGGATCCTTTGACGTTGTTATCCAATATACTGACAGCTTTACGGCTACCTAAATTCTCCTCATTTCAAGCAAAAAAAAAGGTAAGAAGAAAAATATTTTTATATGTTGTAGCTATTCACTGGAATAATTCATTTTGTGATGTCAAAGCAGTCGATACAAAATGAAAGGAACTTCACAAAAATTAAGGTACACCAGTGTACCCTTCTTTTGCCTCTGGGCTGAAAGATTTTTTACAGGAAAACATTTGCATTAATGCAATTGGGCCACACCTCAACAGTAAAACTAAAGAGACAGTTCTGAAACTCGTATTAGCATATGTAGCAGAATTTGAGCTTTATGAATCAAAATGATAGGACATAATAACGTTACCCTTTGTATTTCAGAATGATCTCACTGAGTGTTGGAAAACAAAATATGAGCAAAGTATGGCCACCACAGAGACTCCAGGGCCAGCATTCTGACTCTCCGGGCCGAATTCTTACTCCAGTTGTGTGATTAAAACCACCGCCTGGGCTGGTCAGCTGCAAGAACCACACTGCCCTAACAGCTCCTGCTCTTTCCTTTTTTCCCTCTTTCCCTCTCCCACCCCAATAAAAGAACTGTTCTTTCTAGATTTGCTTTTGTGGTTCAGCTCTTTCTACTTACATACTTGCTATTTTGCCTAAACTTCAAAACCTTTCTAAGAAAAATACCCGTCATGACAGCTGCATCTCTGAGGCTAAACCTTTGGAACAATTTCAAGAGCTAATGCAGAGATTGAGGTTGATAAATTCTCTGTAGTTTTAAATTGATTCCCTCAAATGCCAAAAGAACCTATGGACTCAGCAGCCCTTTGCTATACATTTCAAAAATAAATTTATATGTATTTCTAGAAGGATGATCAATAGGGAGTGGAACGGGCACTCCTGCTCTTGCGATTTATATAAAATGACAAAAATGCCCCTGGTGTTAGTTTGTGCAGTCTGTAGAATTTATAGATATTTATTCATGAAGAAAATGATGCCATTTTTTGGCAAGAACACGAACTTCATAAAGTTGTCATCTAATAGATTCAGTATGTGTTACCTGAAAACAAATGTATGTATATATATGTATAAAATAGGGTTTTTTTAGAAAAGATCGAATTAAAATACATGTAAGCATGTCCACTATGAGAAAACATAATGGCAGTTTTTGTGATGACAAAAAAAATTCTATACCTGACATTGTCAAAGGTCTCTAGTGGATTTTAATCCATATATATGGACAAAATCTGTACATAAATATATGTTTAGCATATGTGCTATACTCACTGGAACTGAGGTTAACACAGCTTCTTAGTAAGGAGAAAACAGATTATGTGAGTTGGTTTCTCCACTTTTTTCTAATTTGCACCTTTATTTTATTCCAATGCAAGAAACAGTAGTAAAAGGACTTTGAAAAAGTTTTAAAGGTAATTTAAAAATGAAGAGGTTTTCAGGTTAGAAGTATTTGCAGGAAGTTCTGATGTTTAAGAGAAGCTTCCTCTCTCATCTACTTTGCTTTTCATTAACTATTCAAGCTGAATTATTATTATAATTCACTTGGTAACAAATTACCTTCTTGATTTCTCAATGGGAAAGCCATCATACATCAGTGTTATTGTCAAGCAGGTAATTATATTTTGAGAGCTCTATGCATATTATTGAAGTATTTTAGATCTAACTGAAAACAATACCAAATTCTACAGAATCCTTAACTGGTTTTTTGGTTGTTGGGGTTTTTTTGGTTTTTTTTTTTTTTTTTCCCAGTTTATGGGGATTAAAATTAACACCACCCTCTGCAGTTAAAAGTAAAGATGAAACAAAAATTACATTTAGTCAACCAAACTGTGCCAACTGTAAGGTTCAGACTGCAGGTGGGATGTGTTTTCTCATCATGTGATATATTCGTGGAACTCTGTCTGTCCATAAGGTCACTTCAAACATTCTCTGAGGTTTATTAAGTAGTTTTACTCGCTATATTGATTCTCTTCAGTGAAATATTTTGCTAACAGTTTGATGTTATTTGTAAATTCAAGTCTCAGCTGAACAAAAGCAGCAGAACTGAAAGATTAGAAAAGTGATGAAGATTTAATCTTCTAATGTTTAATGCAGTGTTATCATAGTCTATAATTTAGAAAAGACCAAGAACAATTTTGAGCCCTCTCTCATTTAGCTGGAAAGAGCCTACATCTTTTGAATGTTTCCACAATCTCACATTGAGGAACTGGAAGAAAGATTCTCTGAGTGTCATGAACCACCGCTGCTCTTGAAGCGCTGCCATTTCCCATAAAAATCACCCAGTGCTCCTCCCTCCTGCTATATTGCAGAAAAATGACAAGTCAAGCAAGTGACATCTTTGTAACTGACACCGAAGTATCATGCAAGCATGAACATAGTCTGTATCTGTATTAACAGATGAATCACAGTCCAAACCCAGAAAATCATACCTGAAGTCTCCCTTGTTGTTAATAACTCTTTCTGCAGGGCAGTAGGGTGCAGCCGTTTCAAGGACCACAATTTCTACACTTTTAGTGCTATTTCCATAGGAATTGTTGACTAGACACTCCCAATCTCCAGATGCATCAATATCAATGCTGGATAGGATCAGTTCACTATTAAAAAAAAAAGAAAGAAAAAAAAAGTATTGCACATTCTTCATTACATAGAGATTGAACTATTGATTTTCAGAGGTTAACTTATCTGCAGAGATTCCCTATGAAAATATAAAAATAGGCTTTTCTCTATGTTATTATAGGGACAGACTTTGTGTGAGTGATTGGTGTTAACATTTCAGCAGCAGCAATTTGAACTGACCACTCTGATCATGACAAGCCAGAACCCAGACTACCAGCCCTCCCACAAGTATAGCGGGTTTGTATCACCGTCTGCTCTTCTACCCCCCAATATTATAAAATGGGTTTTTTTTTGTTGCATGAACAAGCACTCTGGAGTCAGAAATGTATTTCAAGTTCGCAATGCAACCAAGTAGAGAAAACTTTCCTTACGGCGTTTCAGCAGCAGAATCAGAGACGGCGTGGGAAAAGTCTTCCAGAGCAGCCACTGATTTGGAAGCCCTCTGCAATTTTCCCGATGGATGTGAACTGAGGTGAGGCAAACACTGAGAGTCCTTTCGGTACTCTACTACTACTCACAAACTTCTTTCGCGCTGTTCCCCACCACATATGAAATGTACTTATGAAAATCCAGAAATTAGGGTTGTGTTTACTCTTTATACCTCTTCTATAACACTTTACAATACGTTTTGTGGCTTCTCTTACAAACATTGTGAATGACTGAACCACACCGATGTTCAGCTGCCTAAGCATATTCTCTAATTGTTCTGTGCATAATTAGAGAAGGAGAACATTTTCAGAAACATTTAAAATTGTCTACAAAAATTGTCTCTTGTTCTGGTTAGTATTTTCCATATACTTTACATCAGGCAAGAAGCTTTCCTTTTCCTTCCTCCATAATTGGATGTAACCAGGCCCTAATGAAGTCAATAAAGTTCAGTTTTTCAACTGACTTCACCTTTGATATCATTTTATCTGATTACTACAACTCCATAGATCTCATAGACCACATTAATGCTAAATACCATATTTTAAGGAAGTCTTAGGTCTTAAAACTGCTATTAGGTCTTAAAACTGCTGTTTGCCTAGAAATAAATTTTACTACAGTTTTGAAGGAAGTAGAGCTTTTGAAAGTAGTTGGGAGAGGAAAAACTGTAGCAATTATATGATGTATTTTCTTTGCTTTACTGAAATGGCTTGTCTGTGAATACGCCTGGTGGTTTACACAATCAGAAATTACATGGGAAGAAATGAAGTACAGTCAGAAAAGAGGAGAAGGTGTATTACTAAAATATAATTATTTCTTCTATAATTTAGAAGTTATTAAATTGATTTCAAATCCCTATTTTAAACAACAAAAAAAAATCTTAAAAAATCCTACTTGTGGCCTTTGGCATTTCTGTAAGGAGTGTGGCCTTTTGAAAGATATACATAGAATAATTATATATAATTACTTTTTAATTTTTTTCTCTTTTGAACTTCTCTAGAAATGTCATCCTTCTTCAGTTTAAACCTTTGTATATTATTAACTTGGCAACAACAACAACAAAAAAGATTGAGTCTAATCTCCTTGTTTATAGAGTACTTGTGATGCCGTGCAAGCAGACCAGTCCCGGCAGGCAGTGATTAGACAGCTGCGTATGTGATTTTCCCTTTGAAATATGCATACAAGGAAGGATGGTTTTCTCAAGAACTTATTACAGGGCCATTTTCTTGGTCCTCAGAAAACAAGCAAACCATGGCAAATAGCCTTTGATTTAAGTTACATTGCTTCTGATTTTTTGTGTAGTTCTCCAGATATTCAGTCAAATTCGACAGTTAACACTTGACTTTTAAAAATCTCACACTCTTCCTATTTATCATGGCTTTGAGCTCCATGTACCTTGTAACCCCCTATTTCATTTTTACATGTTAGAAGGAATTCTTGTATGTTTTTATTGCATAAAGCACAGAAAAAGCATTACTAGCCGTTCTCAGAGTAGCTAGATATTCTCATGTCAAAAGAAGCAATTTTTTTCTTAAGAAGTCTCAGATGAGAAAGGCCAATAACAGCAACCTCTTAGCTAACTCATCATGCATCTTTTTATATTCAGACTGAAATACTTAAGTGAAATCAGCTAGTTAATAACAATTTATTAATTAAATCTTCTATTTCATATGTCAGAACAATATCACATCATCTATAAAGATGAGAAAGAATGAATTCCTAGAACTTATAAAAACAGTCGTCCATAAAAGCTCTTTTTCACTGAAACAACAGGCAGCATAAATATTGGCTGAGAGCATCCAGACCCAGGGACTTGCTGGGTGAGCAGAGTGTGTGACAGACGTGCTGATGGATCACAGAACCGTCACGGTTGCAAAGGACCTCTGAGACGGCCGAGTCTGACCGCACACAAAAACACCCCCTACAATCTCAGCCACTAGAGCATGCCCTGGAAGAATTATTTATAATAATTGTTATCAATAGAAATTTGGTAACAATGGGAACCTGCCTCTACAGTGCAGCTTTCCTAAGGATGGAGCAGGAGTCAGACAGAGTTCCTGCTCCCTCTGCATTAGCAAACGTAGCCCACTCCTCAGAGGTTACTGCTTTTGTGGAGATGTTTGACCTGCCAAAAAAAAATAGGTCTGACAGAAAAAAAAAGTCAGACATTAGTGAGATGGTGTCCAGGCAAACTGGGTATGAAGATTTCTGCCTGCTGAGAACGAAAGGATGAGTAGCAAGACTTCCTCAAGTTTTCTTTGGAAATTATAGTGGCCTTTTCAGTAAAAACTTTGGAAGGAAGGACGAGAACATACACGGTTCTTCTTTGCACTGGGGAATTTCACACACGGCAGGATTGCCTACTCAGATAGGGTGACTCGCATACTGAAAACGAGCTAAAATGTACAGCTGATGCGATTGTACCAAAAAGCTGTTACACGATGCACCAGAAGCCCGTGGCACCGCTTATGACAGAGAGAGGAACCCCAACGCCCGCAGAAGCCACACGCCTGCAATCAAGTAACCCCAGACAAAAGGTGTCTCTGAGGCACAGTGTTGCACTGCTGCAGCTACACAGCACTAATCAGGCAATCAGCAGTAGCTTTCATTATGCAAAGTCATTCAACCATGTCCTGAAGTAACACCTTAGTGCCATTTACTCTATGCTCCTGCAGTCATTTACACGCCGGGAAAGAGAGTAGCAAATAAAGAGGAGACTTTAACAAAACACTTTGATTCGTTTGCCACCGGAAAGGCTTTAAAGCCTGACTTGAATTCCTGTAAGACTTGGGAAGAACCAACCTTCTCCCTTCCTGGAGAAAAATAAAAATTACTCAAACACAGGTAACGTTTAGGCTTCCTTGTACTCTTCAGATGCATAAATAGCAAATCCTTCCCTCCAGTCCAGGCAGAGGGCCTGCATAACCAGCCTCCAACCCACACCACCAGAATGATTGATACTAACCCAGAATGTGAAAAATGAGTGTTGGTCCCCGGAGTACGCTGCTGCTTGGAATAGAGGCTTTCACGGGGGATACAAGGTTAAAACATGGAAAATGAAGGGACAATGTGTAAACCTAGGCACTTCATCTGAACTTAAATTGCTAGTCTGGTCTCTCTGACAAATTACTTTACCCATGAAAGAAACAGTTTTAGTATGCTGATGGCATGCTTGAGAATACTTGTGTCCTGGAATCACCAGGAGAAAAGGAAGATTAAATATTCAAGTTGGTACTCATTTCATACTACGTCTAGCCAATATCAATTTGTCATACACACTGGAGATCCAACACACATGATTTTTCTGTTTCTTCTGATTGAATATAAAAACAAAGCAAAACTTAACTGCAGCTACCCAAGAAACATTATGTGCTATAATGTACTTTTACTACGATTTATCTATCAGCTAATTTGTTCACATGGGTATGCTTGGACCACGACAACAGTTGGACTGGACCTCAAAGATGGCAATGGAAAGGAGCAAATTTAAATGAAAAGATACAAAAAGAAAAAAAAAATCTACTTACAAAATGGGAGTAAAGACCCACATGTCTGTTAGTAAACCATCTCCCCTTGTTTTCCTTTGTATTGCTCAGAGTACTTTGCAAGAAATGCAAATGTTCAAAGTATTGTTCCCAGGCTAGTATCACCCGTGTATTACGTGCACATTGGCCCAACAGCCAGATGGGCTCTCTGTAAGTGGGTGTCAAGGACCCTGCAACCTACACTTACACGCCACCGATTTTGAAAGTCGGGAAGACAAATACGACCAAGAGTGACTCAACCAAATCACCTTCAGGAAGAGAGTCAGAAATCTAAACAGCTTACAATATCCACAGCGGGTTTGGTTTCTCGTAGGATCCCTTTCTCTCTCATTAAGCCTGTCCTGTCGGGTCAGCCTAACAGCCAGTAAGGGGCCGCATCAAGATCTCTGCCTTCACCTTCACACTCCCGCTGTCCCAGTGCCAACACACACCAGTCGAGAATGTGAAGTGGGGATGAAAGAAAAATAATAAAAATAGGCATCAACAGCTCTAGAGCTTTTCTCCAACTTTCTCTTGGTGGAGACACCCTCATGGGGCTGGCAGGTCTGTGACTGTACGGCGCTATAAAGCCATCTGGAGGGAGTACACCTGGGCTGGGGCTCATTTAAAGCCCTTCAGGAACCAGTTGTCTGTCATCAAGCCGCTTTGTCACTTGGTGAAAGGTTCGGGGATGCTCAAATGCATTCATCGTTATTGATTCTGTTCTACCAGCAAAGTGCGTGACTGCAGATGCGCCCGGCGGCAGCCTGCTGGGGACCCGCTCCGCGCCTGCCAGCTGCCCTTCAGCACCCTGCAACGCTACACCCGCAGAAAGCTGTACTTCATTAGCATAACTTCTGCGAGCTGTACACTATCAGAGGTTCTTAGACAAAAATAACAGGAGGACAATCAGCCCAGTCGCCAAGATTGCACAAAAAGCTTTTAAAGTATGTCCCAGATGATTCAGAAGTGTTAACCTCTTTACGACGACTCTTGATTATTTGATTACGTGCCACTGGGACCCGCACAACCCCCCAAACAACACACAACAGGAAACAAACTAAAAACTACTACATTCATTTCAGAATTTCGTTGTTGGTTTGTTGTTTTTTTTTTTTTTTGGCAAATGCACACGACTTTGACAGACTTTTCCGCTCACTCTAATCAGCGATGATGTGACAAGGACCACAATTAATTATTTCAGGAATACTTTATGGGATGGAGTAATTGTGCCCCAGGGCTAGAACACTGACCTGGTTTATTTGCTGACCTGCAAGGAATACGGGAAGATCTAAAAAGCAGATTCCTACGTAAGACCTTCAGGAACAATCTCTATTCTTTCTCCAGTATATGGTGCATCTCCAACAGTGTCGACTTTATTTTTTTAAGGTCAGGAGTCATCCAATCAAAATACTATAAACAATTAAAAACAGGGTCCTTGGATTCCAAGGGGAGAAAGGAGGAGAGGGGCTGGCATCTATTTTCATGGAAACCCAGCACACTAATTGAGGAAAAATGCTTTCTGTAATCTGTTAGGAATATGTCCGACAATACGTTCTCTGCATTGGAGAGACTGAAATACATGAAAAGTGAAAGAGTTCCTTGTTTTAGTATTTCTAAAATGTTTTGCTTTAAAGGAATGGTTTGCTTCACCAGTATCTAAGGCGATTGACTGGGTAGGAGTAGACCACCAGAGTCTGGAGATTGGTGAGAATCGCTCCGGTAATCACAGTTGCTGTTACAAACTACTGCCTGGACTGAAAAAATGTATAATTATGCCTTACATTGCTGTTGACAGGAAAAGTAATTTAAGAAAAGGCAGCTCTGGGATATTCACCCCGACCCGCTGCTGGTTTGCAGCATCCCCTCAGCCCTAGAGCTGCAGCTGTTTGAAGGACCACACTAAAGTCAGGTGGCTCTAGAAAGTCACATCAAAACTCATTTCCCCCCCACTGTTGGTGGGGGGAAGCATAATTTTTTCTTAATACTGAGCTTAACGTTTCCTGTCAGTGACGTGGCTGGATGGCAGCTGCAGGAAACAAGCAGAGACAAAGCGAGAGAAGGTTTAGCGCAAGGCTTCTTGTTAATCTGGCCTCAACATCACAAAAAAGGGCCCCTTTTCACAGTTCTTCAAGAAGGACTCCATCAAAACATTTTTTAGTTCTGACTTACTAGTTTTGTAGGTTTTTTAATTAAATTCTTTTATTTTTTTTTTAATATTGTAACAGCTGAAAATATTTACACATATTTTCTGTGAAAATACTTATTTCTCAATCACGTTTCAATAAACAGATACCCAAATTTAACCCTACAGATTTTATGGCACAGCCCAGTTCTCACACACTTGTCTGTTTCTTTCCCGGTAGAGGATATCATAGTTGCTGCTCCTGCTTTTCACAGTATTGGTTTCCACAGGTTACACCTGAAATTATTCCCCAAACAGCTTAGCAGTAAAACTCACTGGGGTTTATGCAGATAATTGAAAGACTTTTAGAGAAAAGGCCTACACTTAATTAATCTTCCAAATTAATTCACATGAAGATTCTCCTAATCTCATATAATGAAACCCTCAGCCTGTGCGTTTCATCATATTCTGTAATAAATTTAAATCTTATCTTCTGTCTGATGGAACAGACGGTTGCTGGCAGAGGCGTACCTGTCACTCGCCCTTTGCCGCCCGCGGTGTCTGAGGGCGGCTGTAGACCACTGACTACAGGGCTTCAAGTAATCTCAAACCAATACAGAAACATTGATTTACAATCTAAGTGCTTCCTTTGCTTCATTTCTTTCCTAACTGATCAACAGCTAAGGGTCAAACAGCGTCAATTAGGCAAACCGACACGTTATTAACACTCAACAACTTCTGCTCATTTCCCTGGGCTTCTCGGTGTGACCTTCAGCTGCTCATCTCCAAACGCTGGTGACAGCAGAACACAAAGCGGTTATAAAACATCTGAATCAGATTCTTTAGATCCGTTCTGATGTTTGTTGCTGTTAACCTTGCGCAGAGGGAATCTCCAATATTTTGCCATGATTTGGCACCGATCTGAACTTCTAGTTGGGCACCCAACGCTGTTGAGCCAGCAAAGTGCCCTCCTCCTTGGACCCAACCCCCGCTTCAGATTACAAAAATTATGACCAAAAGTTTTAACGCACAACATTTCATTCCTTTTCGTTTTGTTTTTTCCTAGTTTATTCATTGTAAGTGGATAATGATTTCGAACCCTCCCTTGCTATCAGGCATTTCTTCTGCAGAAGTAAGTACAGGAGGTCTTAGATGAACATACACCTCTAAAGCAGCTGTCAGAAATGATTATACACATTTTACGTATAAATTTTAAAATCAGTTTTCTTACTATTACCCCAGTCTTGTTTCACACAATACGGAACTGTGGCTGATCCTTTATCTCAACCATTACTATTTCTTTCCTAATTTACTTTGGACCATCCGGCATCACCATTGACTGCTGTCAAAATATAAGGAAGCATTTTAAAGCATTATTTAAAGAATGAAAGAAACAAAGAAAACCCAACACAAACCCACTGGTATTTGGCAGCCCTGAAACACTTACAACAGAATTTAAGAAGAAAATATTGTTTGTGAGAGATAACAGTTGAGACCTAACGGTCTGTGTTTCCAGGGGCAAGTCTACCTCTATAAATGAACAAAAATTATATCTGAAAAAGATCTCTGATACTGGCACCTGCTGTCCCAGCTTTAGCTGAGAGCACGTGCATTTCTCCAGTCACAGCACTGCTTTTTACAGGTTTTTAACTTTCTGAATGTTTTCAGGAAGATGGGTAGTTACCTCCAACAGTCCCGGAGCAGCCACTACAGCTGCCAGAGGCGTTAGCCCTGCTAAACACTGCACAAGTATTTCCAGATCCTCGTAGAACTGAATAAGAGACCTAAATACAATAATAGAACTAAAAAGGCTTCAGAATTGTCCTTCTAGTCTCTGCGGTAAATAAAAAACATTCCTGAAAACGGAAGCCTCTCGACAACTGCAGAATTGCTTGGTTCATAAAACTAAACTGCTTTCCTGGTTTTTTTTGGGTTTTTTTTTAGTTTAATTTTCTCATAACTGTCCCGCTCGCTTCTGCAGCCGCTGAAAGGGAACCCTGGGCAGCTGGGACAGGCACTGTGCGGCAGGGACTCCGACACCATCTGCCTCCCTCGTGGCTCCAGGGATCCGGACCGTTTCACTGCCGCTTCTGCAGCCCAAAGTGATAACCTAAGACTCCGGGCCACCTTCATGGAAACACGAGTAACGATTTTAGCTGGATCCATTCACAGACGCTATGAAATAATTTCACGTCACGTTTACATTTTCATGTATGACCACGACATTTCTCCACAACCGCTAATGACAGAAAGTTCAACGTGGGTTAAATCAAACGTCACTGTCATTGGCAAGAGCTGGGCCAGGCGAGCTGGTGGGGGGACTGAAAACACCTTCTCAAGATCTCCTGCAACGGGAACACTCTCTGCCAAGAAAAATGTCACAGGCTGGAATACAGGTCAGAGCTTTGGTTTAATGATTGTAACAAAAACATTTATTTTAGTTTATTCTGCTTTATCATAGGAGACAAAAAAAATACACATTTGGACATTTTATCCTTCTCCTGTGCCAGTTAATAAAACAGAAGGGTTTAGGATGATATTTGTGTTGCAAATCCACGTCCAGAAATATCTGGAACTACCCAATAAAATAACCACCTAAAAAGGGTTGAATAAGCAGCTTTTGGAGCGGGGGCACACCTCTTTGTTCAAACCTATCTTCAGAAATCTTTAAATTGCTGAGCAGCACAAAGCAAAGCCTGTCCTTTAGCACAACCACAGAAAGCCACAGACCGTCGTCATCTGCTCTAAAGAGTAGCTATAGGAAGGCAAAATACGGCACTAAAAATGGATTTTAAATTACTTTTATTTTGACTTCGAATCCTGTACTTAACATATGACAACCTCGGGGAGGCAGAGGCTTTCTGATACTTCACAGTGCCTCACACAACCGTCACTCAGCTGTAAGAAGTACCACGAATCAGGGTGTAACGGCGAGCAACAAGCACATCAACACAGACCACTGCAACATCTAACAAGCATGCTATCACATACAATTTTATCAGGTATTAATAATGATAGAAATAGAGTTACATTATACACGGTCATGACAGTGGGAGGAAAATTAAGAAATGCTTAAGACAGTTCCTACAATCGTAACTCAGCCAATGTTTTCTCATTTACAACACGAACAGACAATACATTTCTAAAATTGTATTTAAAAAAAAAATTGGCTTCTAAGTAGTGTGGTTTTTTAAAGGTAGCTTCAAAAGTGTGCCTTTAGTAAGATAATTTTGATCAGCCCTTAGACCAAGGCACTGCCTGAGCATTAGTAGATTTGGCTGGGTAAGGACTATGCTGTACAGCAGATGCAGAGCTGATGCCCTGCTGCAGGGAAGGGAAACGCACGGCGCAAATAAACCAGCAATTAAAATGTTGTAGCTTTTAAATAGCTGTTTAAAGGTTTTGAGTTTAATTCAAAAAATATTTGGTCTAATTTTGACAGCCTGTATCCCAGCATTTGCACAAGTCAACGTATTTTTCCCATCCGTAACATCAAATACAGAGAACCTTCTTTCTGTCTACCTGACCCCAGCAACACGAGCCTCAAGGTCACCTATACAACGGCATAGTAAACAAAGCAGAGAGCAGATCAATCACCCTTCTTAAAACATTGCCATTATTTTATAGTCTGGCAAGAATTAAGCATTATAAGATAAAATTCAGCCAAGCTACTTCTAAAGGAGCTTTTTAGAAAGGATTGCTATTTTGAAAATCGTAACATTTTTAGACACTTTGTCCGCGCACTGCTCTGCTCTCCGTTAATTCAGTAGAAAAATAAAATGAGGCCATTAGCAGCCTGTCCTCTACTTCTGACATCACAGAAATAAGAAGAACATGTTTTAATTTCAGTGACTTGGCAGTTACACAACAGCTCGTGCACTGGCCATCACCATAGTGATGGCTCAGACGGCGTTTTGCAGCATCTGCTAGAGCCGTGGACGTTGGTATCAGAAGCAGGCTGTGAGAACAGGTCAGACCTCCACCTCTAGATCTATAGGACCCCAAAAGAGGCCAGAAAAACAGTGAGCAGATGAAATTAAAATCAACAAAGCCCTAGTGGAGAGGAATTATTTTGACTCCCTTCATAACTCATTTGTTACTTCAAGAAGTGTTTCAGGTCAATTATATTATTAGAAACTGGCTGAGTGAAAAGATGTTAATGATGATCCAGAGCTAATTAGCATAGCTATTTTCACTCCATCTTCTACAAAAAGAAAGGCAAAACATAGACACAGAATCAGACTCTTCCTTTGATCAGCGATGGAAACTGGCAGAGGACAAAAGGATGTTGTGCAAAACCTCAGCAGCTTCTAGTGACAAGCCCATACTCCATGATTAGAAGAAAAATAAACCAAGAGATTTATAAGAACGTATTAAATAAGATTTAAAAACTGAAGCGAAACTGGAACACTGTGGTCATTGGCAAATATTAGTTGTTATTTCTCTTATAGAAGCCTGTTCTGCTTCATGTGTCTTACATTTTTCACATCAGGAGAGGTTTCTGTGGATCTGTGTCTCCCAAGCACATCAAGGCACACGGAGAGTAAAAGTCACAGAAAATTTAGAAAAATTTTAATAAGAAACAAATACGAGATTACCTAAGTAAAGAATATAGGATCTAGTGTATTGGAACCTACAAATACTAATCCAGGACTTTTAAACCAATAGTTCTTCACAGACAGATCACCATGGTGGATCCATCCTCTAGATGGTGTCAGGAAGAAGCACTTTGGCTGCAAATGTCTCTCAGATGCCACTAAAGCCAGTCTAAATTCTATTTAATTTAAATTCCCATATGCTACTAAAGTTATTCTAGATTTCTTTTCCCTGTTTAACGGATAAGAAACTATGTTTTTAGCTGTTTCAAATCCATAGTTGACAAATATGGATCCTTAAACGCAAGAAACATGATTTGGAACCACGGCCACTAGCAGCCAGGAAAACCCCGTGCCCTTGAGTCTTCCAATTCAAGCACAGAATCACCTAGGTTGGAAGGGACCTTTTAAGATCATCTAGTCCAACCAATGGAAAAAAAAAGAATCCAAAAAAACCCCAACAACCATAAACACCCCCCCACACCACCCAACACTCAACCCTAAGCCATATCCTTGAGCACCAAGTCA
>VZRU01005971.1:94552-133790 GCA_013398155.1 Pedionomus torquatus
GGTTTTTTTGGATTTTTTTTTTTTCCCCATTGGTTGGACCAGATGATCTTAAAAGGCCCCTTCCAACCTAGGGGATTCTGCAATTACTACACACTTAGACCAAGGAAATCCAGCAGCAGAAAGGTCCCCAGCACGGCAGTGATTGCCCTTAACAGCCTGGAGTGCGCAGGCTGCAGGGGTAGCCATCCCCCTGCGTGAGCACCAAACGAAAAAGAAAGGTAAAAGTCATAAAAGAAGCGGAACAAGCAGCAGTTCTGTTGAGGAACTCGCCCTGATCCTTACATGAAGTTTTTCCATTCCAAACTCCTCTCAGCCCAGCTGACACTGGCAGAAACTGCAGCTCCCTACAGCCGTATTTATTCCTTTATTAAAGAAAGTGCTGTGTGATGAAATGTGCCGTAAAAATGTGAAATACCGCCACGGCACACGCCACTTCATCAGGACAGAGGATGGAGGCTTTATAAGGCACTTTCCCATGAGAACAATTAAGATTGCTTACAATAAACTGCCATCAGAGCTTTTAGTGGGACAACATTACCACCAGTTTGGCAAAGAAGTTTTATCCAGGAATGAGCAGCATGAAATTTAACCCCAGCCTTTTAATGGGCATCGTACCGTGTTACAAATAAGGGATGTCCCTTCTGGGATGCTGGTCGTAGTCCAGGCTACTTCCTACTGCTTTGCTCATGAGCATCGCGCTTTTGGAGACGGCCAGTCAAGGATCAGAGGCAGAAGTTTTGAAGGTTAAAGAAGCTTTGCTTTGCTGATACTCTCCTTGCTACCTGTTAGCTAAATTTCCCTTTTGTGATTTTGTGTGCTTTTTGGAACAAGCAGGCAAAGACAATGTAGAAAAACACACAAAACTGTACATTGAAACCAGCTGATGTAGTTTAAGAGTAAGCTTGGGGAAGAAGAAAAGAAGATACATTTCTGGCACCTAAATCAGCAAGATTTCCAGGTAATTTTCCTCTGTTGAACATCGCGTGTGAGCACAGATGCAAGAAAAGACACAAGAGAAAACCTCATCCTGTAACTTTCTTAAATGACCGTTCTAATAGTTTTGTAATTTCAGGTTTCTAAGTTCTAAGTGTTACTAATTTTGTGCCTCCAGCCTTGCAGCTGCGTTCTACATTACAACTAAAGAAATTACATCATGATGTTTAATATTAAACAGGGGGCACCATATTACTCCCTTTTTTTCTTTTGCCATTTGAGACTGATCATGTTAGCATAAGAAACCTAGAATTTGGAGCCAGAAGGTTAGAGCATTGATGGTTCCTAATACCAAATGATCAACTACTGAACAATTTGGTATTTAAAATAGGCCACTTAGCTCTGATAGAAAACAAATCTATGACACCCATCTTTGAAAGATGCAAACCAAAGCTACATTATTTGTTTCATAGACATTCCGTTATGAATCCATATTATATATTATATTGTGTTATCCATATTTTGTTGTGTTTTCTTCTGTGAAAGAAAGTCCTGCATTGCAAACACTGTAAAACAGAAACGACTGCAAAAGCGTTTAACTACAGCTAATTGTATCACTCTCCATATCTTGCAGAACCTAATCCTCCACAAGGGTGCTAAGGGGAAAATTCTTATTTCAATATAATTAGACCTTTTCATAGGATCAGGCGCTTGCTGCAGAGCTGGAGCCGAAGTCTTGATCTGGCGTATTCTCGGAGCCAATGCTGCTCCGCGTGAATGCAGCAGGCTATCTGCGGGCTGCCAAGAAACTACACGACTGGAATCTAAATCTGGATAATTAATCCATCACTCTTTGTACTTGAGGTTCTGCGTTCAGTCAGTTACCGCGTACTGAAAAAAACCCCACAGTTCAATATTTACGTTGTGTTGATGTAGTAAGAATCGCTCGCAAATGGAGGAAGAAATGGTTGAAACAATAATCTCAAGATCATTGCTAAGTGTAAGTAAATACCAAATGAGACCAAAAAAAATACAATGTTTTGTGTACTGTGAGAGAAATAAATGAAGAAATAACGTTCCTTGGTAACCTCGGGGCAGTACTTGTTATCGCAATGTATTTCATGAAGGAAGGAAAACTTCCAAGAACAATCTAAGCGCAGGTATGGTACGCAAGTACCATTTTAAGACTTGAAAGCCAATGTAGATAATTAATTTCTGACACCGTATGAAAAAAAGAAACTTCAAATTTCCTTTCAAACTCACTATTCCTAGTGCAAAATATTTGACAGGATCCTTGAAAGCTGATCCAGAAGCTGAATGCTTCCAGTGCATTTCAGGCTTCAATTCAATTTTTGAAAACTCTCCTCTCAAAGACAGACTTTCCCAATATAAATATTTTTTACCCTATCTTTGACATTTAAAAGTACTGATTTCTTTAAAAGGTCTTACTATTGCACCGTGGAAACAGACTTACTCTGCCAGGGATCAGGGGAACACGACGAGCAAGAACGTCAAGTAAAATTAAAGGACATTTCAATGCATCTAAAATATCACTATACCACCATTGCTGAGAGAGCAGTTGAAGCCATGCTGTATTTTAAGAAAATGTCAAGAAAAAAAAAAAGCTCCTTCAGAAAATAAAAGTACTTTACACAAGTAGTACAGAAAAGAAAACGTTCTAGTCTTTTCCCCAATGGTATTGCTGTAATTGATTTAAAATGTCCTGAATGTTCTGAATTTTTATAGTATTTTAGGTAAGATTGCAAAAAAATTACTTATGAAAATAGATTAGGGAGCTCCATGTGGCCTAAGAGAAGTATTACTTAATGTTCTGCTCGTATTTAAGATCAGAATTCCCTAGTGAGATGGTAAGTAAGGGTAAGGAGGAGTAAGTAAGGTAAGAGCAAGGAAGGATGAAAGTATTTCATACCTTTCTATATAAGAAATTAAATCCCAGAATGGTCAAGCAACCCCTAAGAGCACAGGTAGAAATACGCACAAAGAACACAAATGTACTTTTTTTGCCACGTGCCAGTTTTAACAGGCATCGGAGCAGCAAGTGCTGACATTTTCTCCTGACTCTGCTCCTTTAGAGGGTGGAAGCTCTGACACTCAGTGAAGTGAGGCAAAGGAGAAAAGGCAAGGTGGGGGCTAAGCCCAGCCAGCTCCCAAACAACAATGTGCCTGCCCTACATCCCAGGTTTTTTCCCCCCAAATGTTTATATTTATATTGCCAAGTAAAATATTTACATTTTCTATGAACCATTTAATGACTTCCATTGCAGAACACAGAAGCCACAACATGATCCATCCCTTTCATTTGTATTCCCCCCTTTAAAGGACCTCCATCCTAAGGAGGGAATCTCTTAATCACACAAGGTGTATTTCCATAATATTCTGCGTCACAAGTTGCTAATTTCACTCCCGAGCCAATACTTTAAAGTGAGATAGTTACGGAGTCCAGAAACTGAGTAATAATTCAACCGCTGTAGACAGAATGGAATAGCTACAGGTTGTGCTTTATTTCTCACCTTTGTTTTCAGCAGGATGGATTTTTATTCTTACTCAGTGTCAACACTTTTCTCAGCAGACAGCCCCCTAAGGCACGCCAGAAGCCTAACGGTGCAGATCTTACACAGACAAACCCCCAGTCACGCATTTGGAATTCTCCTTCCCTGTCATCCACAGGGAAAGTCCCAACTGAACAATAAAACTATGAGTAAATGATGAATCAACCCAAACGATTTCTCACCCCAAGTCTGATGCAAACGGTTCCACTTCTCCTCCTCACACCCAGCGGGTGCACTCCCCGTCAGGATTCTGGCACAACGGCTACTTCCAGAGTAACAGCGTGATGACCCCTCCAAGCCACCCACCGCCGCTGGCTTCCAGGGAGGTGGAGCCCCCAGAGCCACAACAGAATTCAAACCCATCTTCTGGGGACTCAGAGCCTCTGAAAAAACAGGCTCCTGAGCCCAGGGCTGCCACCCCACTCCCATCAGGGTAATTAGTGCCCTGACTACAACAAGATGCGATCTCGGCTGCGTTAATACAAAGACAGAAAATCATAGAATCATAGAATCATAGAATGGTTAGAGTTAGAAGAGACCTTGAAGATCATCCAGTTCCAACCCCCCTGCCATGGGCAGGGACACNCTTGGTGGCCTCCGCTGGCCCCGTTCCCCCAGGTCCATGTCCTTCCTCTGTTGAGGACTCCAGAGCTGGACACAGGACTCCAGGTGGGGTCTCAGGAGCGCAGAGCAGAGGGGCAGAATCCCCTCCCTGTCCCTGCTGGTCACGCTGCTTTTGCTGCAGCCCAGGCTGGGGTTGGCTTTCTGGGCTGCCAGCGCACACTGCCGGCTCCTGGGGAGCTTCTCCTCCAGGAGCACTCCCAAGTCCTTCTCCTCAGGGCTGCTCTCCAGCCACTCTCTGCCCAACCTGTGTTTGTGCCTGGGATTGCCACGTCCCAATGACTCAGCTGCGATATTTTGTTTTGCTTTACAAGCTCTATTCCCCCCAAGACTGCATCTTACAACAAAGGTGCGGAGTTTACGGCTGCACCCTCACCCTGGAGGGTTTTTGACCGAGGATTGGTGTATGAAGAACATGCACCAGTGCGAGCTTTGCCAACCGCGTCTGTCTGCCCTGGTTGATTCTCATCACTACTGCAATGGCACAGGTGAATAAATAATGCTGTAATATAGACCTTTTAACTCCTGTTCCCTTTGCCGTAAAGTGTTCCGATGCGCAGGGAGATGTGCTCACAGCAGAACACAGCAAATGAGGAACGGGGAAGCAAAAAATTCAGTGCACAGTAAAGATATGAGTGACCGATTCTTTTGTTCCAAGAAAAAGACTCTTACAGAGCCTCCTGTCGACACAGAGGGTAAACATAGCTGGGGGATTATGTTTAGCCCATTCCTCATGGAAGTGTCAGAGGCAAGGGGCTACTGGGAGCTCTGCTATCACAGCCTGAGAGCCACTCAAGACTGTTCAAAGATCACTTGGAACCTGCTGGGAAAGGTAAGGGCGGCGACTGGAAGGGTGACAGGAGACACAACTAGTTTGTCTGGCACCACAACCGGAATCCTGCCTCCAGTGCTGAGCTCCCCAGTTCAAGAGAGACTGGGAACTACTGGAGAGAGTCCAGCGTAGGGCAACCAAGATGCTGGAGGGATCAGAGCATCTCCCTGAGGAGGGAAGGCTGAGAGAGACTGTTCAGACTGGAGAAGAGAAGGCTGAGGGGAGACCTTGTGAATGCTCCCAAGGATCTGAAGGGTGGGTTGAAGGAGGATGGAGCCGGACTCTTCTCAGGGGTTCCCAGGGACAGGACGAGGGGCAACGGGCACAAGCTGGAACACGGGAAGTTCCATTCCAAGAGGAGGAGAAACTCCTTTGGGGTGAGGGTGTCAGAGCCCTGGCAGAGGCTGCCCAGGGAGGGTGTGGAGTCCCCTTCTCTGGAGACCTTCAAGCCCCTCCTGGCTGCAGTCCTGAGGGATGTGCTCTGGGCAGCCCTGCTTTAGCAGGGGAGTGGGGCTGGATGAGCTCTAGAGGCACCTTCCGACTCTGACAACTCCCTGATTCTGTGTGACAGTGCTGTGATGAGGTGTGTGGATGTACACGTATCAAACCATCTGGTCAAGCAGAGAGAAGTGACGTGATAAAAATCTAATTTCCTCTCCACATTTAGATTCCTGGAGGACTGACGAGACGGCACACCTAGTTCTTTTAACCTGGCTGCTTTTAAGTCCAAGCAATAACACGATGGCCAAGATTAGGACAGTAGACGGCATAAACCTGAAACGCTACTGACACCAAGAAAAACACTAAACCCACCCACTCTCTGCACAGAAACATAAGGAATAAAAATGTAATTTATCCTATAAATGCATCAAACACGATGCAACAAAATAAAATACAATTTCTTAATATCCTTTTATATTTTCTTACTTTTAAAGCAACTTTTTTTTTTTTTTTTGAAAAACAGGTACCATCATGGTCCCAATTACCGATTTCTAAACATCTGTAGAGGAAACATATACGAAAAAGGAATACTTTAATTTGTAGGGGACTTGCATGAGAAACGTTGTTCTGTTCCAGGAGAATTAGATCATTTTCTTTGTAGTGGAAATAACTAAATAAAAATGCCTTAAAATTTATTTTTACACTTTGACCATTGCAATATTTTTTTGTATAATTTAAAAAAAATATTTACACTATTTTCAGCCAAATCACTTAGCTACTGATTATTGGTATCATGTCAACTAATTTATAAACTTTAAATAAAATCTAATTGGGAGAGACAAGAAAGTCAGCACTTCTCCAAACATCTGTTTTGATGAATTAATGTTTTCTAACAGGAAAAGATGTCATCAGAGTGACACGTCAATTGTAACCTGCAGAACAACCCAACTTTTACTGCTTAGTACTGGGAGTTCAATTGCATCGATACAGCTTTGAGACTGAGAAACTGAACACTAACACCCCATGCATTAGTGCAAATAATCAAACCCCAGCTTTAACAGCAATCTTTCATAATCCTGTCATGGCATAAAGACATAAAGTCTTTCCTGAATCAAGAGTTTGGCCTAAAGAATCCATTTTTGCTGATGGCGTGCGCACGGGAAAATCACAGACTCCTATCAGACCTCAGGTGGAATTTATCACACTGGTATTCAGGAAAACGTAATTTTCCTCCTGTAAATTGAGTTTTATTTGGAGTCATGGAGAAACAGTAACAAGGCACCGCGTGAAGCCAATTTCACAACCATTTTTCAGAAAGATACTCTGTCCATACCCTTCTGAATCCACTGCAGTTCCTCATGATTAAGGCAGAAGACAAAGGCAAAACTATCTTTCATCACCAAACTAACTTTTCAGCCTTATTTCTAACATTGTCAGAAGTTGTTTTACAGCTGAACATTCCCGAGAGTTGGAGATTTTTGTTACAGAAGATTTAAGTAGCTCTTATAAGTTGTTAATGAGATATACGGGCAAAACCCTGTGAATTCCACGATGGTGCAGTTGCTTAAATGAACTCTTATAAAAACCCCAAAGGAGCTTTTCAAGTGCTTTCAACGGGTGCCTGCTTGGACTGTCCTGAGTTATCCCACGCACGAGAAAGATCTGCCAGAAAGAAATTGGAAAGATTATTTCTTGTCCCATCAAAACATAAAATGAATCTAAAAAGCTTATGGCAAACTGCTCCCTGTAGCTCTTTAGAAATCCCGGTACTGTCTGGTTTTCTCTCCACATACTTTGACTTTTTGGTTTATTCCCTACCTCGCCTGCAAAGATCTTTGCCATTTCCCTTCTATTTGTATTTTTTCCCTTCCATTCTTCTTTTCTTTGCTCATCTTGGGACTGCGACACCTCATGATGTTTGTGTGGAAGGAAGGAACTGGCACATGGAAGGAAGATCAGGAGCTATAACTGCAAGTGTCTGACAGTTCCAGAGGTGTTCATGTGCAGGAGATATTAAGTTTTAGATTACTTAATGTTTTCCTTAAGATATGCTTGATTTGATTAGCTCTCTGCAAAAATTCAACATTTCCACATTTCTCAAATGTCTCAAGAGCAGTCATTACCTTGGTGCCAGACAACTTCTGCAAGGCCTAAGTTCAAATTAAGTTACTGAAAATGAAATGGCTAAATGTCGTGGGCACCAGGAGGTGCCAACAGCTATCAGGGGTGCTGTGAAGTCCCTGGCAGGCACTGCAGAGCCCGCTGGGGGCTCAGCCAATATAACCACCCTGAAGCTCTCCACGGGTATTAGAAGCAGCGTGCGGCTGTTGGTCGTCATTGCAAACCCTGTCAAGCGTGTTGTGGGCATTACAGATAGCTGTGAGAGCGAGATGGGCACTGGAACTTCTGCATCAGAGGTGTGCCGAGGAGTCCTCTTAGGAAATAAAGTATGAAATTCTGAGAAATTGCTTTCATTTCCTCTGTAAAATTCACAGGCTCATATTCATTGGCAACCTGGAAACAGCAATTAACAGTCCTTAATCCATTCTTCTGATGATTCCAGCATTTTCACAAGCAGGACTTTTCCTGCAGGGAAATGGATCTCTATGAAGATGTCCATGCTGGACACCATGCTGGGTGTCTATAAAGTGGCAGCTTGATATTTGAGAAGTATTGCAGGTTTTCAGGTGTTCAGCAGTCCAGGCTGCTGCAAACCCCTCTGCCTTTCGCTCACAAGAGCTCATTCCTTATTTGCCTCCAGAGAGGTACCCGTGCCTCCTTAACAACTCACCCAATGGACCATCTGGAGCTGGTATTCATATCCTTTTACATCTCTCCCAACTTGTAAACATCTTTATTTGCTATTAAAACCTTTTTTTTTTTTTTTTTATTAGCCCTGTCAACTCTGATATCCCTTCCACTATACATGTCAGCAGCACACATCATTCCTCTTGTGGCTTAATAGCACAAGCTTAATAGCACACGTGTACTCAGGGTACAAGTGTGACTTCCCCTTTGCTGCTGTAAGACACAAGTGATGTCACCACCCCATCAATTCTCTGTCATTCAAGAAAGCCAAAGATTCAAAGATTCTGTGATTAATCAAGTATGTGTGAAATTACACTTCTGGTTATGGAACCCACCAGCATCATCTCAGGCAATGACGTTTTTTCTGCAGTATGTGACACTTCTGAAATCTCAGGTTTAGTCAGCTCTTTGCTATGGAGTGCTCAGTGGGAGATGCACTTTCTTTACTCATGCTTGGTTTTTGTTTGCTTCCTCACTCCACATCCATGATGTTTTCTCTGGTGGAAAATCTTTTCCAAAGCGATTTACTTACAGATCTTCAAATCCAGAATTCACCTAACTGAAGTACTCTGTAAAAACTCTGTTCCTCCCCAGGACACAGTCCTAAAATGTGTAGCTACAGGTTTATAAAAATAAAAAATACAAGAATGAAATCTGACACATATGTCACGCTGTCAGGGATACAACTTGAAAGGAATATTTTATAAATCCCTGTAGGAATCCTCAGTTTCATGCAGTATCTTGTGCAGAGCAACCATCATGGGTTAATGTTTTACATCATAATTATACGTTACCTAATATAGAGACAGGACAGTGGTGTTTTTCCTACGTATGTGTGTCTGTGTCTGTTATTTTGTATGAAATAAGAAACTTGCATTTTTTCCATTTTAGAATCGTAGACTCACAGAAAGGTTCGAGTTGGAAGGGACCTTCATGATCATCCAGTTCCAGCCCCCCTGCCCTGGGCAGGGACACCTCCCACCACACCAGGTTGCTCCAAGCCCCATCCAGCCTGGCCTTTTTCTTGCAATCTCAGTTGTATTTCCTGTGCCATACACCTGAATTTCTTGTTCCTATAAGCCAGTCAGATTTATTATTATTCCCCCCGCCCCCATCATTTCTCTCTTTTAATATTTTCCCTGGATTCCCCTCCAGTTTGTAATGTTAAATGGGAGCACAGCTCACCGCATGTCAGCTGGTTTTCCTTCAGGTTACGGAATGACCGTCCTTGTAAAGCGCTGGGGTAGGCACAAACCGTCTCCTCGGCGATTCGAACGGAAGCATTCCTGGCCCATTGCAAGACCCACTTCAGGTTGCAGTCGCAAACGAGCGAGTCGGTGCTGAAATGTCTGGGAAGGCAAAGACAGGTCACAACTGCACCAAATGCAGTTTTCATAAACGGGCTCTCTCCCGTTAGACTCAAATGACCTAATTCCAAAGAGAACTATTTCTAGACAGAGGCCTAACTATGGGTGTATAATTACAGATGGATAATTATAAAGGTATCCTGAGACAACTAATACACATTGTCCCACTGTTGCTGACCTCCAAGATTCTGGGTTTGGTTACTGAATTAAATTTGAGTATGGGCTACTGTAGAAATTCACACAAAAACATGCTTCCACTTAGTAAAAACTCTTTTAAGTAGAAACTTGGGTAGGGGAGCATGCAGTACACACTTTTAAATCCTGGGGGGTGGAGGGGACATTTAATATAAATAACCGAGAACTGTTACTATAATTGCAGAAAAAAATATTTAACATGAGTGGCTTTTGGTATTTAGAGCTGACATATGACCTAACACATGGAAACACGAAAAGGTAGAAGATCATAAAGGACAAAAAAGCAGGGATGCTACTCAGGCTGGCTGGACTGGGCTAGCCAGAAACAGGGTCAAGTCGTCAGCGCTGCCCACATCACAGGGCCAGGCAGAAGGTGGCAGCTCATCAACAGAGACAGACATTGATAACAAAACACTGTATATTTTACATTTAGAATGCATTGCTAGAAACAATCCTCTTCAAATTCATAAAATCTACTGCATTTATTCTAATGTTTTTCTTCAATATTTCAGATTTCCGAACATAAAGGATGATACTTACAGTGCTTTAAGAGCTAGCAGCTCAGAAAAAAGTCCATTCATGAGACTTGAAAAAATATTCCCTGACAAATTCCTAGAAAAAAGCCATTTGCAGTCAGTTACAACAAATACAAGTAGAAAGCAAAATTATCATAGAGTATAATTTTCCCAATGCTAATAAAGAAATTCTGCTTTCTTGACAACAGTAGAAACATGCTTAAATTTGTACATTGCTTTTTTGTAAATGACAGCAATATTCAAATCAAATCATACACTTCTACTTTTATTTTCCCAGCAGGTATAGGCACAATTGACTTAGTCTAATAAACTGGAATATTTCTACATATTTAACAGAACAGAATTCTAGGAGATAATATTCTAGAATTTACTTTAATAAACCAATTAGTCAGTGAAACCTATGTTGTATTTGTATAGTGTATGTAGAATGCCACTTCAAAGAAAAGAAATACAAACGGTGGCTTAATTTAATAATGCTCAAAGGGATTCAAGCAATTCCTTAGCACAGGAACGGGGTTTCAAAGTAACTACACAAATCATTTCATTACAAAGGACTTTAAACAAACTGATTTCTCCCATCTTCAAATTAAGAAATTTAGATCCCCCATTTCCATTTTAACTACTGTTTTAGTGTTTCTTGTCCTGATGGCTGGATGGGTTAGGCTGAACAGGCAAACAGATGCAGTTCCATTTTGCCTGGTTTAACAGTATTGCTCCACCAGCACCCTAACAGTCTAAAAGGTAAATGGTTCATGTCAAGGTCTTTTTCTATACCAGTAAACTGAAAAATTAGTGCAGTATCCAAGATTAGCATCTCACAGCATATGAATTATCTACTTTTGAAATACTGATTCATGTTTCTTCCTATCCAGTGCCTGAAGCCTACACGTCTGCATTTCAGGACGTCTCCATGTCAGATCCCTTCCCTGGAGATTTGTTGTTACATACAGAAAAAAACATAGACTGGCAAAGAAAATGGTTTCATTATTTTTTCATTAAAAATGGTGGACTTATAGTTATTGATTTTACTTCTCTTATGTCTACAAAGTAAAGGACATAAACAAAGAGGAAGATATTAATTCAGATCAGGACCAATGCTACACCAGCGAAACCCAAGAAGCTGTAGAAATCTGAACCAGCTTCGGAAAGTGAGGAAGAAAAAAGCCCTCAGGAGTCATGCTTTCTCCAGAAACCTCTACAGATACATAGGGATCAACGAGTTCAAGAAAGAAGAGAGAATGTTGCTAATTTATAAATTATTTTAAGAAAATTACGGAGCATTCCAGAAACAATAACTAATCTTAACTTTGTACATATTTTTCACTACAGAAATCATGCAAAAAAAAAAAGGAAAACGAACTTTGAACACTTTGAATTTTCCTGGTACTTCAAAATTCTACTAATACAGAGAAATAAACTGTCTCAGCAATGCTAAGTGAGATTATTTTTCATTGTATCGAGTGACAATGAGATGTGTTGATATAACTGAACTCATTGTGTAGGAGTGGGCTTTCAGCACAGCTATGGCTCAATGCTCCTGGAAAGGGAAGGGCTTCCGAGCATCTCCCCAGGTGTGGGTATGCCTGTAGGTGGAAATGTTTGCTTGCAGCTATTTCTAGACCTTGAATATTTTAGATTTATCAACAGCAACTAAAAAATATTGAGCATTTCACAAAGACTCAGTTACCTCCTTACTGAAAATTCAAATGTAACCGTGTGCTCATTGGCCATAAGCCCTGCCCAGGCACACGCCGGAGCAGCCCTGTCAGCTCCGGCCAGTGAGGGACTAAATCAGAAACCTGACACCCTGACATCTACACCCTGACATCTACACCCTGACATCTACACCGAGGTAAACCAGAAGTGGTCCCACTAATACGACAGCAGCTACAGCAGTAGCAACTGTGCTGCCAGTGGAAGGTCACGCTCACCTGAAAGATGGGGAAGGCGACCTGCCTGGCCGTGGCAGGGGAAGAGAGATGGGGATAGCAACCTGGGTGGCAGCCAGAAGGCAGGAACACCGGGCTCTGCTCTCCTCTGCCTTACTCCAACACACTATGACAATGTTTCCCATCTGATGTAAACTCCAGCTTTCCCCTTAGGTAGCTGGGCCTGGCTTCACACAGCGAAACAAACAGAAGGCAAAGTCTGAAGCCTGGTAATCCCATTTGGACCAACAGAAGGCTTTGAGGGAAAAACCGTAGGTGATGTCCACGGCTGATGTCAGGGGGTCCAGCAGACGGACCGTAGCTGTGCACCCGCGTCTGCTGAATCTACATGCTTTCCATTTACTACCAAATCCACCACGATACCTAGCCAGAACTCACCCACACTGCGTTAACCTAAAAAAAATCCTGACTCATGTTCCACTGACACATTTTGGGTTTCTTTTTACCGTGACAGAGGAGTACGTAAACCTTTTCTTCAGTGTTTTCACCATTAGCTGGGTTAATTAAGTTTCTGACAGTTCAAAAGTCAGCACAAAGTTGTCAAGTCAATTTTAATATTCTTTCATATTCTTATGGCAACGGCTTGGTTTGAAGTTTCCAAATTACTACTAATAATTAGCAAACTAGGATCCTGTTCTCAGGGCCGTAGAAGCCATAAAGCAATACATTTCTATGCCCCAAAACCGTAATTGCAGCACCTGGATGTCCAACAGCGTGAGTTGCTGCTTCTTTAACAAAACTTTCAGAAATCTTCTCAAATCACCCCAATAACACATGTATTCCTGAGCCAGATATCTGATTCTGGCAAATGCCTGGTTCTGTCAGTTCACATCATTGATGTTACACATTAAGATACCTCCAAATATACAACATTGTGAAATTCCGCCATTCAGATATCCAAAACCCCGGACTAGCTTGATTTAAGAGGACATCTGTTCTAAAAACATCTGTATCACCTAGTTTGCAAACATTTCTAACATAACAAATTAATGCAGTCCCAAGCTGATGGCACTTACTACGCCATTAACTTAGTCCATTAATAGAAACATCTGCTCTCTGTTACAGCAGAGGTAAAAGCATTTCAGCCCTAAGAATAAGGTCCTCCATTTATTTTTGTCATATCCCAAATACTCTTTTTCTTTTACAGATATTAAAAAAAAAAAAAACCACTTTGGCCAAAAGCTTTAATATAAATGACAAATGACAGGAAAGAGTTAGAGGGGGTGTCTTAGAGGAGCATTTTGAGGCAAAATGCAGAAGCAGGAGCACAGGAGTGTGAAGAAGGCTTTGCTCTTACGAGCAGTATTACAAAGCAAAAGCCGAATGCCCGGGTGACAGACTGCTCTCCTGTGCAACAAGACCGGGAGAGGAGTCAACAACATGGGATGGGGGAAAGCAACCATCCCAACAACGGGGTAGGGAAACAACAGCAGAAACACCGAGAGGGCAGGTCAGGGTGCTTGTTTTCTTGATGTCACCAAAAAGCGGTCTTTTTGATTCGAGGGTGTCAGAGCCCTGGCAGAGGCTGCCCAGGGAGGGTGTGGAGTCCCCTTCTCTGGAGACCTTCCAGCCCCTCCTGGCTGCAGTCCTGAGGGATGTGCTCTGGGCAGCCCTGCTTTAGCAGGGGAGTGGGGCTGGATGACCTCTGCAGGTCCCTGCCAACCCTGCCAACTCCCTGATGCTGTGATTCACTACCTTGCTGCTTTTGTACTTTATTTCTGGTGCCACACAAAGTTCTTAGTCGCTTCGATGACAGCAAGAAAGTCACACAAGAATTTATGGTGTAATATCCTAAAGCTAACAGCTGATGAAGATTCAGAGGCAGGATGAAGAATAAATCAGATATACTTTAATCAAAAAATTGGGAGCGAGAAGGAAATTCTGTTTGGAACTTCCAAAAAGAAGGCGCAGCAGTAGTCCTTGCTGAAGTAGATTTAAAGTTGCAGCATTTCAGAAGCTGAAGACCTAACTTAGGGGGAACCAAAGAAATGAGATGTGGTCTGTTAATACCATGGCACCATCCCGGTATTCCACGGCTCTTGATATTTAGATTAAATATATAAAGAGAATTAATGTGGCTGGCAGCTCCATTACCTAGCAGAAATATATTTGCATACATAATTCTGGAACAAAGCACTGAAACATGGTCACTGAGGGTCCAAAGGAGATTTGGAAGATTTGTTGTATTCAATTATGCCACTCCTAGTTAGAATATGTGCACCTCATCATAGCATAAACACGGCCAAAGGGTAATATATAAGCCAAAAAAGTTAAGCTAATATCTTAGAAGACATCATAAATCTTCTCTTATACCGTCTGAGGCACTGACAGCTGCATCTGTCATACGATCTGAAAGCATTTTGGAATAATTTTCCAGAGTACAAATCATCAAATCTGAGAAGGTGTAAAAATTAGATCAGTCTCAAGGAACATAATCCCAACGCACTGGCTGCAGCAGCGTCAGGAGCTGGGTGAAATCTTGGATTTCATTAGTAACTTGAAATTCAATTCCTCTTCACTGAAATCCACCTCCTAACTGCACCGGGAGTAAAAGTCGTCTTCTCTACATTATCAAGGGGTTGACAATTTTTTGTGGCTTCATGCATGCTTGTTTCCAGAACAGTACTAGAAGACACTATGAATTCAATGTTTTTAGAATTCCAGAGTCCTGGAGGTTGCTCTGTTCTAGAATAGGCTGCACAACCCACCGAGCCCTCTGGAGAGTGGTCGCGTTATCCCTGAACGCTCGGGCAGTTCTCATCCTTCATTTTAGTGCAGTATTTAAGCATACCATTGCCCTACTCAGCTCAGACAAAGGCATCGCATCATTTGGTCAAACATCTAATGTCCCTTTAGGCCTGGAGTTGATTTTCCAGCTCTAATTCCATATTTATTTTTTTTTAAACTGAATTAAACTTCCCAGATGAGCTGCAGCACACTGCTGTTCTGTTTCACCTGGTGTTTGCACCTGGAAACAGGGTAAGGAAATCTCATCTCTGTACTTCACTTCTGTCCTTTGCTCCTTCCAGTGGACTCGTGGCTCTCCCTACTGGTTTTGCTGACAGCCTGCAGAGATCCTTCCGTGCTTCGTCTCTCTGATATAACACAGGAGAGCTCTAATCAACAACCGCATAAATCAACACACGTCATTATATTGCCCCTCCAGCAATCTCAGCCACATTTGATGGCTCTGAAACCAGTTCCATGTTGAAAGAACTTGGCATCTTTTCCTTGGTAAAGCTACAAACACTGATGTTTCACTAAGGGAATGATGTTTCACTTCTCCATCGTGCTTTCTGCTACCCCTGAAACGGTAACACAGTTCAGCCCTATTGGCAGCAATGGGAAGGTGACTTGTTCTATTTTGAACAGTAATGGTTGAAGAGTTTGATTCTGGGAAGTTTGTATGAACTTCCACACAGAAAAATAAGGCTAGAAAGTACCAGGGGGTGTTAGGTTGGAGTCAATAAGCAATCGCCAGTTCTTAGGCTGGAGGCAAATTGAGATCCCAGCTCAAATAATTACTTAGAGCAATTAGTCACCCTATGAGATTCACGAAGGAATGATATTATGAACATCAGGGAACGGTTCCTCTTGTTTGGGATTGTGCTAGCGTTTCTTCACAAAATAATCACTGACTCAACAAGAGCAACGGTACTCTTGAGTTCGCTTTGCTGAGGAGGACAGTCCCTACAAAAAAGTCATTAACTTTTGACACAGCAGTAATGAACTGATTTACTTCAGATGAAAGGGAAATTTTGACTTATCTATTGCTATGCCTCTGATTTCAAAGGACAGATGTTTGCAATAAAGCAGCTCATGAAGAACGACTTAAGTACATGACCTGGAATGCAGGACGGTCCCATTTGTTAAGTCAATGGTAGAAATGCAATTTAAAACTGAAATAAGAAAAATGGAAGACAGGCTATTGGATCAATAACCAAATCTGGCTGTTGTACGTGGCCTGGAATGCAGGATGGTGCTGTTTGTTGAGTCAATGGTAGGAAGGCAATTTAAAACCCAAATAAGAAAAATGGGAGAGAGACTAAATGGATCAATAACCAAACCTTAAAACTTGAAAAAGAAATAAAATTTTAAAATGATCAAAGAAATAGAGAGACTATAGCGAACAAGAAAAAGTTAGCAAAAGGACAGGAAATGGGCATAATGAGAATTATCAAAAAATAAATTAAACTTTGGAAAGTGTACTAAAACAAGGTGCAAAAGACACATTAGCAATACCACTATAAGTAAGAAATGAAGAAAGAGTAGATATTACACACAGCCTAAATATAGCCCATTACCACTATTTTCTATTCACTAAAGTTGGTAATTTGGATTATAGGTATTTATGGGAGAAGCATACACTAAATTCTGGAAATTACTTTCCCAAGACCACCTACAGTATGAACATTGATCTGCAGAACTAATTAAAATCAAAAATATACCTGGGCAACCAGAGGCCTTCTGGGCTAATACCACTCACAGGAAAATACTAGTATAAATGTTAATGGTTTTCTCCTGCTTATGTGGCATCATGTTAGATGTATATGAAAATCAATAAATAATTTCCCTTGTCTAGAAAATTAGTGAACTTTTAATATGATTATACGATACATCCCCAATAGATGCATATTGATTTTTTTCCCATTGCTGATTTGCCAACTTTTTTTTCTATTTTTCTTTCTTTCAAAAGTCACTCATTTAGTGCTTTCACAAATGACTCTGGCTCAGCATGTAAAAATGAAATCTGATAATAACAAAAAGGAGGATCGTTCAACATTAAGAGAACAATCATACGAGAAGAGTTGAACATTCTTCAAGATGAGATGCCTAGTAATTTCATTAAATAGTATTATTCAAAGTGAAAGGTGTAACTGATGTCACTTAAGAGTATTACTTAAGAAATGTCTAATTCAAATTTCTGCTCTCAACTGGGGCCTCAGGAGGAAAACAACACAGAAAGCCCCGGATCTACACCTACTTGGAATGAAAGTTAGCTCCATCTTGAGGGAAACGTAAAGATTTATTTGCCATGCACAAAAAGTCTTAATGAAGGAAAATACAGTGTCCATGATAGTGTAGAGGGAACTGGTGAGACTTGCCAAATCTACTTTACAAAAAGAAGCCGTAACGATGAGTCTGACCAGCCTGGTGACTACGGGCCTGCAGCACACAAACTGTGCGTCTGTCTTTCTGACATCTCTGGTATCTGGAACTACCATATCTGGTACTCCCTGGAGATATTCAAGGTGAAGCTCGACGAGGCCCTGGGCAACCTGGGCTAGTTGGGGGTGTCCCTGTGACTGCAGAGAGGTGGGACTAGATGGCCTTTGGAGGTCCCTTCTGGCCTGGAGGATTCTGTGATCAGTGAAGGATGTGGAGACACACTGCCACACTCTTGTCTGGTCTTCAGAGCTAAACACTGTCACAGAACAAATGTTGCATGCTCACTGTGAACGAATTTCTGATCCTACCGGCACAGGACTGAAGTCCTGTACTTAACTTCTAATTAGCTTTTTACATGGAGTCGGAAAGATTCATGACTGGAATTTTTAGATATATTTTCCTGAGAGAGCAGAGGTGTGAACAGCTTCTATTGAGATTGTTCCTGGCATCTAGAAGCACCTTCTATTTAATAAGATGACACCACCGTTTTGAATTACGCACACTTCCTATGGTGACTGGGTATATTGTCACAGTCATGTTCGGTGTGCAACAACACAAGGAGACCCAGCAACCCTCAACAGGCAACTGGGGCTCACCCGATTTGGCTGAGAGCTGGGGCTCTTTAGCCCGGAGAAGAGAAGGCTGAAGGGAGACCCTACCAACGCTGGTAAGTATCTGAAGGTGGTTTGAAGGAGGATGGAGCCGGACTCTTCTCAGGGGTTCCCAGGGACAGGACGAGGGGCAACGGGCACAAGCTGGAACACGGGAAGTTCCATTCCAAGAGGAGGAGAAACTCCTTTGGGGTGAGGGTGTCAGAGCCCTGGCAGAGGCTGCCCAGGGAGGGTGTGGAGTCCCCTTCTCTGGAGACCTTCCAGCCCCTCCTGGCTGCAGTCCTGAGGGATGTGCTCTGGGCAGCCCTGCTTTAGCAGGGGAGTGGGGCTGGATGAGCTCTGCAGGTCCCTGCCAACTCTGACAATGCCCTGATTCTGTGATCTGAGATGAGCAAAAATAGGGCCAGTCTGCACCTGCTCATCAATGTGTCATCAAGGCTCTTCCCATCATTTGTTCTCACCTGTTTTATCTCCATTAAATTTAATCTGCCATTTTACTGCCCAGTCATGGAGTCCTGTACCTTACTTCTGTCCTTCAAAGTCAACCCTCCTCTCTAATTCCCTGGTTAACTTAGTACCTACTACAAAACCTTGCCATCACACATTTTATCTCTTCTTCCAGGTCATCTGATTCAGCTGAAACAAACTGAACAGCCTGGGTATGCTATCAATCATCATCTCATGTTTTCTGAGTGCTCTTTCCAGAACCTGTTGATCACGCAGCTCTCTGGCATGTTTATGGATATGCAAGTTGATTGCGTTGCTCCCTGGAGAATATTCCACTGCAGTCCCACGTGATAAAACTAATGATTCAAAAAGTACTGACAAATGAAGTGCACAACACAATACCTTTGATAGTCTGGCACTGATATTTCTGAAGGAACGTGAACTACACTGATATTGCAGATTTGCTTGACGCTTTATACACCTTTTTTTGTCTGCATTTTTATATAACACACTGAAGGGAAGAAAAAGATTATAATATTCTAATTGATCTGTAATGGTCAGAAACAGCAATGCATCCTCTCTAACCAGTGTAAGTCCATTTGTGTGCTTGACTTTGTTTCTGAGATATGCAGACAGGAATGTTACATTCGGCCTCTTTGCATTGTGAAAATAAAACGGGATTCTTTGCAGTTCTGATAGACGTTAAAATGACAAACAGATTATCTTTAAAATATCAAGTCATCATAATCAAAGGGTCAGGAGAAGGGGTTTTTTTTTGTACAAAACTTACATTTTCTTATAATAAAAGCTTACTGCCAACTGTACTCAGGTAAGCCGTGTGACAGTTTGGATTTGTCCTGTTTACAGCAAAAGCAGTCTCATACTCACAGTTTGTGAAGACTGTTGAGTCCTACAAACATTTCTGGTGTTAGGCAACCAATTCGGTTATTTGAAAGATCCCTGAAAAAAAACCAAGCCCAATGGTTAGGTCTGTCTTTTTCACATACACACCCACATAATCACAGACAGCCTCTTTCACTCTTAAGGAGTCAGAGACTAATGAGAAATAAAATAGTTTTCCATAATGTAACTGAATTAAATGGATTTAACAACTTTTGTATTAGCATTACTGAGCAATATTCTGCAATTAAACATACCATCCTGCAACTTACATAAAACCACACTTCAGGGCAATAAGTATATATAGCAAATAAAAAAAAAGATTTGGAATATAAAGAATTCTATTTATCAAAGTTACTAGCACCTATTTATTTACTTATGAAAAACACTATGCACTTTGCTGCATGCAATATATAGCCAAAAAATGACATATTTTAACTGCTTACTAATGTCTCATCTCACTGACAGCAACTTTTCTTGCTGAAGAAATCAGAGAAACCAGAGGGCAATTAATTTCTGAGCTAGTGACAAGGTCAGTCTTGGCAGACACTTGGCAAGCTCTTTGAAGGGCAGGACTGTGGCTGTCCCAGAGCACAAACAGTAGAAGGCATTATGGTCCTTAACTCTTGTCTGCAGAATTGTGAATGGTTTTTTTTTCTGGAGGAATCACACATACAGCATAATGTATAGGATACTTACAGGAAGGAGACAGAAATAGATATGAATAATTATGTTGTGATAACAACACGAACGCTGCCTTTTGGTTCATTCTGTAGCAGTGTTTAATTTTTACCCATCTGGTTTGCAACCCTGACTCAAATATGGTTTCTTAAAATAATTGCAGTAATTGTAAGGGCTTTAAGCGATTCATATTAAAATGCTGACATTGATCTGAATGTTTTTGTTTTAGAATCAGTAGTGGTCTCCCAATTCCTTTGTGCAGATTCCCCATTTTTCTGTCATTGCATGAGAACACTAAAGTAATCAAAAAGAAGAATCGAGGTTGTAGTTTGACACGTCTAGTTACTGCTTTCATGGAGCCATATCCAATTAGCTGGGATGTGGAAGCAATTTCTTTAGAATTCACTGCACAGTCTTCTCCTATCAGAAAAAGATTACATTGTTGTGCAATTAAATGATGAAGCATCACATTACAATGAAAATCTTTCTTAAATGCTTGTCAAGGATATTAAGTAGGCAACAGTGGAGAAAGCGGTGTGGTCAACAGTGCCGAGCAACAGCTGCACACCAGCACGGCTCTTTGAGTTCTACTAATGAAAGCTACCTAAAATAATCTAAAAATGCAAGCTTAAGACAAAGAAATGCACAAACACTTATAAATATAGACACAAGCAGATATCTTTCTATTAGAAAAGGGAAATAGTAAACAAGGACCTACCCAGAATTTGTGGTTAGGTAACGCCTAAGCAAAGCCTGAACACACATGGAGGAAATGCATCCCTATGGGGGGCATAATTTGGGTAGCAAAAGTGAATTACATCTGAATTAACCCAAACAAGTGCATATTTTTCTAAGTGTGCCGCACAGTGAAATGGTATTTTTAATCAAGTGAAAGGGTACATCTCCTTTTCTCCAAGTTTACTTCAATGAGGGTTATTTTCACAGTAAGACAGACGACAGTGGCTGGAATCTCAGTATTGTGAAACGTATTTTCTGAGAAAAATGTAGCAAAAAGAAAAGGAAACATGCTGCTCTTTCCTCCAGACTAATACATGTTCTATTGCACATAATTCCATTCATAATGCCCAAGGCTGGTGTTCCTTTTCAGGAGTAAGACATTTACCTTACTAATGCTGACTTGTAAAATTGGCATTAGAGAAAACAGAACACCCCTCTGCTGAGTAACCAAGCGCCGTCCTTTTAGTGCTCCATATATTTTCAATTTTCATCAATTCTGTGTGCACCTTTTTGAGTAAACCCTGGAAATAATTCAATTTGTCATTCAAATACAAAATATAATCATCCTCCAAATCATTCACGGCAAACATCTGGATGCTGTCAGCCTGCAGCTTCGGTCTGACTCGCCACAGCCGCACCTCTGGCGGTTGCCCACATCCCACCAGCTTCTGCTTTTCACAGCATCGTTCATATTTTAGGTGTGAACTAAGAGGACGTGAATGTGAAGTACAGTCTTCAAGTAATTACTGTATGTGGTATTCAACAGGAGTTTACACTATTTATTCTTCTTGCTCAATTCCCTGCTACCCAACAGCTGCACAGTTTAGGAGTGCAGAGATTTTCTTGTTTATCACGGACCTACCCTGCTTGGTACCAAACGCGGCAGCCTGGTAATTACTCATGTCCCTGCCTCTAGATTGCTCCCCAAGTTACCTGTTTATATGAGCAACAAGGGTGTGGGGTTGGTTTATTTTTTTTTTTTTGAGATCCAGCATGATAAACCTCAACATTGTCACTTGTGGTTTGCTGAAAGGTCTTTGCTTCCCACTTTTCCCAGTGCCTGATGCCTTCCTCTTCCTCGCCTCGCCTCTCCGGGCTGACCCAAACCTCCACCTGCTCAGCCTTCGTCCAACCCAGGACTCGAGCAGGTTTCCTGGTTTTCCCACAAGAGGTCAGGGTTGTGTTATTAGAGCCGGCAGCCAGAGCAGCAATTAGCTCTCCTTTTGATCACTGTATTGTTATCCCCACGCACAGAGCGAGCAAGAAACTTTCAGCCTAATGGTTTTTCTTTTTATTCCAAATGTATGTGCTGCTCTGACTTGATCCTTATTGGACCATTGGCTTCCTTCCCAAACGCACTAAAACTTCGTGGTTGCTGCTAGAAATTACTGCTCCCTGCATGATCACAGATGGAAACCTTTTAGGGAGGTCAGGCGGTGCTCTCTGCACATCACAGCTCGGCAATTGAACCTCAGCGCAAAAAAGAAGGACTCATAATTTTCTTTTTCCATGGATCTGCATTCCTCCTCACCTAAATCTTACCATCCCCTGAAAATAAACCCCGTTTTCTCATAGGTTTTCTCATCACAGGATAGACACAACAGCCAGGCAGATTTCTGGTGTGTGCTGATGGCCTGGTTAGCCATTTGGATGCTGTCACCTTTAAAATTATAATTAAAAAGGGTCCATCCCACATTCCCTTTAGGCTGAGTGGAACTAAGGCGAGTCTGTAGTCCTTTTTAATTAAAAGCAAAAAGGCCCACTTGTAGGACTTTAATAATTTAGACATTTTTACCCTCTACAAGCATCATTTAAAAAGCAGCCAGTGCTTTCAGAAATGCTATGAGAACGTTTTCAAGGAGAAGAATGCAAGAATGAGGGACAGGGATTATACTGCTTCAGTCTTGCTTCCTTAGAGAACTAAGCTAAAAGGAAACAACATGCAGAGTCAATGTGAGAGGTGTGAAAATGGCAGACAAATTCTAAAGTACAACAAAGTTTCCCATCTAAGAATTGATTTCATAGGCCTGATCTATTATAAAAGTAAACTTACATAATGAAAAACCCTTCCTGTAGCACGAAACATTGTTTACACATATTTAAATCTCTTAGCTTTGTTTCTGATTAATATCTATAATGATATATTATCTCCTAAGTCATTAATTAAATGTGCTTTTTAACTTTATAGATGTACTTGTTAGGAGATCTATTGGAGAGCAAACATAATTTTGAATGGGAAAAGGTAAAAAAAGAAGGGGAAATTGGGAAAAAAAAAAAAAAAAGAAGGAAAGGAGAAGAAAAAGGCACGGTAAATTTAAAGAGCACAGTGTGTGGTTTTCTATCTTACAGGCACTGTCCTTATGTGATTATTGCTCGGTGGCATATCTGAGTTGCCCAAGGATAGAAATGCTGATACAAACACAATTTTCAGAATAATTCAGATGGAATTCATACTTACAGGCGCTTCAGTTCTGAAAGTCCACGGAAGGCCCCTGGCTCAATTGTGCTGATCAAGTTATTCTTCAGATCTCTGGGGGGACATAACAGGAGGAGCAAGGAATTATCCCTTTGCCTACTGCACTGCTGTTCTACATGAGGAGTGTGGAATGCAGTGAAATTTAACCTTTATTTGGTTTACATAAGACTAAGAAGGATTTCTTTTACATAGTGACATCGAAATGTTGCATTATTTGCAGTTTACATAAACATATTTTTCCAAGTAAGATGGTCAGGGTTAGGTGTTAAAAAAACCTATCTGCTTGCTTTAATTCTTCTCCTATTTATATGTTTCTAAACAAGTTTACCACTCATTTTTGCCCCAGGAAGGATATTTTAACCAATAAGTGAATAAAAAAAAACAAGAGTCAGCAAAGCAAGAGCCTTTCAGTTTGCCTATTCACTGTGCCGTGCACTTTACACTTAATAAATTTCTCACTTCCACCTGCTGTAGGCAAAGCGTCTGGCACGTGAGACATAAACAGACAGCTCAGGTTTTTGTCCTGAAATACAAGCATTTTCTCCTGTTTGGCAGATCGGTGTCTCATTTTGCACTCGGTGACAAACCAGAGGATTGGCCGTTGAGCCGATAGGGAACATTTCACCGGCTCCAGCAATCTCACCTGCTGTCGGCACCGCGCCTGGGGCCGGGCATCGCTCTCGGCTCAGTCCCCACGGAGATTTACTACCGAATGGTCTCAAGACTTTTGTGATGTGAGCCCCGAGGAAACGCCTGCAGCATAATTAGATAAGCAGCCTAGGAGATAAAGGCTGTCAGTTCTTGCAGGCAGAGTCCATCTGCTGACGATGTGCAGTTCACAGGGAATGACCGGGGTGCAGAAGGACCAGTGCCGTTTCTCACCCTGGCCACTGCCAGGGAACTGCAGCCCATACACTGCCTGACTGCCAACGTATGGAAGCATCAACAGCCACGGGAGTCATCTTATTTATGGCTTTTGATTTCACTGCCAATAAAATGCACAGCAGCTGAAGTCTTGGTTCCAGGAGCTGTGACTGCCCTCAGCAGGGAAAGCTGTCATCCCAGAGCCTAACCCTCAGTAATCACTATTTTAATTTGAAAGTCAAAATCATAAATAAATATTTCTGCATTTTGGTTGCAACTTTTGCAGCTATTTTGAATACAGTTACAAAAATTTTTGTGTCGCATCCATTTCAGTTTAGTGATGATGTTGATGAGTGATCCCTCGCCAAGATCCCCGTCTGACTCCTGACAGTCGAGTCCAGCTTTCTGGTTTGCGACACGCAGCACTAAGAGTTCTTAGGAAACTAATAATATATTCTGATTGCTTGTGGACAAGATCTCTTGTTTTCCATATAGGAACAAAATATATTTGCTGGCTACCAAATGCCAGCAGAGCAAGACCAGATTTTTGATAGGAAAAATAAAACCCCTGGAATATCAGCTCAGTTTAGAAAATACAGATATGCAGTTGCCCAAGTTGTAAAATCCTAATGGTAAGGAAGACTCAATCACTCAGCATTTGTTAAAGTCTGCGCAGCTCAAAGTTGATGCTGTACAACCAGCAACCTGTGATACACAGGTATGATACATCACCTGTCCAAGAATTTTAGATTGCTATTTCTTCTTTGTTCCAGCTGGCCCTACATAGTGCTCTCATCACGACTACGTGCTGCACCCGATCTTGTGACACAGTGAACAAAGAAAAGGACCAGCAGGTCATGGGAGGGGATTCTCCCCCTCTACTCTGCGCTTGTGAGACCCCACCTGGAGTCCTGTGTCCAGCTCTGGTGTCAACAGAGAAAGGTCATGGACCTGGTGGAACAGGTCCAGCGGAGGGACACCAAGATGCTGCGAGGGCTGGAGCCCCTCTGCTGTGAGGACAGGCTGAGGGAGCTGGGGCTGTTCAGCCTGGAGAAGAGAAGGCTCCGGGGAGACCTTGGAGCAGCCTTCCAGGATCTGAAGGGGCTACAGGAGAGATGGGGAGGGACTCTTGGTCAGGGAGGGGAGTGATGGGACAAGGGGTAATGGCTTTATGTTGGAGAAAAGCAGATCCCTTTGGGATTTTTTAAATTTCGCAGTCACACATTTTCCTTTTAGTTCCCCAGCACCAGCAGCAGCTACTAGATTTCTTCTGCGTTCATCTGCTCCAGCAGTTGTGAGTGTTCCTTGAACTCTTCATTTTCCACACTTCCTCATAAAACAAAACTGTTGATACAAAACTTCAAAAAGTCACTTCTTCCGAGTCCCATCACCTCGCAAAGACAAGTCCGTGCGCCTGGTGTAAGTCAATGGACACAAGGGGATTTTCTGTTGATGGTTTAGGATATCTGCTGGATGAGCCAGGCAAAGCCTTGGGCTTTTGACCTTCAAATATTCAACCCGTAGTTCTGCTCTGGTTCTGTTCACCCCAGACCTCAGGGCTGAGCCTTCCCTGCACAGCACGACTGACAACATCCTCATGAATGAAATGTAGATGCTTTTGCTCGTGCAGCGTGTTAAAGGCATACCTAACTCGGGGTGAAGGAATTTCTTTAACTGGCACATCAGTCCACATGGAGAAGACTGAAAGAAGGCTGTTCTCCTTTTGTGAACTTCTGTGTTCTTATAACACAAGCGGATAAAACAAAACCCCCAAACCCACACTAGATATCGCATCAGATCACCTTAAAGGTCCAAGCCAGACAATTCTATGATTCTATAAATCCTTTGGTCTTTAGCTGATGTATCTCAAGCTTTACACTGGGAGACATTTGACAACCACTTAGAGGCAGAATTCAGAGCAAATATTCCCATTTTAGGCAGGGGAAACAGTTTTAATCATTAATCTTTATATCAGTCACACACACACATTCTGTGTTAACTGACAACTCAGCTAAATGCTCTGCAAGCTGTAATTGGGTGAAGTGGTCGTCTCATGCGGTTGTAGCAGCTCATAATACGTACGAATGAGTCAGTGTAAGCGGCAAACAGTTGGCAGGTGAGCTTTAATGCCAGTCAAAATTAAATAGGCAAGAGATCTTCGATTTATTGAAGTCCTCTGTGTTCTAGTTTATGGAAGCTCTGCTCTGTTTCCCCATAACTTGTAACCACACAGGAAAAAACAGCCTAATCTTAAACTACCATCTACAGGAAGAATAAAGGCCAGTTTAATTTTGGAGAAGGCAGACCATTTCAAGGAAAAGTGTCCATCAGTTACGCTGTCCCAAACAAGAAACCTGGTCTCCTTATTTTGGAAATTAAACTTAAACTAGGTAGGCCGTTTTAGTAAAATGTTCTCAGAAAATTGTAGATGATTATACCACCCACAGTCCTGGGACTTTCTTAATAATTAGCATTAGTCCATGATGCTTCCTTGTACTTGTGGCTTAACAAAATAGGCGTTTTGTTTCACATTGTCCTTGAAGACTAAAATAGGATTAAAATACAGAATTAAAATTATCACACCTGCTAAACACTTACAGTTCTTCCTTCTACATTAGGAGAATCTATTTCCTTGCCTCACACTTGTACTTTTTTACAAAATTACTTTCATTAAAATATTACGTTCACTTCTCTGGTTTTCGAATTTAGCAAGGAGTTTGTAATCCTGAAGCCACAGCAACGAGTATCAGCTTTCACTGAGCTAAATAAAGAAACCAGAGTAAATTTGGTTGCATGTTTACATTTTTTCCCCTCGAAGCCACCGCTGAGGTTTGGCAAAAGGTCACGATCCAAGGCACGCCAAGGAGCCCGGGCCACACACACGCACACACACACCGTGCAACTCATTCCATCACCAACCAAAAGCAAAAGAAAAGGGGAAGAACCCCAGTATAATAATACTGGGTGACCACATCGTGAGCCAGTCAAGGCCAAAAAGAAAGTATCTTTCTAACTAAGGGTTATGGTTTTGCATCGTTTCTCCTGCAGCATTCTGTATCCATTCTGAAGCCAAACGATGTGTCCTCAGTGGTGTGGGTGCATATATAGATCTCTGATGGCATGACCTGAAAATAAACCAGAACCAAGTCCCTTGTTAACGTACAGATAGATGGAAGCTACAGAAGTCAGCTGTAGTCACAACAACGGTTGCACTTCTACCAAAGGCTGCACAAAAATAAAATACTCCAATATTCATTGACACGTTTCCTCGACTTTTATTGCAGTTGCTAGATGTACTTACTGCAGGGTACTCGGATCTCACCTAGACCTGACTAGCTAAAAGAACAATACAGGATGGAGCACGTTACTGTTAAAACCCAATCACAAATGGTTGCAGCAAATTAACAGAGGAGAGCTTCCTTTTCACTTACAAATCTTAACATACAGAAATTAGATAGAATAACCATCAAGCACCCATCTTGCAAGACGTCCATCTGAGCAAGAATAACCACCTTCCTACAAGTATGTCGGAAAATGTATGTAGATAATTTGCATGTATATGCAGGTAATAGTCCAGTGGGTAAAAACACTCAAGGGCTCTTTTGCTAAGTATCACAAGCTGCTGGGACTTCATCATCTTACACATTAATCTTTGAATGCACTTTAATTTGCTAAAGACATTTAAAAGGAGTTAACTCAACAAAACCAGCTGACTTCAGGAGGGGAAATCTGTGTTTGAAATATTCATTTCCTGACGGCTTAGCTGAGAGGTGAATAAAACAAGGAGAAGAGGCTGCTACAGGTACAAGAACATTTAACAGCCATGTGAGGCTTCTTAGATAATAGACTTTTTCCATGGCCGAATCTCTGGTTATCCACACGTGTTCTAGAGATTCTCAATGCCTCAAGTTCATAGGATGCACTTACCCAGCATAACACACAGTGGGGGAAAACTGCCAAAATATTCACAGTCTATTAACAAAAGAATCGATTTATTTCAGTCTTTGTTCTGACATTTTGGGCATTTTGCACCACCATCTATGCCTTCAGACACTGCAGCTTCTCCTCCCAGCTTACAGTATATGTACTGTAGATATTTTGAAAACATATTCCTAACAAGAATGTTAAACTAATTCCAGTACTTTGTTCAAATTCCTGACGTTGATATCTCTTTCATAAAAAATTATAGGTTGCACCAAGAGGACATCTGTGTTTAGAAAGCTATCATTATACTGCTGCAAACTTTCCAGAAAGGCTCTGAGAAGACCAATCATTTGTTGAGCAGATGCCAAATACCAGTGAAATACGACTGACTTTCCCCATTTTGCATATTACTATGAAACAACAACAACAGGAAAACAAAAGAAAATAAGGTCACATCTTCCACTTCTTTCTCACTCAAAATATTCCAGCTACACCAAACAGTACCTTTGCCTGAGAAATGGATGCAGATGTGGGATCCTTGGAGAGGACTAACTTTTACAACGTTGTTCTGATCACGGTGGTAGGAAAGAGGCAGAGCCAATGTTGAAAGACAAGACTTAGCACCCATCCTGCCGCCACGGCAGTGACAGTGAGAGGTAGCAGTCAGGGATACAGGAGCAAAGAATTAAGATGATATTGGTAAAATGGGTTGGAAGACATTTCAACTGCAGCTCTACAGTACCTATCAGGAGCCAGTAACTCATTATTATAATTTGATGGCCACACTCAAAAGGGCTGCAGACAACATCTCAACGCCCAAGTGGAAACCAGTGACAAGTGGCGTTCCACAGGGATCAGTACTGGGACCAGCTGTTCAACATCTTTGTCAGAGATACAGACAGTGGGATTGAGTGTACCCTCAGCACATTTGCTACTGACACCAAACTGTGTGGCCCAGTCAATGCGCTAGAGGGAAGGGATGGCATCCAGAGGGACCTGGACAGGCCTGAGGGGTGGGTCTGTGCAAACCTCATGAAGTTCAACCAGGCCAAGTACAAGGTCTTGCACCTGGGTCACGGCAATCCCATGCACCGATACAGGTTGGGCAGAGAATGGATTGAGAACAGCCCTGAGGAGAAGGACTTGTGGGTGTTGGTGGGTGAGAAGTTCAGCATGAGCTGGCAGTGAGAACTGGCAGCCCAGAAAGCCAACTCCAGCCTGGGCTGCAGCAAAAGAAGCGTGACCATCAGGTCACAGGAGGGGATTCTACCCTTCTGATCTGCAGCTCTGGAGTCCTCAGTACAGGCAGGACATGGACCTGTTGGAACAGGTGCAGAAGAGGGCCACCAAGATGATCAGCTGATCCTCTCCTATGAAAACAGGCTGGGAGAGCTGGGATTCTTCAGCCTGGAGAAGAGAAGGCTCCATGGAAACCTTAAAAGGGGCTACAGGAGAGATGGGGAGGCACTCTTTATTAGAAACTGTAGCAATAGGATGAGAGGAAATGGTTTTAAAATGCAAGAGGGAAGAAATTCTTTACTATGAGGGTGATGAGACCCTGGCCCAGGTTGCCCCGAGAAGCTGTGGCTGCCCCATCCCTGGAGGGGTTCAAGGCCAGGCTGGATGGGGCTTGGAGCAACCTGGTGTGGTGGGAGGTGTCCCTGCCCAGGGCAGGGGGGTTGGCCCCATCCAACTCTAACCATTCTATGATTATATGATATTATCAAAGTTTATTTTCATCATTGTTGGTGAATACATTGTCGGTCACACGTTGCAGACTGAGAAACAGGCAGGTTAAACAATATCCATTACATGATACCATCAATAACTTCCATGAAACCTCAGAGCTCGTTTGTTGTCTTTTTATGTTGAAAGTGGATATTTAATACTTTCCAGAATCAGAAAAGTTATGGCTGCATTGCAGCTAGTTTCAAGGCATAAGGATAAATCTTTTTTTAGATTACTCTGGCAAGATAATAAACACAAATACGCACATAAATATGGACAAGCAATAATTGCTTGCTTTTGCAGACACAGAGGCTATAGGTCTCTTTGTTTAGCATTTTGGTGCATGTTGATTATGCATTTTCCTTTAACGTCTTTTTTAACCCAAGCCATTACTGGTTGGATTACCTAAAACAATAGACCCTAAGAGCTGACAAAAAAATAACTGCTGCTCCGGTACTAATGAATGATCAGAGGTTTCAAAGCAGTCACTTGATGGCAATAATGACACAGACAACAACAGAAAGGTCATCGTGTTTTTGCTGTTTCGTTTAAGGATGATGATGATGTGTTCACATCAAAAGTGCTGTGGTAACTTGGCAGTTCCTCATTTTTTAGGATCACACTTAAAAAAGTGCCAATAACGGCAGCTGAAGCAAAACTGATACAAGCTCTATGGCAATTTCCTTGCTTCAAAGTATCCCACAGAATGTTATAATAATTTTAATAATAATAATAATCATAGAGCAAGACCATAACGCTCCGAGTGTTTTAATTGAAGGAGCAGTATGACAAAAAAAAAGTAAAAAGCTTGGTAAAGCAGGATAGACTTTCACAATTTTCTTGTTGATACAACTTTCTAGGTGTATGTATTAGAAAACAACATGTTAAGAGATTAATTTCTGCAGTATAAACTCTAGTTTCATTCCAAATATATCATCAAAAAAGCAGAATCTGGGATGAGGATCCAAATGTGTTTGGTACCTGCCTTTAGTTTAACACTGATAGCTCAAAATGAAACGCGCTTCCTCATAAAGAAAACTCATCTGTGTTTTTCAGATTCCCGTTCTTTGGCCTGTTCACGATGAGAAAAAATTCAGCACAATACTCAAACTCCAAACGTACACAACTGTTCCTATGTAAGTTTTCTTTTTCTAGAAAATGACACAAACCCAGAGACAGATGGTAGAGTCACCTTGGGTTGGAAAGTTATTGACTATGTAGGTGCAAAGGTAGAGGCTTGGTAGTCATAACCTGGGGAGTTGAGACGGAGTGGCCGGGTTGTCCAGCAGAAGGAGAGTCCCATGGATCAGTTCCATGGGGCTGAAAGAAGACGGAAACGTCAGAACGACTAAATGCTGAGGGAAGCACATAAAGTGAATTCAGTGTCCACAGCCTTGAAGGCAGCTCCCCAGGGCCAGCAGAAAATGCACCCATGACCCTTCGTGTGACGCTGATTACGATAGCCGAGCTTATGTCAACGTGTAACTACACAGAGGCGTCAGGAGCAGAGAAAAGAAGAAGTTCAGTATAATTTTAAGTCAGTAGAATTTTTTTAATTTTTTTTTTTTTTAATGGAGTGCACAGATGAAATAAAATGTAAACCAGACACTTAGAAAGTGAATTTGAATTACATTCTACAGAGAAAGCTTTAAACTCCAGGGTAGGAATGGTTATTCCACATTTTAAGACTGCTGTTATTTGCCTGTTCCAGATTTCCAGAAATGTGTTTTTAACATCCTTAGCTCAAATTTCAAACTCTGGAATCAAAGTTTAACAGCATCATTATTGAAACTTTGAAAATTAAATCCTGGACACACTGGAGGGAAGGGATGCCATCCAGAGGGACCTGGAAAGGCTGGAGAGGTGGGCTAGAGCAAATGGCATGAAATTCAACCAAGCCAAGGGCAGGGTCCGGCACTTGGGACATGGCAACCCCAGGCACAAATACAGGTTGGATTGGAGAGCAGCCCTGAGGAGAAGGACTTGGGAGTGCTCCTGGATAAGAAGCTCAACATGAGCCATCAGTGTGCGCTGGCAGCCCAGAAAGCCAACCCCATACTGGGCTGCATCAAAAGAAGTGTGACCAGCAGGGACAGGGAGGGGATTCTCCCCCTCTGCTCTGGTGAGACCCCACCTGGAGTCCAGCTCTGGAATCAACAGAGAAAGGACATGGACCTGGTGAAACGGGTCCAGCGCAGGGCCACCAAGATGCTCCGAGGGCTGGAGCCCCTCTGCTGTGAGGACAGGCTGAGGGAGCTGGGGCTGTTCAGCCTGGAGAAGAGAAGGCTCCGGGGAGACCTTGGAGCAGCCTTCCAGGATCTGAAGGGGCTACAGGAGAGATGGGGAGGGGCTCTTGGTCAGGGAATGGAGGGACAGGACAAGGGGTAATGGTTTTAAACTAGAAGAAGGGAGATTTAGATTGGATATTAGGAAGAACTTGTTTCGTGTGAGAGTAGTGAGACCCTGGAAGAGGCTGTCCAGAGAAGCTGTGGCTGCCCCATCCCTGGAAACCCCTCCAAGGGGGGGCCAGGCTGGATGGGGCTTGGAGCCCCCTGGTGTGGTGGGAGGTGTCCCTGCCCAGGGCAGGGGGGTTGGAACTGGATGATCATTGAGGTCCCTTCCAACTCTAACCGTTCTGTGATTCTATGATTCTATGATCCAGTATTTTCAGAAGCACGTCTGGTTTAATTTTCCATAGTAAAACAGGGAGGTTTGCTTGTTTACTCTAAATTATCACAGGTATGAGGCTAATCAAAATGTGTTTTAGTATCTATGAGAACTATAAAATATACAAACCATGCAATTTTGGGTGGTTTTGTTTTAAAGGAAACATTTGGTCCTGTTCCTGTTACTATACCAATATTGACTTAGAAGAATACAAGCAATTTTATATTGAATTTCAGTTTGAACTTCAGAGAAATATTCCTTTCATGGCTTAAAAAATCCAAACAGAAGAAGAAAGAATTCCACCTTGAGCTGTAAAGGAAAGAGAAATACCTGCACATGGCCCACAGATCAGCTTAGAGAAGTTTCAGACCAAAAATAAGAGTTTGCTACTGAGTGTAAAGCAATAAAATGAAATTATTTTTCCTATAATTTTTATGTTATGGTAGGTTTTTTGTAAGACTCTTCTAAAAATAAGGTGATTGAATTATAAAATGTAGAGGAGGGACCCCGTCTTTCTGCCTGCTTACTTTTTCTATGCAATCTCACCAGAAGAGTAATAATCTTAATTAAAGATATCACAAAGAACATAGTCACTGATTACATACTGAAACTCGAGTGAGCTGCAGTCGTTATTTAGGTCCTGAGGGGAGATGGACGGGACAGCACTGCGGTAGCCTTCACCTGTGGCCAGAACGAGTACATTCAAAGATATTCTTCCCATTTACCCGGGAACGTGGCAATGCCCAGGTAGGTTCCACCATCACCTAGAGCAGGAAGCCTTCTCCAGGCAACAAGGGCAAAAATTAAGAATAGAGACCATTTGAGCATTTAATTCAGGCAATGTTAGAGGGAGCATTAACTGCATAGAAATCCTGTGAATTTAAAGGGTCGACAAGAAGTGATTTAAGGATAACAGGGTAGAACTGTCTGTAAGCAGTTTATCTCAGAGGAATTAAATCTTGGTGAAAGACTGGCCTGGGAATCCTTCCCCGGAAGCCTCTGTTTTGTATAAACCAGGGCTTTAGTAATAACTAAGACAAATTTAAGTAATTTAAAAACCAACTATGTGTGCCAACGAGAAGGCATGCAGAACCGCCTTCTCCTGAAGAAATCTGGGTTGACGAGCGTCCTCTTCAACGATGCTGAAGAACTTCCTTCAGTATTTTCACTGCACATTTTTCACATTTGCGCTTTCCTGCAGGTGCCTGCAGAAATTTTAAAATACTTTTCGCTAAAATTTGATATAAAGTTTTGATGAATGACAGAGCAAATGAGAAGGCTGAAGTCAGGTGACAAGAGGATCTTTATGAACGTGCAATTCCTACACGTTCTTTGAGCTCACTGCCATATGCTGTGTATGCGATACAAATGCACCTGTGAGACTTTCAAGTAAAACCTATTTTAAGCAAACTGAACAAATGACATTTCACCAACGTTAGAAGCGACAGACTAATATTAATTTCAAGTAAAAAAAAAACCCCTCTCCTATGAAAAATAAAAAGAATTTGACACGTACTTTAAAACTCGTCCCTGGGGGTCCCATTTGAAATGTTCTTTTTCAATAACTTCCACACTTTGTTGTTTTTTTCCTAGCATTTCAGACAAAACTACGGTTTTAAAATACTATATTTTCTTTTGTTTATATAAATGTCTCATTTACTCACCTCTAGAATATGCAAAGGTTATAAAAACAACCGAACCAAACCAAAATTCAACACAGTCATAATAACACAGGATAGTAGCTGAGGCCACAGGAACACCTACACCCACAGGTTTTCAAACTCTGAAATCATACCAAAAAATGGAGAAAACAGGAAAGGAATCACAAAAAAAAAAGAGGATGCAGGGATAGGAGTATGTTACTGTTGGAGATAATTATTGCTGAATGCTGCTAGTATGTTTTGTTCAGTTAGGTATTACTGCCTTTTCTATCCTTCTTGCTACACAGAGTTATAAAACGTCTATTCCCAGGTCGTTTTTTCATCCTCCCTTCCTGGCATCTCTTATCCTCCCTCCATCACGCTGCCTCTCCTTCAGCCCCTCTGAAACACTGGTTCATCTCCACAGTTCTGCTGCCTGAGGCCAGGGACCCAGTCATTCTCTCCCCCACTCAGATTATTTGGCAAAACCTCATTTAGGTGTGAAGGGGGACAGGAAAGCCCAGAGGTGCTTTGGGGAGCCACAGCCCCATTCCCTGCTCCCGCTCCCTGCCTCGCCAGCTGTGCCAGGCTGGTGTCCTAACGGGTGATTTCATTTTCAGGCAGTTGAAGAAGTGAATTAAGGATGGTATTTCTCAGGAAAGCACACGTGAGAGTAAAAGCACACAGATGGGGGATTGATCAGCAATGGATATTTCACTTCAAAACTCAGAATCATGCCCATGAACGATAAATCCTAACACGAGTATTTCCCTACCAAAACAACCTGTTAATACCTTCCAGTGTTGCTGGAGCTAGAAGCAGCAGGGAAGAAACTTTGGTGGTTGCAAAGGTGCTTTATGATGGCTATTTTAACACATGTATTTATAAACCTGCACTTGAGACCTCTTCTAAAAGGATGACAGCATCTAACATGAATCATGTGTTATCTTAATGATATCACTACATAAAATCTCAGCTGAGGATATCACACAGCTGAGATGGCTGACGGCACATCAGACGAACTGAACTATTTGTGGTCCTAATGGGGAGCAGCAGCCTCGATGCTCATAAATTCAGTGATGTGACTTCCTGAAATCCAGCTAAACTTCATGTTACATATATTAAAAAAATATAATATATTCTAATATATTCTATAAAATGATAATGTATTAAAACATTGTCAGTGATTTAGAGCTATATAAACTAACTTTACAAGTTAGTTTGTCTTACATTCCTGTCACTTACGACCACTAATTAATGACTTTCTATACAGTACATCCTGTATAATTTTTCTAATGTGCAATGCCCTGATAAATCTATTCCTGACTATGCTATAGGAAAAAGAATCTTAGTGTTCAACTGTACAAGGAAAAACTGCAGCAAAATGATGGCTTAACAGCAAGTGTCCAGGCAAAACTCCTAAGAAACTCTGCAAAGGATTTTTTACACAGCTGCATTTTGAGAGGTGTATAAAAATAATCCCTTATAATAATAACAACTCTTACATCTAATAAATGTGGACTATCAGAGTAACCCGTTCTAGGAATCCAGCTACAGCTGAACTCGTACAGGGGCTCTGTGCTGACTGTCAACACAGGAAAGATGGTTTTCATTCTAAAACAAAACTGGCAACAAAAGGGATCTGCAAATGATGACCTTTCATTGCTGCCTGCCATTGTCTAACACAACTTTCTTTCACTCTGTTTCTACACAATTCACTCAGTTCCAAGCACCAGGGATTTCCCCTATATTTATTTCCCTTTGCTTCCATTGCAATCTGCTGAATTTCAAGAAGAAATTCCTGTCTTGTATCATGCACACTTTGTGTTCATGCAACAACAACTGCAACAACACGGAAGATGTTTTTTCATTAAAATATTTCCCTGGGATTCTATTTAATAAAAATATATGTCTCGTATTCATTTCTCCCACGTCAAAACATTTTTTTCTTTCACACCCGAAAAGATACCTACAGGATGTTTTGCCATTTTAAGAAGTGATGAATCACTTTTTTTGATGGTACCAGACCATCATCTAAATGCTTCTCAGTATTTTTATCCTGTAAAATGAATTATTGAATTGTGGATTATGGATTATGACCATCATTCTTACTAAGCAAATCTAATAACTTCAATCTTTCCTACATTTCCATTACAAACTCTTAAGGCACTAGGATAATTAATGTAACGTAGATGACTATTTAAAGGCAAAAATGTCTTGACTGTAGGAGACACGTAGCAAGCACAAAGATAATGCCCATTGCACCAGAAAAATATGATGGAAATACTTTTCCAAATATTTCAATTACATACTATATCCAGATTTGATAATTATTTAAGTACTAATCAAGTCAAATTAGACCTTGTATTCCAAATGTCTCCTGCATGTCTTCATGAAGGAAACTTTCAGAAATAAGGCTTTTCATCTAGTCCTTCATAAGCTTTATATGTTCATAAATATATAGGACTACACTCTTGTTATTCTTTCAAAGTCTCAAATATTATGACCATCAGAACAATATCCATCTATGGAATAATTAGAAAGCCCTGTAACATTTATTATTTTATGTTGATTTAATTACAAAGTTATATTATTTTATTTAAAAAAGTATTGACTGTTTGGTATGCAGTTTGCATCAGAATACCCAGGCATCTCAACTGGTCTTCCGCAAAAGCATCTCTCCTCAACAGCCACCTCACCTGTCAAGAAAATGAAACCCCACTTTGGACCCTGCTGCATCTCTCTCTCATTCAAAAGCACTAAATATTTCTTCCTTTAGGAGAGATTTATTAATTAAGAATCAATGCTGTTTCAAACTAGCATCCCTTTCTAAGTTGCCATTTTTACAGGCGATCTCAAACCTCAGCTGAAACCCAACTAATAACTCTGTGCTTCATACTGTTATCAATTCTAGATACCTGTGAATTAAAGGTAACTGTAACGATTTGTGAATTATAGTTCACTATAATTATCTGTGAACCAGCTGAATCTGCCTTTCTTATGAGAGGATGACTTCGAATCTGCCTTACAGATGGCCTAATGCGAAACTGGTTTATGGGGAGCTGGTCCCTCTTTGACTTTTCTAAGGCAAATACCATGTTTGGAATTTACTCTTTTCCTGGGAACTGTGAAAATAACTCGGCTCAACAGATCAACAACGATTGCCATGGAGCTCCATAAATAATGCATATGTTATATGCAAGCTGTTATATTTACACAAGCAGTATCGGTGAAGGATGCCGGGACACAGGGAGTCAAATCAAATAAAGTATTCACCAACAGGAGTGCAAACATTTCTGAAATAAAAAGCAAGACTGGATAATCTCTGCTTCCAATCAATCGACCCGAATGGCAGACATCATTTTCAACACTTTCAAACACTCAAAGCGTATCCAGCTCCCGCAGGAGCCGATGCCTGGCAGAAGCACAGTAACACACACTGGCCACACGACGCAGGACAGGGAAAGCGCTGGCCCAGGCCCAAAAAAGCACTTAGGCTGACTAAAGTGAAACTTAAGTGGAATGTAGATACGGAGTCCCGGAGTGCAATTAACAGCCCATTCTTTACCTCCTACGCGTCCAAACGGCCACAGGTATCTTAGTCTTCACCAAGATGCACTTAATCTTAGCGCAGAAATCACAGAATCTTTATGGTTCAAAGGGACCCCTGAGATCATCGAATCCAACCTTACACACACCCCAAAAAACCTCCAAAACCAGCCAACAAACCAACTAACCAAACAAAAAAAACCCACAAAAAAATATGAACCCCACAAACCAAATCCCCCAACCCAACAATCTTGGCTACCAGAGCACGCCCTCAAGTGCCACATCTAGACCTTTCTGAAACACCTCCAGGGATGGGGACTCCACCACCTCCCTGGGCAGCCCCTTCCAGGGCCTGACCACCCTCTCAGTCAAGTCATTCTTCCCAAGATCTCATCTGACCCTCCCCTGCCCCAACTTCAGACCATTCCCTCTGCTCCTGTCCTTATTCCCTTGGGAGAAGAGGCCACCACCCACCTCTCTGCACCCTCCTTTCAGGGAGCTGGAGAGGGCAAGGAGGTCTCCCCTCAGCCTCCTCTTCTCCAAACTAAACATGCCCAGAATTGGTGCTGGGCATGCTGGAACACCTCAGAGCTGGTCTCATACCAATGCACTTTTAGGACTTGTGACAAGACCTGCCCAGACCTGGCTCTCAGCGTGGCTGGGCATAGGCTGAGGGAGCTGGGGCTGTTCAGCCTGGAGAAGAGGAGGCTCCGGGAGACCTTGGAGCAGCCTTTCAGTATTTAAAGGGGCTCCAGGAAGGCTAGGGAGGGGCTGTTCACAAAGGCTGCTGCGATAGGATGAGGGGCAATGGATTTCAACTAGAGAAGAGTAGATTTAGGGTGGATATTAGGAAAAATGTCTTTAAGGGTGGTGGAACACTGGAGCAGGTTGCCCAGGGAGGTGGTTGAGGCCCCTTCCCTGGAGATATTCCAGGTGAGGCTGGATGAGGCCCTGGGCAACCTGGGCTAGTTGGGGGTGTCCCTGTGGCTGCGGGGAGGTGGGACTGGATGGCCTGTGGAGGTCCCTTCTGGCCTGGATGATTCTACGATTCTATGATTCTATGGGCAGGTTAAGGGGATGCACCCTGCGAAGCCACACGAAGCACAGCCCAGCATCCCAGAATGGTGCAGAGCTGAGGGAGTGCTGCCATCCATCTTTTTTGGGACAACCTAGCGATTAGAGCTGGGGAATTGGAAGACACGTTTTTCCGTTCAGTGTTCACCCAGAAGGGATGTGTACCTACATTTAAACCACACAGGAGGTGAAGAAACAGACAGGAGTCTCTGTTCCCTAAAAGAGTATTTCTGTATTTTATCAAATGAATGTTTATAGCAAGCCCCACTTTCTCCTTATTGATGAAATTCCCTTGGCCCTTGACTGCTTCTGTCTTTTTTTCTTTCTGGCCCCATAAATCTTAAACGCTTGACTGCATATTGGCACAGCTCCACCTCCCCCAGACCTACACCCTGGTTATGGCCCTTCCCACAGATACATCCCTCAGGACTGCATCCAGGAGGGGATTGAAGGTCTCCAGAGAAGGGGACTCCACACCCTCCCTGGGCAGCCTCTGCCAGGGCTCTGACACCCTCACC
>VZRU01005971.1:150033-165663 GCA_013398155.1 Pedionomus torquatus
TGGAACTGGATGATCTTGAAGGTCCCTTCCAACTCTAACCAGTCTGTGATTCTATGATTCTATATGCACAACTTCCCAATTTTACTCAATGTAAAAGAACCAGACAGTAAATGTAAAAATGTAAATTTACAGAGCAAGTCTGACAGACATCTACTGACTAGTCAGCCAGTGTTTTTGCAGTAAAGCTACTGAGAAGCACCAAAAGTATTCAAAGTATGGTGGTTGCAGGCAGTTTTGTAGGTTTACATAAAGGGGAGGGTTACACCCTGCAGACTCCTGAAATTTGTACAGATGTTCTCACTTGTTTCTATTTAATCAGGCCATGGCTATTACTCAGCAGAAAAGATAACTTGAGAGAAAGTATTTTCATGCCTTAATCACATTAGCTGATGTTTGAAATGAATTGCTACCTTTAGGCATTGCTTTTAGTCACAATGATCAGAGTTGCTTGGCTTTTCTTCCTTTCTTTCTTTTTTTAACATGATCCAATGGCATGTATCTGAATATTAATTGATGAATAAAATGCACAAGTAATAAAGAGTAAATAAAATATAAACCATTGATTCTACGTAACTCCTATAAATACATTTAAATCAAAAGTTAAATACAAAACTTTTAATAGGCAATCAAAAGTGGCTATGTGACACATTTAATGCAATTGCTGCTGTCACGGGTATCACCCTATTTACAAATGTTATGGTTATTTTCTAACTCTGTGGTGTTTCTTCGGTATGTAGACAAGAATCTTCTATATTAGTACAGATTTTAATAGTGGAATGACTTTTATATACTATTTTCTAATTAAAAGGTTTCTATCATCGTGGACAGCAGAAAAATGCTATTTCTTTGGCCCTCTGAACACTGACACCGTGCACAGAGTTAAGTGTGTAATTTAGGATTCTACTATAAATATTAATCAAAGTAAGACTCTGGTTAAAGGTTTCTCCATTAACTCTTGTTTGGCTGTGGTTGAACATGACTTGACCAAAAGCCAAGCCAGCTGTGGCATCCACTGCCCTTCATCTTGACCTTTCTTATCTTCGCCGCATTTACCGAAGGAACGCATTTCAAATGCAATTATTTTTTCAGTTTAGGAAAACCAAAGGCAAATTTTAACTCGTATGTCTGAAATGCGTGGTACGGATATAAAATCTGGGGTGCTGGAAAAACTAACATTTACCCAAGTTTTTAAAAAGGAGCGAATGCAAATCATGTTGCATAAACTGCTGGAGTGTGTACCTCGTCGTGTCATGACCAAAGCGCTGAAGGTTATTAAAGCCAAGATGCAGAAAACGAAACAATCTCATTTGGAAAGCTGCAGATAGGGGAAGAAACAGTTTGTCTGAAAACGGCAGGCATAAAATCATTACAAAAAATGAAAGGAATTAAATCCAAATTTCAAGAAGAGCAGTGGGCTGGAATGAAGGAAGAGTTTTCTAAGTAGAAGGTGATTTAAGATTCAGGTAGCATCAGATTGTCAACTGTGAATGAGCATTTAATCAGTGAGATGCAGGAAGTCTGAACCACAGTCAAAGCACGACTGTTCAATGGCCTGAAATATCCTATATTGCCATACGGCGTAATCAACTTAGATCTGTCACTACCAGGAAACGGGGTACAAAGTTGACATCAGGTGACAAAGGTCAGGAAACACCAATCAGCCTAATAGCACTTTTGTCATAGTTTCCATATGACAAACTATCAGGAATTATTTCTCACACATTTTTTCTTCCTTACTTTAACATTCCATGTATACACGGTTTCCTGCCCCGAAAATTTCTTGACACAATGGAAAACCCGGCATCCACCACACCTCAACAGGATTAGTGTTAGTCAACAGCAAAAAAATGTAAATGTTTCAAGCTCTTTGACCTATTGTAAGTAGAGCACAGCTCCAGAATAAATCCATAGCTCTGCTTTGGGTTCAAGGATGGCTGCCCCCAGCGCACACACGAGGTGCACTGCCTCACTGAGCACCACATTTAAAGTCTGCTTCTACACAATATATTTCTCACTCACTACTCGGGGCACAGAAATGGTTGTTAAATATTGCATAAAGATGATGGAGAATAGATAAACAGAAGAGGCAGCTCACGAATTATTTTAACCTGAGAGTGTCACTAGCCAGAATATTCATTTGTCCAAAATTTTCAGACATCTGAGAGGGCATGGAACAGAGCTGATACTTGGGGGACGCGCTGAACCCAGCAGCGTTTGGCTTGCACAGAGGTCAGGATATGCCCAGAAACATGACCCATGGCATTTACAGCCCCTACACAGATCAAACCCAAAGTACAAGAAAACACGGAGCGAATTTTATATATTGTTAAAAAGTGCCAGAAATCCTTTCTTACAGATTTTTCTGTTGACATTGATGGAACTTGTAAAAGGCACACTGAACACAAAACAGAATATACAAACTATAAACTAACCATGGCACTGTCTGCCCCTACAGTGTCTTTTAGAGTTTGAAAAGAGTGATTTTACATACATGCAGCTGTTTTTATTTTTTGAAAGCAATCTCGTTAACTGGTCTCAAGGGCAGGTTCCAACAGAAGCTTTTTAAGGGAACAGTTAGCTACGTATGGGCACTGCCCTGCTCCTGTGCGTGCACACACACCACAGCCCACAGCCTGTACCTGCACTCATCACCCACCTGCTTTTCCCCCATTTGGGTCAACTGACAAAAAAAATATAGTTAAACTCTCATGAATACTGAAGACTAACTCTGACCTTCCATTGATCAACTGAAATATGTATATATAAGTATATAAGTACACTTAAAGAAATAAGGCAACTCCCCTATTTTTAAACTCCCAGTCTTAAAATGTGTGTCAGCTCAAGGGCAGTGAAATTGGAAAAACTATACACAAATTTTTGGAAGACACCAGGAATTCTATTCCATGTGACAAATGGAGAGGCAAAATGTGAAATATTTCAGAAGTAAATTGAAGTTTGGTCTCATGAGATTTCCAGGGCACACGTTCTTTAGAACTGAAAGATGTGCTATCAAGCAACATCGCCTCTCAGAAGAGATGAGCTTGAAGAGATTCCTGCATCCCTTTCCTGTAAACATCCACCCGACCACCACGTGGCATCAAATTCAGTACAGTCTCTAATGCAGGACAGAGGGAACTGCAGAGATTACGTGACAGGAAAGTTTAGTTAGGAAGAGCAATAATGGGTAGTTAACAAGACTAATCTAATTCTATCAAGTCAGAAGTCGTTGCCACTCGGGTGTCTTTGCACCGTCCTTCCCACTGCACTGGTTTTCCTAAAGACTGAGGAGCCCTCCCGCAGCCCCATACTCATCACTACGTGTATTTACCTTGCTGTCCCTCACCTGAAAATTTATTATCTCCAGATCTCATTTGTGAGTGCTCCCAGGGCCAGCAGAGACCTAGCACATGGGCTGAGCTCCGCTTTTGTGCCACGGGAAACCACGGTGCTGCTTGCGAAGTCACGGCCACCGATGTCACACCGCAGGGCAGGCACGCTGCTCCGCTCCCACGGGCACACACTGCAGAAGCAATCTGCAGCTCAGGTTATCTACTCATGGGTAAGCAAAAGCTGTCCAGATTTAAAGGAAGGAGCATTTTCATAGGTCAGCAAAATATTCCACAGGAGTCCCAGAGAAAGATAAAGGAGCTTAATTGACAAACACATCACACACACAAAAAGTTAAAACTTTTAAAAAAGTTAAAAGGCTGAAAGAAGGAAACAACTATTTTCCCATTTACATACATTCATCTGGAGCAGGGCTTTCTGGAAATCAAGGAAGCAGAATCTGTCTTTTATGTTAAAAGCAACACTTTCTGTTATAGATACAACTCCAGTCCAGTCACCAGGGGGCTTGCTGAGACTCACGCTGACGGCAGTGGCAGAGAACCCACCTTAAACCAATACCTGGTGCAGGGTTTTATTTTTATTTTTTTATGTAGGCTTTGGAAAAACACTAATTGCATTCCCTAAAATGATTTTTTTTTCTCAAGTTTCCTCAAGGGACAGAAGTGCATCAACATAGAAAAATAGTTATTTCTTTAGGGAATAGAAGGTGGGGGGATGGGGTGGTTCTCCTCCCCCCACTGGCAAGGCAACATACAGATTTCATAAATTGAGGAAATGAGCATAAAATTCAATCTGTTTTTCCATATAAAGTACTATTAAGGATATATTAACTTATGGAACCCAAACCATCTCAATAAACTTTCCAATTATATGTTGGAAGGATTTTTGGAGATTGACATCATTAATACCAATGAAAATTAATGGGAACCCCAGTGTTCTTTACCGCATCAGCAGAAGAACATTCCCCAAGGGAATTATTAAGGAGTACCTACAGTCAGCAGTAACAGAAAGGAAAGCGGCTAGGAAAAAAGCTAGCACTTCAGCAGTCCTTAGTAATAGAATCACAGAATCCTCCAGGCCAGAAGGGACCTCCAAAGGCCATCCAGTCCCACCTCCCCGCAGCCGCAGGGACACCCCCAACTAGCCCAGGTTGCCCAGGGCCTCATCCAGCCTCACCTGGAATATCTCCAGGGAAGGGGCCTCAACCACCTCCCTGGGCAACCTGCTCCAGTGTTCCACCACCCTCAGAGGAAAGAAATTTTTTCTAATGTTCAACTTAAATCTACCCTTCTCCAACTTAGATCATTCTCCTTTAAAGGTCTTACAGAAAAAAAGGAAAAGGATAATTTTTTATTTGTTGGCAGAGCAGCTAGAAACCTGATTTGGAGTACACTGCGCTCGTGAGACCCCACCTGGAGTCCTGTGTCCAGCTCTGGAGTCCTCAACACAGAAAGGACATGAAACTTCCACTGAAACTGCATCTGCATTGCATCCACCCCCCTGATAACGCCCCCGGGGAAGCAGGCACATTTGTTCAGCCCAAAGGTTCTGCCAAGAGACTTCTTCCTTCAGAATCTTTCTTAAATGAGGAAAGAAAAAGGATTTTCAATTATTTAATGGAAATTAAATTTAAATTAATTAAATTTAACCAGGAAAACAACAGACTACTGGGCAAAAGATCCTGCAGTGCAAAGACCTACCCAAAGCGGTCGCTTCACCAACACATGGAGTAACACCAGCAGAGTTCTTCCCTCGGGGTCCCACTCGTTTCGCTAACCACTCGCTTTTCCCCTGGGGAGCACAGTGTGGGGCAGTGGGAGCACAACGGAGGTACTCACACGTGGTTTCCACACTCTGTGTTCCCATGTACCTCCCTGGCTCCACTCCTATGCTAGATTAATTCTACAGCCAGCTCGGACTAATCCAAAGCGCCTGGCCTGGCCAATGCCGCCCTGCCCCAGTGGTCCACAGCTGCGTCGCTCACTCCGAATATTTCGCAGGAGGTTGATTTTGCTGACGAATGGGCATCTTCCCTGACGGCTGCTGTAAATTACACCGGGAGTGCAAATGAAGGCAGTTTTACTGCATTATCTCCGCTGAGTTCCCTTGTGAGAAAACGCTCAACACCACCACCACCCCCCAAAAAAAAAAACAGCCAACCAAAAAAAAAAGAAAAATTAGCCCAACTCTCACACCATTTTCAGTGTCTGTGTTTCTGGGAGTCGTACTTGCAAGCCTACTAATGATCAGCAGTCTCTGCCAATGGAAATATTTCTTCTGTTGGGAAAGGAAAATGGAAGGTGGGTGTATTTTATCCATAAAACCAGATACTCACTGATACCTGCACTTGTGCTTATATAACACTAACATATTGTATTACATGTGCCTTCTATTGATAATATTATGTATAGAAGATTATTATAACTACATATTATTATAGCTATCAGATTATTATATATTGTCTTATCATCATGTTATATAGATTATAAGTTATATTATTGTATGGAATACATTGCCTAGGAATAGATCACTTATTAATATCCATACGTGTAACCAAAAGCTGTAGGCAGGCATTCTTAGTGTTCCTACAATCAAATTTTATGCAACAAACTTTTAAAAGCAGATTTGCTTGCAATGGTTTGAAGAGTTAAACAGCGGCTTGAGGGGAAAAGAGGTAGCGTCCTGCTACAGCGTGGCCTTCTGATTCACAGAATTTATTTCCCTGAATTTATTCCTGATTTTATTTCCCTGAATTCAGAGCACAGCCACACTTGGGAAAAAAAAAAACCAAAACAAAACAAAACAAAAAACCAACAAACACACAAAAAACCCTACAAAACAGTCCTAGAGCTAATTAGTTTTTAAGACAGGGTCTTACTTTAAATTTTCACCTTATAAAAACACATTGTAAGATGAAAATATACAGAGATGAGAAGCTGTTTAGGTCGGTTAGCTGACCAAATACCACTGCAAAAACGACAGCAAAAGTGCTCGCCATCCTACAGCAGTTAACAGCAGCATCGCTGTGTGCCTCGTAACTAGTAAGAAAAATCAGCTTTAAAGCCACCCACTGAGCTGAAAATATTTAGAATTACAACAGTAGCACACTACGATGAAGGATTTCACAAGCTTTATACCCGTATTGCGGAGCAGCTCGTACACTCGGCATCTGAGGATGGGAGACAACCAGAACCCACCGCCTGTGCCAAGCCCTCCCGTCTAGCACGGCAACACAGATGAGTATTTCATTGAGAAACCCTCACACCTGTGAGTGAAGCTACTTTTACTACTTATACAGTATCGGCTTTACCTTCTGGGTGGCCAAGAATGCCAAAGAAAATCACAGAATCACAGAATCACCTAAGTTGGAAGGGACCTTATAAGATCATCTAGTCCAACCAAAATGAAGAAGGTTTTTGAAAAAAAAAAACCAAAGAAAAACCTTTCTCATTCCTTTGGATTATTTGGAATAGGAGGCTTTCCCTGAAAATCGGGGTTATATTTCAGTATCTTGTAAAACACTGCCCACAACCGGGCTCAACAGCCCCCCAGGAGGGTCTGTCACCCACCAAACTCTTTTAGCAGTTTGAAATATTTAATCTACTGCCATATGACAACTTTCCCCGGACAGCGGCAGCTGCGTGGCCCGCTCCTGTTGCCGCTATTAACCTCAGTTAGGATTTGCTGGCTGAATTAAGCTGTCTGCAGCAGTTCCAGCTGGCATAAATACATGACGACGTGGTGTCGTGCTGTTTAGCTACGGTCAGCGTTGGGACACGCTGAGCTCCATGTGTTGTTTATCCTCTTTTTACAGATAAAGCTTAAACTTCATGCAAAGTCCTGATTTCTTTAAGTCATAGTCAATCCAAGCATTATCACTTCCAGTTTTCCATCAACTTCAGCAAAACAAACTATGTAAACGAATTTTCTGACATTTATACACTGTGGTGCCATACATGTCAAGACTTGGGAGAAGAATGGTCCAAAGACACAGCTAAATGGCACCTTGGGAGCAAAGGATGTTTAGTGTCTTTCTGTTTGTTCAGCCTGGAGAAGAGAAGGCTCCGGGGAGACCTTCTCGTGGCCCTTCTGCACTTCAAGGGGGCTTGTAAGAAAGATGGGGACAGACGTCTCCAAATCAGGGTCTGTTGCGACAGGACCAACGGTAAAGGTTTTAAAGTCAAAAAGGGTTGGTTTAGACTAGATATAAAGATGACATTTTTCACAATAAGGGTGATGAAGAACTGGCCCAGGTTGCCCAGAAGGTGGTAGATGCCACATCCCTGGAAACACTCAGGTCAAGTTGGACGGGGCTCTGAGCAACCTCATCTTGTTGAAGATGTCCCTGTGCATTGCAGGAGGTGTTGGACTGGGTGACCTTTAATGTCCCTTTCAAACCAAACTATTCTATGATTTCCTGGATCTCAGATTGCTGCAAGACCTGAAATAATCTCTGGCAGATCTGCACAAACTGAGGGCAACCTCCCACAAATCATTTCTGGATGATGCCTAATCTTGGATACACAAAAATGCACAATCCCATCCCACCTCCACCCTCCACATCCTGGATTCTAGGTAAGCGTTGATGGAAGATGCATTTCCAGGATACCAAAGAGAGGTGAGCACACACACAAAGTCCCAAAGGCTGTCGCTAATGCCCACCCTTTTAAAGCAAAGGTGTCTTCAGTTTTCCCTGGTGTCTCCTGTTTTCTGACATGGGCACCCGCAGGTGGGGCAGGCTGCAGATCACCCATAGTCACAATAAACAAAAACTAACCTGCCTCTCTTCTCAGTGAATGAACCTGCTGCAACAGAAATGGGAGAGCTCTAACACCGTGTTCACAACCTGTATTGCTCTGAACAGTATTCTTATTTCGAACACACCAGGTCTGAAACCATACACAGCTATGACTTCAAACAGACTTCAGAATCTGATTTTAAGAACAGTGACAGAGGAGAAACCCACGGTCATTTGCGGATGCTGGGAATGTACTTCACAGTGTTATTTTGACAACCAACTTGCTATTTGACAAACAACTATTTCTGGTCCTCTCCAGAAGGAAAAATGGGCTTGAGGGGGTTTTGTTACATTTCATTGTATTATATATCCATCTTCATGAACACCATTATGCTTATGTCTGAGAAGCTTTATTTAGGATGAAAAAACCCACAAACTAAAAAATGTTTCTTGTTCCATTTCAAAGTGCATCAATTTCTCTATTCCTTTTCCTTTCTTTCAAATGAGAAACATGTTTTAAAGTCAATGAATTCTTGACACGCAGATGATGAAACCAAGACAACCCTCCTGAGCAAACCAAATTAATAAAAAACCCTCTGGATTTTATACAGCCCTATAGTGGTTGATTGCACGGACCACCTAGTTAGCACTAAGCCCAAGAAAGACAACCTTTTCATCAATATCACATTAAACTCACACTTTTAGTAAGTTTTGAGATTTTTCCTGCACAGTTAGATTTTTACTCACACACTATTTTTAACGTTTTATTTTAAGGTTTCAATAACCTGTATTATTAAATAGGTTTAGGTTTTAGTAACCTGTATTGTTTCCAACAGGGAATCCAAACGAGGAGGCTGCCACCTGTGATCCCACGCAGAGTCAAGAGGAAGCATCCTCGCCTCCGACACCTCCCTGACCCCTCGGGACGCGCTGTCTGTGCCTGCTCTGAGCCTGGGCACACTTTTTCCCCTTACCTAATTACAGCAGCAACTCTAACGAAACATTAGGACATTACTCACCACCACACAGTGACTGATCACTTCTAAGACGCTGGCTTCTCTGCAGTTACAATAATTCCCTTTGAGCTGTTTCTCAACCCATATCAATAGCTCAGGATAATAACCAAGAAACAAACTCTTTATTTGCTTTTCTGAGATCAAAATGACTTTTAAATCGAATTTTGGTTCTGTTGTGTAGGGCTTTTTTGGGGGAGGAAGGGGGTGATGTCTTTCAATTAATGTGAATGAGAGTCTTTCCCAAGCAAGCAAAATGTGTAAGGAATGCAGAACAGAGCCCTTGAGGTATTTGGGGGATGGTGAGGGAAGGAAAATTAAAAGTGACTGAGGTGCCTCTGTTAAAACCATCTACTTTGTACGCACATGAACATTTCCCCATTAAAGATTCATAAGGACTTTATAGCTTTAATGCACATGTGGCCAGTGTTATAGTTCACTAGCCAGAACTCTTAAAAAGGAGCAGAAAAAAGAAAAAGAGAGAGAGAGAAGATACCATACTGTTTGTTAACTGCCTCTCTTTTCATGAGAAATAGAAACCTCGTTTTTCAAACACCAAAGCACAACTGCTGCAAAAACCTGCCATGCCAAGAAAGGTCTGGAGAGATGAAAAACAAATCGGTTATTTCTCTTGCAATTCATATTCACAACCGCTGCCTACCTCCTGCTTCTGAATTTCTGCATTTTCTTGCCCCAACGTGGGCTGAAATGATGCCCCTTAGCCACAAAGCTGTCCTACAATCACCAAGCTGTCAGCAAGGAGCACCTTGAGTGGCTCCTTGGCTCCACAGGGTAATAAGGCAAAAAAGCAGTGCTGGATTAGGGAAGGCAAGGGAAAGAAGAGCATGGCCAGTACCAAGTTGAACATTGGAACACAGGAGGCTCGGTACCAGATTTCTTTTGGTCAGCCTAGAATAACCATGACTCCAGCAGGATCCACCTGCTGTTCAAGAATCCACTGATTTTTTGCTCTACGACCACGTTTTCTGGTGCAGGTTATAGTCCAGTTCTACTACAGTCTGTTGAGTCTCAAAGGTGGAGACACCTCTTCCAGGGCAGGTGCAATGGGGATAACGTGTCTCACAAGGCAGGCAACGTTGATGTCTCCCATCCTTTATTTCTGCTAGAAAGGTGAAGAGACTTCTGCTGCTCTTTTCCTTGTCATCTTCTTCCACGGTCTAAAGTACCCATTTGGCTTCGCAGAGGTTCCTGTATTTTTCTCTTCGCCAAAAACCTATCAGCATTTGGTAAAAAGCAGTGACTTTAGAGAGAGGATGGGGCACCAGCGATCCCTCAGCACACCACCCGAGCCCCTCCTGGGCAAAGAGGAAAGAATGACTCACACGTTATCACACTTCTGGCCTAGTTCTGCAAAAGAAATATTTTGGAATGAAGCAAGGAAGTGTGTAAGGATTGCCCTGCAGAGGGACTACAGTTTTTAACTTCATTATTTTCATTCCCAGGGGACTCCTACACCATTTTTTTTCCCCAATGCAACACAAGACCATCCACTCACTGGCCAGACCCCGACCCCTTCAGTGCCCTGAAAAGCCTATTGCAAGTGCATTATTTCCAATGTGGATTACTTCTTCCTCCTCTTCCTCCTCCTCCTCTGCTGTGTGGACCACATCGCTCCCTCTGCACGATGTGCCACTCATTCTAGGGACAAGGAACACAAACACCTAAAAGCAGGTTTCCAGCAGTGTCCCAGGGTCCAGCCAGCCCGCCCAAGCAATGCCACGTGCCTGTGGTCTAAGGGGATCCTGGGCAATGAACTTTTCTCCTTTTCCAGCAGTTCTTTGGTACTCTCCCATCTCACTGCTACCATCGGCATCCCACCACTCAGCCACAGATGGCCTGTATTTACATCTTCCCAAGCCATCTCCACTGTGGTACCAACCGAAAATTTTCAACCCTGCTTTTTTCTACCTTAATTTGTATTTAATCTCATACTCCACGTCTCCTGGTCCTATCTTCATCTTCTCTTTTACCCTTTCTACTAATCTCTATAAAAACAGAGGCCTTTGTCAGAGTTTTAACAACAATATCACCATCTATGAAGATCACCTTCATCTCCAGTTCGGTTGAGCATACACAGTTCCCTGATTTTGGACAATGTGCTATTTGGCTCTGTGTTGGAACACGTCAGCACACACGAAAAGCTCCAGAGGTATTGCTCTGCACTGCATCCAGGACACGTAAATCTCTGCTAAAACAGGCATCCTTCCCATAAACTAATTTCCAATTCTGCCTAGCTTCTTGTTATAATAAATCCAACGCCAGTGTCTCTACATTAGTTAAATATTTAGTGTTCTCTGTTGGACTTTCATTCCTTGGCAAGGAAAGTCTCTATATCCCAAGATAATTATCTCACTATTGGCTTCAGGAAGACAGAGTATTTTTGTAGGGAATGACCACATCTGTACCATGTCAGGCTTAGTTAGAGATTAATGAGGGGTATTACCATTCTGCCTACAAATTTTCATGCTCTCAATATCTAAGAGCTGTGTTAAGAGTGACAGACTGGACGATACGCTTACAATAAATGTCCATCACAAAAGCACACAACTTCGCTGGGAGCAGCAACAAGCTTCTGGGGAGACAGACAAGATGTAAACTCGATCAATTGTAAGTTTGTTCAACTACAGCGCTCAAACTTTGACTCTGAATCAGCTTACTTGGTTATATATTCTTGTAATTATAGCTTGTTTTATTAGTAAATGTTCCATAGGATTATACAAAATTTATTCATATGCTTATGCCCACACCTGACGTAGGCAAAGACAAGTTGACAGCTGTACTGAGGGATTCCGTAACAGTAAGAGCAATTCCCACTCTGGCACATGGATCTCAGGAAGAAAGAAAAGAGGGTATTTCATATGTCTCAGTGCCCGGCATTTCAAGCATCACCATGAGGAAAATTTCCAGGTTTCTATAGCTTGCAGCTGTAGTGAACCTTAAAACACTAATTCTTAAAAACAGTGTAAAGTAAAATCAGCAACAGAAGACAAAGAAATCTATAGCAAAATTGCAATTTTTAAGTCATCTTATGCGTAATATTTCTTTATTCTTTCTATTAAGCTCAGAGGCACTGCTGCTATCATCTAGTCTGACTTGCTTGTAACAAAAGAATTATTTTACTAATAATAGTAAATCTGATTCTTATATTGCTAAGCAAAAATAGGTCATTCAGAACTCTGAAACAGAACCTTTTTTAACACCCCAAGACCAAACTTGGACATATGGCAATCTTTTACTTTGCTTTTCTTTATGGTCATTTTCCTCCTCATTTTTATAATTTTTTTCCCCCTTGACTGGCGAGGTTCAAAGTTTTACTGGATGTCCTGGTTACAGCTGGGAAAGAGTTAATTTTCTTTCTAACGTTTGCTGTGAAAAGAATGTCAATAAGGCATGTCAGCTTAGCTGTTGCTAAGTGATGTTTATACTTTTCAAATACTCTCCTCAGCTTCACCCAGCAGTCACTGCTCAGGAAAGCACCACTTCACCAGGCGGTGAGGGTGATCTGTGTCATCATTATTTTCTTTATTTTTTTCCTTTTCTGCTATTGTTCTATTAAACTGTCTTTACCTGGAACCCATGAGGTTTTTTTCCTTTTCTTTCCCCCTTATTTTCTCCCTCTTCTCCCTGCACTCCTGTGTGCAAGGGGGGGAATTGTGCAAGCGGCTGTGTGCCCATAGCCACTGCCTGGGGTTAAGCCATGACGTTGCATTTGCAGAATTTGCCTTCTTTTTAAGTAACAATATAGTATTTGCTTTTCAAGTGAGAAAGGTCTCTTTTTTTTTTTTTTTTTCATTCTGACCAAACGTTTCATGCATTCATTGCAGAGCTGCCAATAATCATTTATGAGCACACTAAACCACTGACATTATAATTCCATCATCACGCACAACGACTTGTAATCAGAATTCTCATTCTCCAGTCCCCAATTAACAAAGCTACAACTTCTCCCATCAACACATTTCATTCACACGCACTATTGTTAATCATAGTCCTGAGTCCTGTACGAATCTTTTCTTCATACACACAAATCCAGCAAATTACTGCAAGAATGACCTTTACTGGGATTTTCCAGTGTTTATATACGATACACACACGTATAAAATGTACCAAGTGAATGTTATTAAATCATTGATTTCATTGTTTGATATAAATCTTTTAACAAATGTACCATAGATTGTTTAAAAGCTTGCTTCTCTGCCAAAGGACAAGAGATCACTATTGAACTGAGCAGTACCACATCTGAAACCCAGGGACAAACCTCTGCCAGAGTCCAACTCTTACTATTTCAAATCCGAACATAAAATTGTTGAGGGAGGAGAGATGAATGGATATAAATCTCAATTTTGCATGATTTCTTTAAATCTTGGCCAAAACACTTTTCCATTTGTCCTCAGAAAGAACACAGCTGCTTTTCAATGAATCTCTGTAAGATGTTAACCCCTGGCTTAACCTAAAATGAACCAAACAACCAAAAGATCTAATGAAATTATTCGCACTGGAGATTAAAAACACAGAATTAGAATAAATCTGTACTAAGCTTTCAGAAGAGACTTTTGTATAGGGACAGAGAAAAAAGATCTTAAAATTAAAGTTTTAACCTTTTAAATGTTTCACTGCTATTTTGGAAGATTTTTTAAAGGACAGTTTTGTACAAATAATCTTATATACTTTTACTTAAAGGATGGCAACACTACTTTTAATAAGGGTATCTATTACATCCTAGGAAAATACTGCATATAGTTCTACTGAGAAGTGCATAAAACATATTTTGAAAGAGCTCTACAGTTCAATAAATTACATTTTTTGTTTTCCTCAAAAAAAAAAAAAAAAGGAATTTCTGACCCAGATTCATCATGCAAACCAAGAACTGGGGACCCAAACCCAAATGGGCACGGTTCAGAGTATACGTTTTTTAAAGTGAATAAGAAGCAAAACAGGCACCTTCAATTTAATTGTGTGAACTTGGGTAAGATAAAACCCAATGACAGACTTGAGCAAGTGTAACAGTAATGAAACAACTGCTAGTTTTCAGTAATATAATAAAATGAAATAAATATCTGATTAGGGAAATAGAAGTCAGAAAACAATTACACGTTCCCAAGTTTAACATACAGGAAAAGCACAGAATAGCTGGAAAGGAGAAATGCCGGTAAAGGAATGCCAGAAAAGCACAAAAAAACCCCAACCCTGCTTTGACTTTTAGCATTGTGGGATGTGGATGATTTGCTGGGTAGTTGGCTGTTGGCTGTTCTGCTGACTCTCCGGGTGAGCGCTGGATGGGTGAGCGCTGGAGCAGGGAGGCTCACGCCTGGCAAATTGGCACTGATGCTGCACATACGGGCACAGGCACTTTCTTTTCTTGATTTCTCTGAATCCGGGCTCGTTCTGTTTCACACGGGAGCTTGGAAGTTCAATGGGAAATGAAAGGCAATTGAAATTAGAACAAATATTGCCAACCTGGCAGTATTGCTCTGCTCCAGCAGTTCATGCTTAACTAACTTGGATTTATGCTGGTAACTAACGGAAGCAGTACACTCCTCTGTAGCTCTAAGTTAGCGATTTGTGATGATTTGTGCTATTCTAAATGTCAGAACATCGACTTAGGAGCTAGAGGCAGTACCACTAAAATAATTCTGCATATAAAAGGACTGTTCCCGAAGTCAAGATTGATGCCAGCTGCCCAGCCATACTATCTCAACAGTGAAAGCAGACGAGGTACCGTTTCTAGTTTGAGCTCAGGCTGTGGACTGAAGCAGGAAAGTCAGCAGCAGTTGCTCCCACAGATTAATCTTTCTACGCGAGCCCATTACTGAAGGTTGACAGTAAAATCTCTAAGCCAGCATAAATTGCTCCTTCACTCATTCCGCAAGACTGATAAGACCTCGCGTGATCCTGTCTGCTTTTCCTCTGGCTCACCATACTTCAGTAGGGTTTGCTTCTTCCTATACCCCATATATTATCTTTTAAATGTTGTTGAACTACACAGTGACTTAAATGGGTCACGAGGAAAGCTTTGGTTTCAGAAAAATGTCTTCATTTCATGGAAGCCTGACTGTGAATGACTAAGATGTGCACATGCTGCTTACCCTTCCCAGCACTTTTATAAGTTTTAAGTTTTGTGTAAATCCAGTTAATGAAAACGGTACCCACATCAAGCACCGGCTGGATGGACAATCCCAAAGAGTGGTGCTCAACGGAGTCAAATCCAGCTGGCAGCTGCTCACAAGAGGTGCTGTTCTTCAGGGCTCAATATTGGGACAATTTCCACTTAACGTTTTCATTGATGATCTGGACAAGGGCAGAGAGTGTCCTGCAAGTCTGCAGATGACACCAAGTTCAGCGGGAGTGTTGATCTGCGTGAGGGCAGGGAAGCTCTGCAGAGGGACTCGGAGAGGTTGGATCGATGGGCCAGTGTTAACAGGGTGAGCTTCAACAAGGCCAAGTGCAAGGTCCTGCACTTGGGCACAACCACCCCAGGCATCGCGACAGGCTTGGGGAAGCGTGGCTGGA
>VZRU01005971.1:187503-199011 GCA_013398155.1 Pedionomus torquatus
CCCCCTGGCTCCCCCCTCCTTTCAGGGAGTTGTAGAGAGTGAGAAGGTCTCCCCTCAGCCTCCTCTTCTCCAGGATGAACACCCCCAGCTCCCTCAGCCTCTCCTCAAAGGACTTCTTCTCTAGACCCTTCACCAGCTCCGTTGCTGGTTCTATGGACCTGCTCCAGCCCCTCAAGGTCTTTTTTGTGGTGAGGGGCCCAGAACTAGACACAGCCCTCAAGGTGGGGCTTCCCCAGTGCCCAGTCCAAGGGGACGATCACCTCCTGGGTCCCACTCCCCACGCTGTTCCCGACACAGCCCAGGATGCTGGTGGCCTCCTTGCCCACCTGGGCACACGCTGGCCCATGTTCAGCCCACAGGCCACCAACACCCCCAGGTCCTTTTCTGCCAGGCAGCTCCAGCCGCTCTGCCCCAGCCTGGAGCGCTGCAGGGGCTTGGTGGGACCCAAGGGCAGGACCCAGCACTTGCCCTTGTTGAACCTCATCCCATTGGCCTCGGCCCATCCATCCAGCCCTTCCAGATCCTTCTGCAAAGCCTTTCCACCCTCCAGCAGATCAACACTCCCAACCCAACCTAGTGTCATCAGCAAACTTACTGAGTGTGCACTTGACCCCCTCATCCAGATCATCGATAAAGATATTACCAAAGACTTGTGCAAAAACTGAGCCCTGAGGGACACTGCTGGTGACTGGCTGACAACAAGATGTCACCCCGTTAATCACAACTCTCTGGGCACAGCCATCCAGCCATTTTTTCACCCAGTGGAGAGTACGCTTATCTTTGCCATGATTCACCAGTAAGATCATGTCAAGATCTTCTGAAATTTTTAGGTGCCCATACAGTGACTAAATTGGAAAATGGTTTTAAAAATCTGAATATCTACATGACAAAATGTAAATACAGGAACTACTCAATTATTTTATTCTGTTCTTTTATTCACCTTCTCTTCTGAGGCCGCACAGAACTTGTGTCAGTCAAGAAAAAACATCAAGTTCCAAAATTAAAATTGGCAGGGCTTGGAAAGACTAACATTATAAATTCCATTTCATATTGGGTCACATTAGTTTTACTTTACATAGAGACCATCTTGGAGGTCTATTACAATGACATTAGATATAAATATTATATTTGGACTGCTCTGCATAGCCTGATTTTGAAATACACGTGCGCTTCAGAACACACGGCTGGCTTGGATACAAGTATTTCTGTCTTTAAAAAATTTCCGTGGTGTCAATTTATTTTTCCAGCCTTCTATTCATTCTGCCCAGAAAAAGCAGGCAGGCAGAACAGCCCCGTCAGCTCCGTGAAAGTGCAGCACAAGTCGCAGCACACAGGTCTCTCATTTTTTATCTCGTGGTCACCTTCAGCTTGGCCTTACGCATGTAGACTGAAACCAGCGCCACCAGGCCACAGAAACCAAACGTTAATCACAACTCTCTTTTAAGAAATTAAAAAGAACTATCTTACTCGTAATAAATCACAAGACGAAGCAGAACATTTAGTTCAGAAATAGAGGACTCTGTAAACACAGTTTATGTTCTGCAACACGGCCATCTTATTTAGTCATTTGCTGGTATTTTCTGAAAGATAAACAAGTCCTGAAAAATATCACAAAATAAAAATAAAGATCATAGAACTTAAGTACTTAAATTCCAGTTTCTAAATGAAATCTTTCAAATCTTTATACCAGAGACTTGCACAGAGACATTCACACAGAGATCAGGTTTCAAAAATTAAGTTTCCTTCAGGGCCTTCTCTTCTCTACAGTGCCAACTAAAAATATTTTTTTATAAACAAAGCAATATGGGTATTATAGCTAAAATACAATCCTTTTTCTGTTTGAAATCACAGCTTGAGAGAATCCTAGCATTCCAATAATGTCTGTGTGGAAAATAAGTCTTCTCTAACAAGAAATACAAGTTATCTACATTTCATGGAGCTGGTTAGTACATCGCATGGGAAGAACCTACCTGGATTTAGTTAGCTCTAGTGATGCTCAAGAACTTGCAATGGGCTGTTAGCAGCAAGGATTTGGTTTGCACTGATGTTGTTAATACAATGAATAACTTCACCAGCAAACTTGAATCACATTATTTTTCATATAGTAATGAGTCACTGGCTAAACTTTTCACAGATTATCATAGAATTGTTGGAGTTGGAAGGGACCTCCAGAGATCATCCAGCCCCACTCCCCTGCTAAAGCAGGGCTGCCCAGAGCACATCCCTCAGGACTGCAGCCAGGAGGGGCTTGAAGGTCTCCAGAGAAGGGGACTCCACACCCTCCCTGGGCAGCCTCTGCCAGGGCTCTGACACCCTCACCCCAAAGAAGGTTCTCCTCGTGTTCCAGTGGAACTTCTCATGTTCCAGCTTGTGCCCGTTGCCCCTCGTCCTGTCCCTGGGAACCCCTGAGAAGAGTCCAGCTCCATCCTCCTTCAACCCACCCTTCAGATCCTTGGGAGCACTCACAAGGTCTCCCCTCAGCCTTCTCTTCTCCAGGCTCCAGAGTCCCAGCTCTCTCAGCCTTTCCTCAGCAGGGAGATGCTCCAATCCCTCTATCAATTTTGATGCAACTCATAACATTCTTCCCTTCTGAGAACATTTGCTGTGGGAATGAGGCTAGAAAGGAGGAAAGGTCTGGTTATGATGCATCCCTACGGATGATAAAAAATCTTTCAAGGTAATCAAGGCATGGTCAAATTGTGGCTCCAACTCTTGATGCTGAAATTAGACAGAACAATTTTGCATATTACGCCTTTGGAAAAGTAACAGAATGGATATGAAATGTATGAAGTATGGCTGAAATGGTTAGGAATCTCTTTTCCCTGGAACAGCCTCCTGCTTACAGCAAGATGTTTGTCAATAAAGACCTGCAGAAATTTTGCAGGAAAACAAAGACATGAATAGCATGCTTTTCTTGTACTTACAGATGGAAAGATCTGGTGGATAAACATATGGAAAAAGGTGCTATTCATGTATTTGATTTTGGATTACTTATAACTTTCAGATGTAACAGAAACGTAGTCACTTGTTTTAATAGAACATTAAATACTCTTTGGGTTTTTTTTAAACACCACCACGCACCCACTTTGATTAAATGTTTCTCACATTTTATTTATTCATGCATTTCCACTTGTCTATTTTCCTGTTGTGCTAATGAATCACAGTGATAAACATTGCAACTAGGCAGCAGGCAGAAGAATCTCACATTTTCAGTATTTTAGAGAAATACTAAAAAGATGAACAGACTATTTCAGTGAAACTATTTTCCAAAACCAAAATCCACTGAATGCTTTACTTGTCTTAAAACAACAGCAACAACAACAGAATCTTGAAGAAACCTTCTGAAAATGTCTTTATTTTAAAGTTCAGTTTGCAAACTACCTTTGCATTCTGTATAATGATCCAAATACCAAGTATCTGGAAATTAAATGGGTGGTACTTTCAGTCCCAGGCCTCACGGGACACATCTAACCACAGCAGAGCTGGGAAGCAATCCCTCAGCCTGATGGCCTCTGCTGACCAGGCACATTATGAACTCTCTGCTCAGTCTGTTGACCCTTTCAGACCTTGTACCTCTGCTGCTCCTTCTCCCAAGACACTTTGGGGGTCTCCTGGTTTGAGGTAAAATGAACTAATTTTCTGTTTTGCAATTCTATTTTTTTGGCTGGGCCTCTTCTAACTCACTCAGCTCTGCAATTCCCAGCACCTTGTTCAGACACTGCTCACTCTCCCAGTGAGGAGACCTGATCACCCCAAGGGATGGAGCAGAGAGGCCCTGGCTGATCCTTATTGCTGGAACAACCCAGGGCAGGGAATTGCCTTCTTTGCCCCGTTGGAGGGTGGGAAGCGGAAAAGCCTCGAGGGGTCACCCCTGTGGGGAGGAGGGGACAGGACAGGGGACCCAAACCTGACCCACTGGGGGATTCCATCCCATCCCATCATGCTCAGGAGAAAAGCTGAGGGATCAAAGGGTCAACTCTCTTTCTTCAGTGGCTGATGTCCAAGGAGGACCCTGTCTGTTCTTCTGACTTTGACCCCGATCCGAGCGTTCCTGACTCCAGAGCTGGAATCCAGCTCCTGTCGGTCAATGAGTCCAGTCTGGGACTTCTCCGATGCCTCCTGGGGACGTGATTGTCATCCTGGGAGTTTGATTTTTTTGCACTTCACCGTAATGCAAACAAACTCCAACTTCTTACAGATCCTCAGGCAGACAGAAAGAATCTTTTTGCTGTGTCTTCAAAGTCAATGGACTTGGGTTCAACTGATATTACAGAAGAAACAAATTCCACAGCTGAGGCTTCTTCAGGGAGACATCTCAGATAACCAAATCTAAGACAGACAACACATTTAGATGAAGACTGCTACTCCCAAATGCACAGTAAAATTAGAAGGAAGTGCAACCCATTACAGAAAATATGTATTTCTCTATGATAAAGTTCACAAGGGAAAATAAAAAACACAAGCACAAAACCTCACCCAAGCTTCATTAAAAAACATCAAAATATCAACTTCCACCTGACTTTCTGCTGAACAACCCAGCAAAAACCTCAGACAAGACTTGACCCAGTCCTGTATCTGGTTGATTGATGAACAACCAATGCCTAGAAAATTAATACCTCTGAAATCCTTTCTTTAGGACCCACTCACTGAGACCAGCTGAAGATACACTGAAGTACTAGCGGAGACATGAACCAGAAAACCAACCATGCCTGCCCCTGCTGTGTACTTCCTCTTAATTCCTGTTTGTTTTCCAATTCTCGAAAAGGTGTCCTAGGTGGATATTCAAGATAACTGGACAAAAGGCAGAAAGCTCAGTCCATTAAGATTGCGTATTTGGCATTTCTGTGTTGGAGGTGTGTTAAAAAAATTGTGATTCAAGTTCTGTAATTTCTCTTACATACTAATTTCAGTTCAAGCAGAGAACAATACCCTTTATTTTAAAATAACAATTTAAGTCTTAATAATAGTTAATCATTCTGCATGGAAGCCTGGTAACAGTTGACATTTTGCAGTTTAAGCTGTTTGTTCTCTTAATACATGGTACGTGGTTAGATAGAAAAGGAGCGTGAGAAGACATCCTATGAAATACTTGGACACAGAGCTGGGAAAAATGGTTTTAATTTCTTTACAGTATCAGAATAAAACTAAAATCATTTATATTGTAATGCTACTGCATAAAATGAAAAACTACTTTTAAGGTTTTAAAATCCTTCTCGGTAAACCAGAATACTCCTGATTCCCACAACATCCATAATTCATTAAGAGTCACACCATAAAAACAAATTAAGAAGGAGCACAAAAATGTCAGGAACAGAAAGGAAAAAAGAATGCCTGCTTTTTTGTGCCACATATGTAGAGACATATAGAGCTACCATAAAATACAGGTAGTAATTGCACTTTTTTCCCCCCTCCTAACTAAAGACCACAGACGAGCACAACTTGGGGCTCCAACAGATAATCTCAGAACCACACAGATAAACCAGGAGGGATGTTACAGAACAATAACAGAACTGATTCAACACGTGAAGAGAGAAAAAGGACTGCAAACAGCATTGGCAGCTCAGCAGGTGAATGGGGTGTGGCAGACACCTACAGTTTGATGGCTGAACAGCAAGGAGAGACAACTTGTAAAAGTATGAGAAGTATTTAGCAATTCATTATATATCACTATCTGCGTGCAGTAATTCGTAGTGCTTGCTACTCTGACCGACTTTGAAAGAATCAAAACCATAGAGCTGAGTTATTAGAATATTAGACGCGAACAACAGCCTCAGAGACACCTTTTTCCCCAAGGGGATGGTGGTCCATTGTATTGGCTTTTCAAACCAAAGTGTGGTGCCAACGTTCTTAAAAGGAGTCATACAAAAATTCTGTGGGAAGTAAAAAAACCTAGTCACTTAGCACCCCAGCTGGTTTTGCCGTTACTTTCAGCACATACCAGCTTTGGTTAAACCCACCGACTTACAGCATAACCAACCCGGGCATTAATGAAAACAGAAAAATACTTAAAAATTACTTTCCATTGCTGACAGTGTGTTACATCTGGCAAAAAAAAAACCTAAAGAGCTAGAGCCAAAGCAGCAATTACGCTGTACTAGTTATCTTTCTAATTAGAACAGTACCAGCAGAGCAGGTATTCCCACATCTCGACACTATATGATGACAGCAAAAGAAGCAACAAAACTATAAGCTGCAAGGGATTTCCTTCTAGATAATTATTTGTATAAATTAAAGTCCTTCCATAAGTGCAAATAAATGCTAAAACATTTAATGAAATGTGGGAGAAATTCTAGCTGACTGCTCATGTTACAGAAACACAACACCGCTTTTGCAGGAAATTGCTGTTCAACAACCTCACTCTCAGTAATTCAAAATATAAAGCAAAATTCTTCATTTTGTTTTGCTGTTCATATTGGTGGCTCTTGGGTGATAGACGAGACAGCTAGGTCACACTCGGAATAATAAAGCCAGAGGCTTCTTGCATAAAGCACCTGTCCTGGCTTCTGGGAGGGGGAGGGTTAGCTCTGCCCCGGCTCTAGCAGGGGCGCAGGTATTCCACCCCAGGGACCTCAGTCTGGGTTTCATCACCTTAAAAACCTTTTCCAACCTAAACGATTCTATGAAATATGGTTGCATATTTTACGATTTTTGTCAAGCACCAGCAAATGTCTGAACTGGATGTTCCTCTTAAGTAAAGCATTTTTCCCCCATGAACTTTAAGATGTAAACATTGAATCTACAGATCAGTGAAGACCCAACGTATCACAGAGCATTCTACACTGACAGCTGAATCAACTGTATTCAATAAAGTCAACACCTGGTTTGACAACACAAGTAGTCAATGGAACAAAATCCTGCCATGCTCTTTCCTAAAACCGTAGAATACCGAAGTGCTGAGGACATAAAAGTGTGATGAGTCATTATTATTTTACTACAACATGTGCATGGATTTATACTATCACAAAACTGTCTAGATAAATCTCGCTTTTAGAAGTTTTGAACTTGAGTGCAGATGACTTTTTCAGACATAATTAAAAAAGCTAAAACTTGGATAAGACAGCATTTTCATTACATCTTTTGAAAAAGAGATAATTTTATCTGTTAACTTTTGGACTATGGCATTGTACCTGCCGCATGCATGGCGGAGAGTTACCGATGGTTAACTACGTGTGATGGGTCCTACTGATTCCAGTAGAATCATTTACATGAATTAATTGATCATATACATTAGTTTTTGAAGATCAAAGATTCTATTGTCAATGTCGTCTTTGGAGAAAGGGAGAAATTCTTTAAATCTCCCCCTACAATGAGAAGGAAGAAATTCTTAGGTCTGAATTCCCATTATAACACTATTTCTAAAGGCATATGTAGGCAGTTGGTGAGAGCCCACGTCTGAATGCCTTGCTCCTCCTGGGTCTGCCCTCGACTCACTGCAAAGCCACTACTCAATTAATGTAGATCTAAAATGCATTTCAGTGGGGAAAAACATGAGACTGCTAAAAAATCTTAAAAAACAACAAGCACTTCACCGAGTAAGCTGGTGCAATATGCAAATGGGCTTAATGAAGTAATTGTAATGGTTTTAAACTGGAAGAGGGGAGATTTAGATTGGATACTAGGAAAAAATTCTTTACTGTGAGGGTGGTGAGACCTTGGAACAGGCTGCCCAGGGAAATTGTGGATGCCCCATCCCTGGAAGTATTTAAGGCCAGGCTGGATGGGGCTTGGAGCAACCTGGGGTGGTGGGAGGTGTCCCTGCCCAGGGCAGGGGGGCTGGAACACGATGATCTTCAAGCTCCTTTCCAACTCTAACCGTTCTATGATTCGATGATTCTATGATTATTTGTAGAAGAATGAGCTATTTATTTTCTTGTCTTTCAACTCTTTATAAGGAAATTACGTTCTCATATTTGTTTCTCAGTCAAACCTTCATACAGTTCACCAGCAGCTACGGTGAACCACCAGGAGGAGCAGAGCAGCCGAGCGCACAATGTACAAGAACCACGCGCGGATCCAGCATTGCCGTGTGCTCGTGACAAGAGCTGAAACGCATCTTGAGCCTGTAGGGTAGGTATTCTTACCCTCGCTTCAGTGGGACTAAGGAGCTCATCCAGGTGTTCCCCATTTCCAAATGGTTACGGCAAGTAATTGCCATGGTGATGCCCAGCAAGGCCAACCAAACAGCGTGCCCTTCTTTTCTCCCGAGCTGATGCTCTGCTGCTCAGCCAAATAATCATCAGCCTCCTAATCCGCCTTGCAGCTCCCACAGGTGAGCCAAACCTGTTGTCTACCATGCCTATGATATATTCAGGGGGTTCTGTTACAAATAAATTCTGAATCCTTGTTGAAGTTCAAGAAATTCAGTAAGATCAATTAAATTTTAATAATTTATTTGGTCAAAGTTTTTCAAGAAATAATTCACCTTTCCTGATTTGGATTTTACTATACCTTCATTTCTTCTAAGTCGTTTTGGAAAAGGAATAACAGTTCCTGAGTCACCATTACTTATTCATTAAGCTTTTTATGTAACTCGTATTTACTTCATAAGATCTTTTCAGCAGAACTCTTTTTCAGCCCACTGCTCTTTTTTTAAACTCTGAAACATCTGTTCTGCTTTCCCCAGTTTTGCTAATTTTGTGTGTACTTTTAAAACGGCATCGTAGAGTTCCATATTATTTTGGAAGAACATGCTCGGAATTATCTTCAAAATACTCATGTGTCTCAGTTCCTATGACACATAAGCTAAAAATTGCCGAATATAAATCCAGTAAAACAGTTAAGAATTTTTCACTGTAGTAATTTATGTTGATTTCCCTCCAAACTGTTTTGGTTTTATAATGTTTATATCCTAACCCATAGGTTCTACTGCGACTGTAACTGTGCTTTGCGAAAGAGAGTGCTGCAGTAGTATTTTTTTAAATGATGACATTTATGATCTAATAATTCAATAAAATACAAAACTCATTCTGGATCCTTTGGGTAATATATCCGAAAATTGAAAGGCTGAGAAAAAGCCTGATCTGACAACATAAAATAATTCCCAGCAGGATTTGAAGAGAAACTCTTTTCTTACAAAGAGACATTTTAAAGACCTGCATTATTAAATCTGAATTGTTTGCTTTATTTTGCCTCTGCCAGTAGGACTGCCTGTCGGAACGCTCCTCTTAGTCCTCCGTTTGGTTTCAAGGACTGAGAGGAGCAGAGATCTAACTCCTAAGGGGGAGCGACAACGTTTTTCTTAAGTGCTTCAGATGACTACTGATATACGCTCTGGCAGAAGGAGATCCCAAAATTTGAAACGGTTGGTGATTATCCATATCCAATTCAAAGAGCGAGTGACCCCCACAGAATGCCTATCGGTTTACAGCTCTTTGGTGGTGCTGCAAGGCCTCAAAAATGGTTTTAAAAACCCTGAGATTCGCCATAGTATCCAGTTGAGGTAGAAAACGCAGGATGACAGATAATTGATAATCTCCAAATCACCTAAATGGGAAGGAACCCCCAGAGGTTGTCCAGTCCCACCTCCTGCCCAAAGCAGACCCCGTTAGATCAGAGTGGAGAAATGGTGACGCCTTCCTGTGATGGAGACAAGCCATGACGGATTATTTTGGCCTGAATCACTACTTATAAAGTAGATTACAGGAGATTAAACAAACCCTGAAGAAGTCAAATTTGAAAGTTAAACCCAGACAGTGCAGAGGTGCTCCACGCCTACTGCAGAGACCAGATGTTTATGGCAAAAACTGCGATTATCACAAGTACCAGACTGGGGAACACCAAACACAAGGACACAAAACTTAAGCTTTACCTGAATCTCCTTCTGCTTTACCCAACAAGGGTCCCTGACTGGACCAACAATATTTGTGCTAAGGTTACACAGTGAAGTCACCAACATGTAGCCTACAGGTCAGATGTGTTTGATTCCCCCGACGGCGCTTTCCTTTTAAATGATGCTTTCAGGATCCATGTGTCACAAATGAGACCTTGACAGCAACCTCTGTTGTATCAAATCCCAGTTCTATGCTGCCCACCCAAGCGTTAAAGTACAACTTTTATTACAAATAATCTGTATTTATTACAAATAATCTGTATAGGATTTCCAGTGTTTCTAGCACTAGTTCATATTATTAAAGGGTTTACTTCAAAAATGCCCTATATATATATCTATATATATAATATACATTATTACTGAATATATACACAGAAAGGAACAAGCGTTTAACGTTGTCTTCCAGAAATAATTAAGCTTTCAGACAGCTTTTTTAATTTATTTCCAATTTGAAAATATATTCAGGTATATTGAATCAGTACACAGAATTAGCAGCTGTGACACGTAAAAGACTCAGTTTCCATAGTCAAAAGTACCAATTTCGAGCCCAAGCAACATTCTTGTGTCTTACCTCTCAAAGAGATTTTTGCGCTGGAGAAGGGCAACCTTGAGAAAATGGGCTAAAAGGTAAGATTCTCACAGGGCACTTGGGAAGGCAGTTCTCACCCCACGTAAGGATTGCAGGAGCAATCATCTCCCCGGGCACCCGCCTGTCAGCTTCCAAGCTAAAATGATCCAAGCTCTTGTGTTTTCTCTTTTTTTTTTTTTTTTTAATCTTAGCCTCAAATGCTACCTATCGGCTCAGGTACTTAAATTTATCTTCCCAAAGATGTGATCAATATTTAATGTACTTTCCATTTTAGTTATAACCACGGTCTTTGAAATAAAGCTTTCAGCACAACTGTTCGAAACACAGGCATAAATAATGCAAGCAAGAAACCTAACATTTGTTCCAACTTCCATCCCAGAATTAGCTTTTCCCTGTCTTGCTTTGTCTGTCCGTCTTTCGCATCCGTTGGTGTTCAGCCCATTCAACCACCTTTTGTTTGATGCCGGATTGTGAATATTCAACTTTACCTCATTTCTGCCAAGTGGCTCCTAAACCATGAAGCTGTACAATAACCAGAGCTGACTGCATTGTTTTTACAGGAACAAGCACTGGCAGCAATATCCCCAAGGAATTCCAAAGCCTCTGAAAGGAATCCTGTCCTGAAGCTATCACAGTGATCTGAAATGAAGGTGGGGTATTTCTAATGGTTTCCCACATAATTTCTTTTAGTGGCTTTTAAAGTTTTCCTAAAATAAGGATGACAGAATAATGTATTCATTTTTCAGAGGTGTCTACAGAGCCTTCAATAAATAATCAGAGCGACAGCATCTCTCACCGATGCCTACGACGACACGGAAGGAGCTTGCTGACGTGAGACCAGTTGCACTTATTCATTTTTTAAAAACAGTGACTGCGTACAGGAAGAACAGAAGAAATACAAGGGACAAAAGAAAAAAAAAAAACAAAAAGCAGACATGGGGGAGAGAGCACAGCTATGAGTACTAATGAAGAAAATAAACTACAGGAAAGTAAGCTAAAGTCTCTTCTGGTACACATAAAACTATACAGCTATTTATTAAACTAGTCCACAAGAGATACACAACTTTTTTTTTTTTTTTTTTTTTTTTTT
>VZRU01005971.1:201340-217917 GCA_013398155.1 Pedionomus torquatus
GACCAAGAGTCCCTCTCCAGCTCTCCTGGAGCTCCCTTCAGATCCTGGAAGGCTGCTCCAAGGTCTCCCCGGAGCCTTCTCTTCTCCAGGCTGAACAGCCCCAGCTCCCTCAGCCTGTCCTCACAGCAGAGGGGCTCCAGCCCTCGGAGCATCTCCATGGCCCTCCCCTGGACCCGTTCCACCAGGTCCATGTCCTTTCTCTGTTGAGGACTCCAGAGCTGGACACAGGACTCAAGACTACTCTTGTACTCACAGTACTCAAGAGTGATCTCCAGAGATCCCTTCAAACCCCACATCATTCTGTGATTGTATGAAGGGAAAGGAATCAAATGAAGCTCTGATAGCTTCTGCCACAGGCTTCAGCAAGGGCTCACATCAGTCTGCCAGCACGCCCCAGCAGCAGGTCACTCAGTCACAGCAGTGTTACCTCCATACATGATACAGTATGTGACACCTATGGTACCTATAGGTACCATCCATCAGAGCCCTCTGAGCAGCAGGGTGAATTACAGGAACTTTGCTAGAAAACTTGGAGTGCAAAGAAGTGCTTCAGATTTCACCTACTCTGAAATATTAGTTTAGGGAGGGGAAAAAAAACAAACAAACCAAACCAAACCAAACAAAAAAACCCAACACAAACAAACAAACAAACAAAAAAAAAACCCCAAACCAAAACAAACAAAAAACCCCACCTCCAAAAACACAAGATTTACGAAGGCTTTTATTTTGGGGGGCATTTTTTAAACCTAAACTGAACCATCTCCCCAAAGGTTCCTTCCAGACTAAGTGGTTGTACGTTTACACAAGAGTAGATTTAGGCTGAATCTCTGTACGTGTAGGTACACTAGAGGGATCTACATGTACCGTGTACACGTACCACGTACACTAAAGGAATCCCTATGGAAAAAGAAACAAGAGACTTTTTTTTCCCCAAAAAAACCTCAAGACCTCAAGAGCACATGAATTCACCAGGAATGCTGCCTTCCCCCTGGCTTCTATTTTGAAGCCTTGAATAAGGGTTAGGGAGCTGCCCATTACTGAGCCCACATCCACGGGACGTTTCGCTCACCCAGAGCCTCCTCCAGGCAGCAAAAAGCCAGGAGAGCAAGAATTTGGGAATCTCATTTTGAGTGCCTACGGCTCCCTGAGGGGTTTTTCTCACAGTGAACTATTCAGATTGTTGGCTCCGAACCACTTCTTAATGGAACGCTATACAGTCGCTGTTGGATGATCCAATGCTAAACACAGGCATGACTTTAAAATTCCTACACTAAATAAACAGAAAATAGGTTTCCTAGATGTGGTTTTTACAGTTCTATCTACAAAGACTCTACTTGCAAATTTACCTCCGTTCAGAGTTACACATGCTGGAGAAGTACAACTCAGAATTTTTCCTTGATCAGGCTAATCACTCTTAAGGATGAAATGTTTCACCTCTCAGACACTATTGTGCAGGTATTCAGACATTATCTTGGGATTCAGCAGAGCCAAGATAAATGGACTTTTAAATTGCTTTTGAAGTTTCTTACATCTACAGTAATGAAGGACATAACTGCTGTCTACTGTGACACGGGCATCCGAAGACCATTATCAGGCTGTGTGCACTGAAAACTTTTTTTATATGTTAAAGTGTTAAACTAAACTGGCTTCAAGACCAAAAGGGAGCTATAGAAAAGCAAAAGACTGTATCTTCTTGAGTCTTATTTCATTATATCAACACCCATACCAGTGGATATACAAACATATCGTTCCTTACTCTGAACAGTACTCTCCTTGGCCAACAGAATTTTTTTAGCCTTCTTTAAGGGAGCAGATTTTCAGGTATTTGAAATAGCAAACTGTCTTGTGAATGATGCTGGATACCAAAGGTTATTTTTCACTGCAAAGCCTCCTCTTACTGGTTTTAGCAGAATAAAACTGAGATTACTTTTATTTTGCAGTAATCCACCCAGATAAGAACATGTGGCAGAAACAAACACAGGATTTCAAGCTCTCCCCAGTTCCAGTGCAAAGTAACATGGTCATTGAGAACTGTTTGATCACAAGCAAAAGAATAATGGAAACACATACATTTAAACTTTCACACAGGGTTTATGATCAAAGGCAAAATCCAGAATGGTGCAGTAGAAGCAAAACGTCCAATGACCTTCATTAGGACCCTACCTCTGCATTTTTGTTTTATAAAGCACATCTGGGTATTTTTACCCTTAAAATTACTCCCATTTAAGTATGATTCACTGTCTCTGAAATAATAAAGGGGAGTTATTTATATGGTTTTGGACTTGTGTCTGAGTTGGCAGCAACAAAAGTTTCCAATGTTTCAGGTTACCACTAGGCAAGCAACTCTCCTTCCTTCATCAACTTCACTGATGTCCACCTGAGCATGGAGCTGAGTGCAAATTACATACCTGAGAATTAGCACAAGAGCCAAAACTGTGAGCAAGAATTAACCCAGATGCATGAGCCAGCTTAGGGAAGCTTAAGACAAGTCCAGCTGCACTTGTCTAGGCAAAGCTAATTTCACCCCCAAGAGCGAGCTTCTTATTAAATCACTACAAACAAAAAAACAACACACGTATTCATTTTACAGATTCCATTAAACCAGCTACATTTCAGTAAAGCACTAGCTCCCCTCTCCGGGAGACCTTTCTTGCTGCGTTTCTTGCTAAGCGTGAAGCAGCTGAAAGACCAAGCTCAGCTAAAAAACCTCTCTGAGGAGAAGGGTGGTGAAAGCAGCGGTTCCTCCTGGGGACAGGTTCCTCCTGGGGACACCCACTGACCCAGTGATGGATGGGAAGGGGCTCTTATGAGCAGAACAACAGAAAACCTGGAAGCAAAGATCGAGTTCATTTGTTCTGCATTCAACCACCTGATATGAAAATGAGCTACCTCCCTAAGAGCCTTGCCCAGGGTTTGCTCAGGTGACACACCTCAGAGAGCAACGTGCTGCAATTAAAACAGGTAGCATCACTTCAGCAAGCACCTGCAGTCCCAGAGGGGTCACTTCCAGTTTTGCCAGCATTAAGCTACATACAGACTACATCAGCAGCCGTAAAAGCTGTTATACTCCAGGTATCATGCCAGGTCATATCTCCGTTAATGCCACAGAACAAGCGTTTTGCAGGCCTCTTTGGAAAACCAGTGTCTTCTCCATGTTGCCAAACTAAGGAATATTCAATTGAGCTTTAAGGGGGGGCATTCTCTAATTGCCAGTCCTACAAGGAGAGGCATGGTTAATTTGGGGGAGAGAAGGCTGCGTGGAGACCTCCTTGCCCTCTCCAGCTCCCTGACAGGAGGGTGTAGAGAGGTGGGTGGTGGCCTCTTCTCCCAAGGGAATAACGACAGGAGCAGAGGGAATGGTCTGAAGTTGGGTCAGGGGAGGGTCAGATGAGATCTTGGGAAGAATGACTCGACTGAGAGGGTGGTCAGGCCCTGGAAGGGGCTGCCCAGGGAGGTGGTGGAGTCCCCATCCCTGGAAGTGTTTCAGAAAGGTACAGATGTGGCACTTGAGGGCGTGCTCTGGTGGCCGAGATCGTAGCAGGTTTTTGTGTGGACGGTTGGACTTGGTAATCTCAGAGATCATTTCTATCCGTGGTGATTCCACGATTCTGTGATTTGATAGAAATTCAGAGACAGCTTGACACAATTTGAGTAGACAAGATTAAAGGATGAGAATACACCACACAGAGTATTGATTTTGCAAAGTCAAGTCATAAAGCCTGAAATCTCTTCCACTTAGCAGATGTTGTGTACCAAAAGACCTCAAAACCAGTACCAGAACATCTGACTGCTGTTCTACATGGGTCATCATAAACTTAATGGCAGGAGCAAACAAATCCTGCATGAGAAGGCATCTACAGAACTCCATCAAGGCGTCAGAAGTCTGCTGTAGTCTCAGCTCCCTCTTCAGGTGGCATCTTTACAGAGTACTTTAAGTACCTGGGTTTGAAAGGAAGATTTTGACTGACAAAATTTCCTTATGGATAATCTCTACGTGTATTTGAAGCTTATGAGTTTGGAAAATTTACAGCCATTCCTGTAGATTAAGATGACAACTGAACCAAACTAATGATGAGTTTTATATCATTTAATATGTGCCATAGCTCAGTACAGTGATTGCATTTGGAATTGGCCCAGGAAGGGTTAAATCAGATGTCACTTGCTGAAATTCTAACATTGACTTTTATGTAGATACTTGGCTACCAAAAGCAATGAAAAACTGTGGTGGCATTCACTAACCTTTCATCCACACCTAACACTGTCTGCCAGAAAGGCTGTTAACTCAGGCTGTCCACTACGAATCGCCACTCAGAGCTCACCCTGATCAACTAAATCATCTGTGATGTTAAAAACAAAAACCTCCTTCTATACCTACCTTGGCAACAAGTCTCATGAAAACATTTGCTGCTGGTTAAGGTTTTGAGCTTGCACTGACCTTTAACAGCTGTGATAAATCATTGTTACCATGGTTTGTGTTACTGCAAATTTATCTTAAATGTAGATGAAATTGCATTTGCAGTTAGGGCTTGTACTCCAAAATAAGACAGTTAGACTTTTAAACCTTTTAAAGACTATTTTTACAGTTGATATCAGAACTTTATAGGCCTACTGCAAGCACCGGCGCCTGAAATCAGAAACCATCACAACTAGAGCATCTGCTTGAGTTCAGCTATCACGAAAGAAGTGGGGGGGAGTGAGGGGGGACACACATGTGAAAACAACAATTAAATAGTAAAATTAATACATAACAACATCCTGGAATAATTCAGAGTCAAACTGATGAAGTGAGTCAAATACCAACCTCATTTGGAAATGCAGTTAGTGCTACTTTGCCATTTGCCATTTTGTTTAAGGCATCTCTTTTATCTTAAGTACTATTTCTGGTATTGTACCTTTACAGAACGAAATGAATAATTTTAAAAGAGGTTTAAAAACTACACCAAGAATGACTTCATACCTGACCCTGCCACTTTATACTGACTTAGGCCCAGAGTCTGCCACTCCTGCCTGGTTTGAGTATCACCAACTAGCTACACAAATCTCACTGAAGTCTAGAAGGTCAGTTTATAAATCTCTTTTCACATCTCTAGGTCATTGATCCCCAAAATAAACTCTTTGGATGGAGCTGGAATATTCTAAGAGAGCACCCATTTTATCAGGGGAAAATACCAACGTACCTGCCTTAGAAACCACCATAAGGGTAAGATCTTGAGCCTTTGGCTCAGCACCCGAGAAGTCTCTCTACTCCTATGGTAAGATGTGGAAGAGAGGTCCTGGTCTGCAAGCAACATCTAGAAGAAGGCAGGGGGAGAAGACCCGAGGCAGAGGTTTCTGAGGCAAACACTTAACTGGATTAGATGAGATTATGAAAGTGAATTCATTTTTTTGTCATCTCTTCACACCTTCAGGTTTCTCTTCAGACCTGAAAGGAGGCTGCAGAGAGGCGGGGGTTGGTCTCTTCTCCCAAGTTACAGATGACAGGACAAGGGGTGATGGCTTCAAGTTGCGCCAGGGGAAGTTCAGGTGGGATATTAGGAAATATTTCTTTCCTGAAAGGGTTGTCAGGTATTGGAATGGGCTGCCCAGGGAGGTGGTTGAGGCACCATCCCTGGAGGTGTTCAAGAGAGGAGTTGACTTGGTGCTCAAGGATATGGCTTAGTGTTGGGTGGGGTGGGGTGGTGTTTATGGTTGTTGGGTTTTTTTTATGGGTTCTTTTTTTGGTTTTTTTTGTTTGTTTTTCCCCCCATTGGTTGGACTAGATGATCTTAAAAGGTCCCTTCCAACCTAGGTGATTCTGTGATTCTGTGAAATTCTGGAGAGAGAGAAGTTTCAATGAATTGCAAGTTTCCCTGTATTCACTGCACTCAAATAAAGAACAGATTTAGTAACCTAAGAAGAGGTACCCCACTCTAACTACTTGATCACCCTCCTTCTAAAGCATCCATGCTTGTAATTTTATCCAAATGATATACCAGAACTATAAAAAGCCTACAATCTGGATCATCGCACTCCCATCTGTAAATCATCAGCTAACCACTGACTAGTCAGCAGTTACACGGTTTAGGTAGCAATTTATTACATAATTTTTTAAAAATATATACAAAATTATTGTGGGCTTCAAGAGGAATGCAAGAATTAAGTTCTCCTATTTAGCTGGAGTACGACTTAAATGACATGGTGTCAATGAGCTTACAGAGCACCTCCGATATCATTTCATGTATATTTCGTTAAGCTTGCAATGAGGTTTTATAAGCTGTATTAGCCCAAAGCATGGACCATTCACAGGGCGAGCACATTTCCCAGCTGCACAGTTTATGTTGCATAATTTTGTAGCTGCAGCTTCATCAAGACTCAGCGGCGAAAAATCAACTACAAACCACCGGTAGCCTCTTTCACTCCCAAATGAATTATCACTTAAAAAAAGGGAAAATTCCAGTAGCTTACTTTCTACCGTGCATCATTAACTTTAAAAAAAAAAGGAACACATGAAGTTTGCTTTCAAACTGGACACGATGCTTGGCAGCACCCTCCGCGTTCCCCAGAGAAGGCCATGGAGCTCCCAGGGGCTACATAAGCTCAAAATAAAAGTGGGGCTCTTGGCCACACTGCTTTGGAATGTTAAGTCTGCAAACTCGGCAAAGTATTTCATATGCTTAGGGGTGGTTTTGATTCTATAATAAAAGGAATTTAAATCCTAAATCCTACAGTGTTATTATGAGCCTTCAAGACAGTTTTCTAAACTTCAACAATGAGCCTTTATCTTTAAACTCCTTCAGCTTTCCTACGACGTTTAAAGAGAAAGAATTTTCATCAGGCTGATTAAACTTTTTCCTAAGCTATATAGTTTCATAAATATGTTTTCACGAAGAAAGAAGAGCTCTTGTGCTTGAGATGGGCAGCTTCTGAATCTAGAAATTCAATTTCCTGAGAGAGTATCTGAAACCCCCATCACAGGAAGCTTTGGTTCCTGACTTGAGGGAAGCGGAGGGGGAAAAAAGTAAAACAAAATGTGCAGCCGACCTGAACCTGCCAAAAAATCAAAATAAATATTAACCTGCATATATGCGTATATCGTCCTGAGCATAAATTACATTAAAATTCCAGCTGACACGCACTAATAAGTAGAAATAGGGTAGGAACCTTTTTAAAAATGTCAACACTTGGCAAATTATCGACACCAACCCAGCACCGTAAGCTAATTGATTTATCAGCATTCATGAGGGCCTTCTTGCGTTTTCCTGACATTTGAAATTTGCTTCTGTTCAGCTTTGCAGTGGTAGCACACATCTGTAGCAAACACACAAATGTAGGAATTCTTTTCCAGCTTGCTGTACTTCATTGTACACCGACAACTATTCCTGACCGTGTGGGGCACTGCACGCTGCAAAGGACTAACAAGAAAAGCCAGCCTGTCCTCAGTAAGCTTATTAGTCCGTAACATCAATTAATGTACGCCTGCAGCCCTTTCAATCTACTCCAGTGTAAGCAAATTTTCTCATTACACATTTTCTTTTCCAAGTTTCCTTCCAAAGCATTAGATTACCTGCTTGGACAGTTTCACCCACACACACACTTAAGAGTATTAGTTGGTTTTACCAATTTTAAAATCATCTTTCATATCAACTACATTTACTACATCATTTAGGTAGCTCTAGTTCAAAGAACTTCATCCCACACTATTTAACCTTTATATATATATATATTTATATACATGCTGCAGTGGTGAACTTTCTCTAAAATAAAGTTGTTTCTATAAGCAAAACGTGTGTCATAGTTAAACTGTGCTGCCTTAACTTCACCTCCTCTCCTGTTTCATTAAGAGCTTCATTAATTTCAGCGCTCGTTACACCCTGCCAATATACTCGCTTGGTTTTCACCCTGATGTACCCATCGTATTCCCTCTTTGCTTCCTGGAGATTATGTTTCCAATCACTCTCTGAAGCCCAGAATAGGGAATTTTTCCAGTTTCCTCTGTGTCAAAAAAAAATGTACAAAGGGCTGTAAATGGACTTCATATGGTCCAAGCGTAAAAAATTATCAGATGAGGTTTTTTTGGTCAGAACTCCAAAATATTATTGCAGCACAGAAAAGGAAAAATGGAACTTTTGTCTTCTCTAGTTAATTGCTTCAATATAATTATTTATATGGAGGCCTTTTATTGCTTTTAAAAACGTTGCATCCAAAAATTTGTATTTATATAAAAACTAAAAAATTAGGATTTTTTTTTAACCTGAAAGTGCCTGAGGCAAATAGTGACTGTTCATCAGCACTGAGTAGACCCAAGTGCATGAGTACAAAGTGTGAACAGTTTAAAAAGGCCAAGCGTGAACCAAGTCCCACCAACCCTTATGCCTGCCAAAGATCACGTTTCTCTCCCAGCACACCACTGTCATGGTTTGAGAAAAATCATAACAATTTATTGTCGTGCAGACAATCATCCTGTCACCCGATGACCCCTCCCCACCCAGGAAAGGGGAATCGGGGGATACAAAGAAACACGAGGGTTGAAATGTAAATAGATTTAATAGAATAAGACTAAATAACTAACAATAACACTAAAGAACCAGTATTAATCCCGACACTGATAGGAGATTTACAGGAATTACCCCCAGCCCATTCTCCCAGCAGAAGCTGTGCCCTCCCAGCAGGGACAGCAAATGGGGGACACTGGGAGTGCAACGGCTTCGGGGGGACGGGAAGGGCTCAGGGGTCCGGCACCGGGGCAAGGAGTTGTCTGGACCCACCGCCACCAAGGGAGAGCCCAGTTCCACAGCAAACTTTTCTAATTGATACGGAATGTGCCGTTCATGGTATGAGCTAACCCTGTTGGCCAGCTTGGGTCAAACGCCCAGGCCTTGCTCCTCCTCGTCCCTGCACCTGGCAAAGGCTCAAACACACCGAGACCTTGGATCTGGCTGGCCAGAAAGTCAATGTTTCCATGAATTCAGACACTAAAATCCTCCAAAATGCAATTTTCCCAGCATCAGAAGGAAAGTTAGCCCTGGGCCTCTCAACTCAGGACACTACTATGATTTGGCCCTACCTGTTCTCTGCTGAGAAATAAAAAAAAAAGAAAAAAAAAAACCAAATAATTTTACTTTTTCAATGTATAAACATCTAATTAAAAATATATGACATATGACAATGACTCCTATGTGTTAAGAAAGAGCTCTGCCATTAAAGTATTTCAAAATACGTATTTCATTTTGTTTTCTTCTCTCCTAACAGTCCAAACCCATGCTCATACAACCACATCATAATAAAAATTCAAGATAATTTTGATCTATCAGCACCCAAGAGGTTTCTTATTTCTTTATCCTTAGACTTGAAATTTTTCTTTGAAGGTTAATTCTGTGCTGGCTTCCTTCTGGGGAATAATTTTTTTTCTGGTCTCCAGACTTTCAAAATATTATTACTGTAATTAACATGTTATTTGAGGACTTGACATTCCTGCAGTACCTTCAAAGTCTGCCGAATACCTTGTACCAAACAACTCATTCACGGGCAAAATGACTGAGGCAACTCAGAACAGGGTTGACCCAATATAGCCATCCAGAAGCTATTATATATAAATCCACACACACACCCCCCAAAAAACCCCTCTAATTTTGTTCTTCAGTAAGAACTGCTGAAATTAACCTGCACATAAAAATCCTTGATTATTTTAGCAAGCTTTGCCTTTCCTCCCCCTTCTATGATTATTTACGAAATCCAGAAAAGCTTCATGATACTTTATAAATAAGCAATAATAATGACTTTTCATGCAGAAACAGTTGAATCACCACAGCATGTTTGTTCACATCCATCACGTTCTTATCCTTAACTGACACTGAAGACTGCACCTGTTCTGTTTCATACATAACCGACCATCTGAAGGCACCACTGTCGCTCCACTTACGTTTATTCTCTCATCAGAACCTCTGTCTCCAGACCAACACTTCATGGCACAGAGCGGCCCCATGGAAGGAAGCCACTTCTTCCAGTTTGGATGCAGACCATCGGGGATGGTCCATCAAGGAGGACCCCAAACCGTACTGAAAGGGGATGTGATCCCAGCTTCTTCAGAAGATGAGAACCACCGGCCAGTAAACACGGGAACTGGGTCAGAACTTGCCCGAGAGACAAAACAGTGCATGAGTATTTTTAAGCGTGTTATACAAATTCTAAGGTACAATTACTGAGTACTCCTGGCTGTTTGACTTTTTGACTTATTTTCTTGTAGGTAGCAGGCCACACTGAGGGTACAGCCAGAGGACCATCCAGCAGTGTATAAGATACGTTTCAACTAAAACCACTCCAGCAGAAAAGGAGAATAAAGGAGGGAAAAATAATAACCAAGGAAAAAAAGTACTTTCCTACCATTTTCTGTGAATTATAGTTCTTTTGAGAATAAAGAAAGATATCACCTCCCCTTTCCCAGTTAAACAAACTTCCCGAGAAAAGCAGTTTGTGACAACTTGAAAATGAATGTATTTATTTAAAGATTATCCATCTAGAACGTGCGACGCTAAAGCTGAAGGGCCCCCTTCAAAGCTACCCTGCCTTGCTGAGAGGCAACAGCAACTTCTGAAACTTAAGCCCGAGACACTGCCAACAGCTTAAACAAACTGGAAAAATCCGAATCCATTGAATTCTGACCTGGAGTTGTACAAAACTTGAACTCTCTGGTGACATAATGTTGCTTACAGTAATTTCTTCTTTTCAACGGGAGGATGTTCGACCTACGTGTGTAGGTTCAGATGCTCCATGTATCTTGTATCTGACATTACATGATGATAAAATTTACATTCCCTGTAGCAATGCAAGCTAATATAAAAGAATCAGGTTGCCCTGAAATACATATAAAAGAAACAGGTTGCCCAGGGAGGTGGTTGAGGCCCCTTCCCTGGAGATATTCCAGGTGAGGCTGGATGAGGCCCTGGGCAACCTGGGCTGGTTGGGGGTGTCCCTGCGGCTGCGGGGAGGTGGGACTGGATGGCCTTTGGAGGTCCCTTCTGGCCTGGAGGATTCTATGATTCTAGGAATCTGTCCTAAGAATCCGGTGAGTGTCAAAGCCAGAAGGCTGCTGGAGGTCTTCAGCAACAGCCACTATTAAACTGTCCATGTTTTGCTGTTCCAGACTTTGCCCTTTTTACCCAACCAGCCGTTTAATTTATGTCCTGGTGATCAGCTGAAGCAGGAGGAAATCATCATAATGCAAGAGACAAAGCATTGTGAAAATAGAACTAATTCCTTTCCTTTTCAAATACCTTAATCATTTCAAAATACACTATCCACAACACTGGCAAACAAAAATAAGTCAGCTCATTTTTTTTAAACACTTCTGAATGCGTTCCAGTGCCACTATTTCATGTCATATTCAATGAAACTTTCAGTGAACACTTCAGAATCGATCCTACCAAATCGATCCAAAGTCATTTCATCCCAGGCCCTTGCAAGGTGTCACAGCATAAGCCAGAGACACACACAAATCAAGTCCACTAGGATGCTCAAACCAGAAAACAAATACTATAATACTGAGGTTTTGACACAGATTATGCAAAATGTTAACATTTATATTTTGAGTATCTCGAAAAACAGCAAAGCAGTGAATATTATTAAAAATACGGATCTTGACTCTGAACACTGGACCGATTACATAGAGCTGATTCCTCACTATATAAAACAGGAATTCATCTCTCGCACACACGATCAAGTACCAGGCTGTTATCTTGCACTAAAGGTGCATTTCTGTCAGACTGGTATGAGTACGTTTCCCCTTTCTATATTTGTTAAAGTGAAATAAGCCTTTATTCACCTTGAAAGAACACAGGACACGTTCTGCACTCTGTGCTCTTGACATGAGTCCCAAAACCTGCAGTTATCCCTCTCAGCAGGCTCCTAATTTAAATGCCTCAATAAAATACTGTACGATTGATGTGTCCTGGGAAGAATTAAAATCAGAAAAAGCTTGTTTTCAGTAATGTGATCTCTTTTTATGTTACTAGAAAACCCTTGAGTATAAATTCTGCTGCCCACGTGCCAGCTCCTATTGTCAGTTCGCGTTTTCTCAGCTTGGCTGTTACCAAGATTTATCGACAGGAACATTTGGATATACACTCCGTCCAAATGCTGTATAAATACATATTGTATTAAGTGAGACTAATGATCTCTGATCACACATGCTGTACCACGACACTGCCACATTCAGACCTCATTAATGGGTACAGCCAGACGCCTACCAGCCTACAGCTACTAAACTTGACATGACAAGGCGCTTTTTTCTGCAAAAATGTTACCTATTTGCAAAAAAAAGGCTTCAATCCTTTTTACCAACAGCATCTGGAGATGGCACGGATGATGGGACGAGCTCCGAGGAGGGCCAGAGAAGAGCGGCTTCTGTTAACGCCTGCAGCCGGATGCCACAAAAACAGTTCAAGATCCTGCTACTGAATTCTGGCAAAGGGCTTTGCTCTTGAATACTTTTGTAATAGTTTGCACATTGCCTAGAAAGCCAGTCCTGCAGTTTTAAGTTACCAAGGAGAAAAAAGCTTGCTGGTTTTAAATGGTGGTTGCTTTATTGGGTTTTTGTTATATCATCATTATCATCATTATTATTATTATCATCATTATTAATATTAATAATAGTATTATTAATATTATTAATAATATTAATATTATTAAGGGGGGGAAGTTTAATTTTCCTTTTACTTTTAAGCCTAACCCCTCCCCCTCAGTAGCTCTGCATCATATTCTAATTTAATTCCACATGATTAGTGGTGACGTTTTACACGGCAGAAAGCTGAAAGCGAGCTGCGTCATGAAACTCCTTCCGAACATCTCTCTTGACAAATTCAAGCAACAATAATCAGGAATGCTTTCTCAACAGTTAAATTAAAGAACTGTCACCATGAAGATTTCTCCTTTCCCTTAATACCTTGGATTACTCCTTCGGGTTTAGAATTTTGGTATAATGTAATGTATATACTTATACCTGTTACACAAGAGATTATCCATCAATACAAAAATAATCCTAGATTACATATGAATTTACCAGTGAATCCTCAGGGCGACTAATACCTTCTTTCAAACAGTTCTCATTCCAGTAAGTAAAACATACTCATTCCACACACACAAGCTCCAACCCGCTGTAAACTCGACTGAAAGCAATGATAAAAGAGCGGCCATCGACCTTGTTTGATCTGTCTTTATAGATTATTACATACTACTTTCACTGTTGTACAAATCATTAAAAAAAATACTAAGAAAGACCAGGAGGAAAATTTTTTAATATGGCTAAAAGTTGGACTTTCAAGTACAGGAAAGAAACCGTGCCAAATTGCAGAAATCCCCCTTTTTATATATATATGTGTGTATATTTAAAATACAAGGTACAGAGGAAGCCTCTAAAAACAGTAGCTAAGGAAACATTAGGTTTAATGAGGAATTTAAAGATCAAAGGACGGTAACATTCAAATCACAAAGTTCTTCATGACTTTCATCTCTGCAATAAAGCTGCTGTACAGGGACTCAGAGCTGTACCAGCTTTCAGCAGCATCCCCTTAACCAGCACCCACCGCGCCATAAAAATCCCACTGCCAGCAACAGGCAAGGAGAACAGAAACACAGCTCATTAAAGAGGCACGCAGACCCAGGCTGATGATTTTTAAACTGCAACTTCTGATGCTAACAACTCTTTGTTGTCAATATTTTGTGGGTAAACTGGTCAGGGGTAAATCTGAAGGAGAAATGGAATTAGTTGGCTAACTAATATAATAATAAAATAATAGCAAACCCCATTAGCATCACTGGATTCGACACTGCAAGAGTTAAATTAGAGTCAGAGTATCTGACAGAATTCAAAGCAGAAGAACTATTCCCAGCCGAGGGACACCTGGTGAACACGTTTGCCAGTGTCAAGCCAAAAAAACCCTGGAAACTCTCCGGTGTTGAGTATTTCCAAAGACACAGTGTACCACTGTGCAGTCAACAACACTATTTCGATAATACCATGATTCTACTTCTGCATTTAAAAAACAAATCCCATTTTTACAAGTGTTCTGCTAGATGGGCAGCTTCCCCCCATACAGAAAGAAGCATTCCATAATTATTTTTTTTTTCTATTTCCATGTCCATACCCAAAAACACTTAAATCACGGTTTCGATAGTATTCATATAAGAATGTGTGAATACACACCAGTAGATTGCCACCAGTTTATCTATTTTAATGCTCAGAAGAGACCCATGTGATCACGTCATGGAATACAAAGAACCTCTCCCAGTGAAAGCTCTGTCAAACCACCCACTCCTCACTGAGCTTTTACAATATTCAGTTTTAAATTAAGAAGGAAAAAGTATCTATCACTTCACAAGTTCCCGTGTCTTCCAAAGGCTAATTACCCTCACTTTGATTTCCACTGGCAGTCTTATTCTAAATGCATTTGGTTGGAGCTCTCAATGACCACATCTCATTATTTTCCAAATTAAATTATCTCTGCTATCACACATCTTTTCTTCTGCGTACACGCCTATGGGACACGATCAAACAATCTCTTAACCTCAAATAAGTAAAAGAGATTTATGAGAACACATTTAAGGACAGAGCACATATTTTCTAGATCTTAAACCATCCTTGAAATTTTAAAATATATTTATGATCTTTTTTTAGCCATCTTTTCCTCTGCAGCAGCAAACAAAACTAATACCTACTCCTTATTTCTTCTTTTTATTCCCTGCTTTTGGATCTGAGTCGACACTGTCAGTCCACTTCTAGTAATATCACACCAGCAACTCATTATGCACCACTATAATTAACTGCTTCTCAGCGACACAGTTTTGTATCTGCCTTATGGAACGTGCAAGCGCAATCTGCTTTCTTTGTTCTGGATACAGGACAACGTTCTTGGCTGTGTTAAAATGGATGTTGACTTATCAAGTCCAACTCCCAAGTGATCCTGGTAACACGACAGAGCGGCCCCAGGTTGTAATCATTCCTCCTGAGCCTGAGAACTTTACATTTTCCATCCAGATCCTAAACACACACACTGATCAGCAACGTGCCATCAGGAGCAGGTCAGACAGGAGCCTGTGTAGGTGACTGTCCTCTCTTTGACAGTGGTCAAGAGAAGATACGCAACGTAAAAACTACAGCGACAAGCTCTGCAGCCAGCCTGCTTTTTATTTCTTATGAAACTGCCATCCCATAATTTTTTGCCTCCTCAGTCATATAAAACGGAAAACAGTGAATAACCTTCCCTACCCACTTTTAACACACAGTAGAGGCTTTCAGGATAAAACTCCTTCACCTATCCATCCTTTCCCACGCACAAGCTTTGCGGTAACTCTGCACATTCCTCTACCTTTTTCTGTCCTGTTTTGCCTTTTCTGATGTGGAAGCATCAGAACCATATGCAGTGCCCAAGGTGCAGATGGACCACTCTGGGCTCACGCACTGGCAACGAGATGCTCTGGCCCGTTGTCTGCAGCTCAGCTGTCATTTTCACAGGACCTACCATACCTCCAGGGTATCACTCCTGCAGAGAGCGAGTGGCCACTTCAACACGTCAGTTAAGGTACAACCATGGGCTCCAAACACCCTTTTTCACTCGAATTTTGTCTCGATTTTATAAGAATCTTCTTCTTAACCAGCAGAAACTCGCAGAAAAGTAAAAGAGGAAAAGACCAGGAGATACTGTGGAGCAGCCATAAGCTCAAGACATCAACTCATATTCTCACTCCCGCCCCCGATTCATTCCTCCTTTAAGCATTGGCAAGCTAACCTTAATAAAACATTCTTTGTTCAGTGACTCCTATGCCATTTTCTGAGGAGTAACTTGTATGACAACACAGTGCAAAACCGGACAAAAAGTACCATCCGAAGCTATCGCTTACAAGCTCAAAGCGAGCAGCCGTTTCCCTGGAAGCATCCTCATCCTCATCCAGAGCTGGAGAACCCATCAGCATCCCACAGCATCCCCTGTGCCTTCCGCTGGGACTCGCTGTCAGCAACGAACACGTTTCTCCAGATCTGTAGAAAGCTCTTAGCAGAGCAGATCTGCCTCTGATGGCCAGGAAGGATCTCCCCTGCAAGGTCTGTAAACCTTCAAACCGTACACACGGATTGATAGAGGGAAGAAGGGATCTGAACTTCAAGCATTTTGCCCAACCATAAGAAGTACCTCTCCAGCTGATGGGGTGTAGGTATCTTATAGACAGATATCTTAAAGAGTAGATTTAGGAACAGGTTGCCCAGGGAGGTGGTTGAGGCCCCTTCCCTGGAGATATTCAAGGTGATGCTCTATGAGGCCCTGGGCAACCTGGGCTAGTTGGGGGTGTCCCTGTGACTGCGGGGAGGTGGGACTAGACGACCTTTGGAGGTCCCTTCTGGCCTGGAGGATTCTATGATTCTACAACTCTGCCTCTAATTATTTCCTCTTTCAGGGTCAACCTGGCAGATACTGGGCACCCTGAATGGTCAACAGCTGCAAAGGGTTTCCTACTCAAGACTCAAGGAGAGGACTTTCCTGATGCTCAGTTCCTGGAAAGTGACTCCCGTAATTCACAGGTAAAAAAAAAAAAAAAAAAAAAAAAAAAAAAAA
>VZRU01005971.1:232257-242451 GCA_013398155.1 Pedionomus torquatus
GGTGCGGGTCCCCTTCCCCCCGGGATACTCCCAACCCGCGCCTCTTTCCGCCCCGCGTTGCGTGCGCGGTGCTTGGGGTGAGGTGGGGGGGGACACGGGGGAGGGGACGGGGATGCGCCCAGGAGGAGCTGCGCTGGGCAGAGGGTCGCGACCAGCCTGGGCAGGGGGCTGGAGAAGCACCAGGAGCGGTGGGAATTCCGCGGGTTGGGCATCCAGCTTGGGAAATAGCCATGTTTCCTACAGCTCTTGAGAAACGGGTGGGCAGGGGGCTGTTGGCACCTGTGGAGGTGGGAAGGGAGTTTCAGGCCGTGAAGCGGGGGTTGGTCGGCGTAGCCCAAGAGGCAGGACAGTCCTCTGGTCAGTCACCGCCATCGGGCAGGGTCCCTGCAGCCAGCTGGCTCCAAACACCTCAGCTGATGCTGTGGACGGGACCTAAATGCAAGGTGTGACCTGTGCTCAAAGACCACTTCATCATCCAGGTCACCAAGCAGATTTCTTGCCTTTCTACCTGTATTTGTATGTTTTTAGGGCGCTCCGTGGCTCCGGAGCATTCTCAATAGCCCTTTTATGTGATACAATTGGTATCTCTTAGGGCAGATTTTCTGTATCGGCCACAAGCTACCTTGGTTTTTTGCTGGAAGGGAAAAAGTCCAATTTGTAGCAGGAACTTACATTTTTAATGGGCTTTTACAAAAAGAGCAAGTTCCTTGCCTTCTCTTACTCACCGGGGGCTGGCAGGGCACACTTTCATTGCAGGATCCAGGCCAAAGTTAGTAATAGCCTGCCATGGCTGCAAAGCTATGTTGAGAAATGACTAGGTTTTTAAAAACAATATTGTATTATAGTCCCTTAGGGAAGATTTGTCTTGCACATTTACAGTGGCTGTTATCACGGAGTCCTAATACCTAATTGGAGCCTTGAGGCATTAAGTTTATTAATAAACTGGTAGAAGCCTTAGCGTCCTTGTGAAATTCCAGGTGAACGGGAACTTTCTCAGGAACGACTTTTTTTTTTTTTCTGTACAGCTGTTGTTTTAAAGAATCATAAATATTACAATCCCTGTTCTTTTATTTTTAAAAGCAAAGTTGTGTAAGGCTTTCCATCAGGCAGCAGAACCAACTGTGTGGCAGGAGCCCGCTCGGCGCTGGAAGGGTCGCATGCCTTATCGTATAGAAACCCTATGGAGCGTTTCAAGTGGTAAATGCTTTTTTAACTTTGAAGACATTCTGCCTCCTCCATCCCTGTTTGGAAAGCACGAGCAGAGAATGCCCTTCTGTTGAGTTGTAGCCTGGGTTTCACTCAGCATTAACCCCGCTGAGGAGATGTCGAATTTTTGGGTCAAGCGCAGCCCTGACCACACGCCAGCAGAACTTGAACGCTTTTCCTAACTTACAAATCCTGAAAGTTTTTGAAGGGATTTATTAAGGAGCGAGAAGGTTTACAGTCACATGGAAACGATCTATCATGTCCTACAGCAAAGGCAGAAAAGTTGTTATTCCTAATGTTAGAGGTGAAGAATAAGAGGAGTTTCAAGGAGTTTCCTCTCCCGTTCCCAAGGTGTCCGAACCTTCCCCCCTCCCACCTTGATTTATTGCAAATAAAGACACAAAAATCTTGGTCACCTTGGCCCTCCTTCACTGTCATCTTCAAATATGAAGAAAGTAAAATTTTTATAATGATTTAAAAGCACAGATGATGGTTTCTGTCATGAGATCTCACAGCATAAACAGGTCAAATTGAAAAAAAAAAAAGGCATCTATAGTGCTGAGCTGCTCCGGTTGTCACCAGCCAGCCCAGCAGGACGGTTAGTGCTGGCGGTAGCTCACCAGCTTCCCAGACTTTGCAAGATGCAGCTTCCACCCACCCATGATACACCAATGGCTTCATTTTTCCATGTCTTGGGAAGGCGGTATGATCCCAAACTCCCCTGTAAAATGGGAGGGGAAAAAACCCAAAACCCAGAAGTTGTGGTGCCGCCAATTGAAAAGCTGCCAATATTGCACTCTCTTTGGGTTCGGAACTTGCTGGTGTCAGATGAACGGTGTGCCTGGGGGCCTTTGGACACTTGCAGGCAGCGTGGGACAGGGCTTGAGCTCTTCAGCTGGGCTTTGGTGTGTGCAAAAAGAGAATTCCGAGTTCATGATGTATATTAAATACAAAGACATTCAGAGATTTTAGGTGTCTGTGCTGCTAAAGAGAAACGAGTGAGGATTTTTGAGTTTACAGCTGACCCCGGGCTCTTCAGTTCCTCTTGAACCCAGCCCGAAGTTGTTGCACATGTATGTTAGAAGGAGCACACTTTAGGATATCGCTCCTTCCAGTTTTGTCTCTTGATTTGGTCAGCGATGAGGATGTTGTGTGTGCTGGCCTCCTTCTGCTGACAGAAGCAACTGGGAGATCTCAAGAAATGCTTTAGGAGTCCTAGAGCTCCCGGTCTTGCTGAGATGAGCTTCCTGGCAGGCAGAAGCAGGAGCACAGATTCACTTGAAACATGAGATACTTTCTAATTTACAGTAACTTCTTTACAGTTAAATTCTTGCTTTAGTCATTTGACTAAACCATAGAAGTGATAAATATTTTATCCAGTAAGTAAGAAAATTACTGCATTTGGCTATTTTCTTTGTGTTTTTATTTCTCTGCATCCCCAGTCATAAGGATTATTTTTTTTTATTAAGTCTGTCTGTGTATGCATACACCATCACCCTACAACAGTACTCGAGAGGGACATTTTATCCTGTGGCTGAATGTGTCAGTGTTAAAACGGAAGGTAAAGAAGTTTAGGAGGATAATCCTGAAACGGTCTTAGCCAGAATGAAGATACAAAGATATAAAAAGGAATCTGAGGTTAGAGATACCGATGACTCTTTTAACTACAGATTTACATTACATTTAGGTCATGTTCTGAAGCACAAAACAGCAGCAGCACCTGCTTAACATCACAGGACATTACAGAGCAATTAGGTAACAAGAACGTATTATACAATAATAGGAAATAGGGGGAAGCAGAATGTAAATAAGTCAATTTGAATTTTGTCAGGATTTCAAATGGTATGTTAGTATTGGAAGAGAGCCATGGAAACTTTAATAACCACAAACTGTCAGGGCTTTTGTTTTATTTCTTATCCAGAAGTTGGCACTCTATCAGCCCTCTAATTCCTTGAACATTGACCCTTTATTGACAGTAGCGAAACAATGGACCGGTCACCCCGTTTCCTCCGGCGCCTCGGTACCAGCATCCCAGCAGCGTTGTCCCGTCGTGGCTGTCTCACGCTGCTTGTCCCATCAGCCTGCCACTGCCCCGCGTCTGGAAGCTTTTGCAATGAAATGTTTGAAAAAAAAACAAGCTTGGAGGAAATTTGGCCTAGAAAAAAGATACATAAACTAACAGGGAGAAAAAAACAATCCGGAGCAGGTTTCCAGTGTGACACCTGAAATTCTGAGAAAAGCCGTTCTTTGAAAGGTGATAAGGGAACAACGCAGAACGGATAAAAGCACAGGGTACAACGCTCGCATAGAAAGGACTCAACGATTTCTGGCTTCACACACAGTGAACTAATATATCAGCATCAGAGACAGGATCGTCCTGTGCCATAAAGAGCTCACTCAGGGCACAGTTTGAAAACAAAGATAAAAAATCAATACAGGTAAAGCTGTTCAGAATTGTTAGCGATCACGACAATTAATCAGATAGAACTGAGTGCAGAAACAGGCTGCTGGCAAAACGGCCCCGAGCGTATTTAACAGACTGAGTAATCTTTCGAGGAGATGCGGAAAGTCAGCCCTTCCGAACTGGAGGAGCAGAGGAGGGAATCACGCACCACGGGAAAAATGTTGGGTACCCCAAAGAACTGACAAAGAAGGATTTCCATTTCTGGTATTCGGCATCAGCACAATCAGAAACACCTCGCTCTTGCCTTTATGTTAAAAAATTACAGTTTCAGAAACACTCAAACACTGTTGTTTTCCCTCCATTTATATTTCACATCATATTTACAGTTATCAATACAGAATTGTGCCTGAAGTCAAAAACACAATTCTGTTCCTGCAGGGTGACAGGACTGCAAAAAAGTTGCATTGAACTTTTCATTGAAATAAGGAGGTCCTTGAACTAAGAGAACTTTTGTTTAAAAAAAAAAAAAAAACAAAAAAAGGGGGGAAATGGGCTTTACCTGATCTGTAGCAGAGCGGAGACCAATACAAAATACTGTTAGAAATGGAGACTGCAGCTTTGAGGTTATATACAAATAGCAATAAACTATCACTGGGGGGTGGAATAATTATGACAAAACTATCAAGAGTGAAATAAATAAATAATATTGGGAGGGGAAAAAACCCTAGACCGTTAGCTGTTTCTCAAAGCTGAGCCAAGTTTTTTTCCAGTGAATACTTCAGAGCTATTGCAAAACAGCATAAACACCATCACCCCCTCGCCCCCCAAAAAGTTGTCCCTACACACAAATGTACGTCAGTGTAAATTTCTGACGACCACCAAACGCAACTCCAACTGTTAACAAGTCACAGAACTACAGAATCTTCATGGTTGGGAAGGACTCTGGGATCACCAAGTCCAACCATACAAACACACAATAATCCCCGACATCTCAGCCACCAGAGCACGCCCTCAAGTGCCACATCTGCACCTTTCTGAAACACCTCCAGGGATGGGGACTCCACCACCTCCCTGGGCAGCCCCTTCCAGGGCCTGACCACCCTCTCACTCAAGTCATTCTTCCCAAGATCTCATCTGACCCTCCCCTGCCCCAACTTCAGACCATTCCCTCTGCTCCTGTCCTTATTCCCTTGGGAGAAGAGGCCACCACCCACCTCTCTGCACCCTCCTCTCAGGGAGCTGGAGAGGGCAAGGAGGTCTCCCCTCAGCCTCCTCTTCTCCAAACCAACCCTGCCCAGTTCCCTCAGCCTCTCCTCACAGGACTTGTTCTCCAGACCCCTCCCCAGCTTGGTGCCTCTGCTCTGGACACGCTCCAGCCCCTCCATGTCCTTCTTGTGGTGAGGGGCCCAGAACTGGACCCAGCACTGGAGGGGAGACCTCCCCAGTGCCCAGGACAGAGGCACCATCACCCCCTGCTCCTGCTGCCCGCGCTGTTCCTGACCCAGGCCAGGATGCTGGTGGCCTCCTTGCCCACCTGGGCACCCTGCTGGCCCATGTTCCGCTGGCCACCAACACCCCCAGGTCCTTTTCTGCTGGGCAGCTCTCCAGCCACTCTTCCCCAAGTCCCTCAGCTGCCTCAGAACAGATTGAAATTGTTCAGAACTGCTATTAACGGCACATATTCTTTGACATTCTAGCCTTCAGCTCTTCATGCTGTTTTATTTACTTGCACAGTAACAGAATAGCTCTTTTCCATGGTCAGCCAAAGGAGAACAAGGTGTTTTTAAGCTTTGTAGCATCTGAGGTCTCAAATGGGGTAAGCTTCATGCTGCAAAAACACTGATAACTGAAACGTTGTCCTGCAGAAGGCAGAGCAGAGGGGAGGAGGGGGATTGCAGCTGCCTTTTGTGCCGTGGACCCGGGCGCCTATTCCTGCAGGAACGCAGGGCTCTCAGGAGAGCCACCCTCGTTCTCTCCCCTGGAGTTAAGATCCATTGGGAGGACATATTTTTGGACGTTGACATACACAAGCCAGCGCTTCTCAGTGCCGTTCATTCCTAAGACACATGAGAATTCTGGCCGACTTGCCAGAATCCCTTGTATCAGAGATAAAGGGAGAAGAAAAACACAGAAAAAACTGGCTCTCTGAAGACAGCGCTTTTTCGGGTAGAGAGCTGTTTCAAGCTTCCTTTTCTCATCATCCAAAAATGCCTCTTCTCTCTGTCATCCTCCTGCATAAAGGAGGTCAAATCAGTTTTCTCCACACCTCCCTGAACTGTGAAGATCTCATAATACGCTCCTTTGTACTGCTAGAGGTGGCAGGTCAGGTACCCTCTTCATTGCAGAAATGACATTAAATGGTAAGGGGATATTCTAGGGTCAGGAAGGTGGCAAGAGTCACAGACACAAATAGCAAAGGCAGCACTTAATTGTGCAACTTCATTAATGGACTTTAAATACACTTTCTAGCAGCTGTTGGTGGAGTTTGGGCATGAAGCAGAGGCAGAGGATGCCAGAGGGATTTCTGTCAGAAGGGAGCTCTGAACATCCCCTGGTCCAAATCCCCAGTTAAAACACCGCCAGCTTCAAAAGTCCATTTGGTTGCTCAGGAGTTGTCCGCTCACATTTTGGGTGACTACACCGGTGGGGATTTCACAGCCTCTAGGCCCCACTCCAGTGTTTGGCCATCCTTGCTGCAAAGAACTACTTTCTGTTTTTTTCCCCTTGGCTCTTAAAATAATTTACCTTGCTGCAGATCCTATCTATTCCCTTTTTTTTTTAATTTTTCTGTGCACCTCTGGGAAAGAAGTCTACTTGCCGTCTACTCTTCACCTACCCATTAGATCATGGAAGACAGCATTAAGATCCTCTCCGTGCCTCCCCTTCTCCAGACACAGCAACCCCCTGCTCTCTCCTTTGTGTGCCAGGAGCTCTACCCCCCCGGCGATCTTGCTCACCCTCCGACCAGCTAAAGCCAATTTATCCACGGCTTTTTTGACATGACTGTACCCTCCTGTGACAGTATGCAAATGGCACAAAATGGAAGTAGTGACTAGTCTATTATTTTCCTTCTTAATCAATCTCATGGCAAGGATATTCAGTGGATTTCTGGGTTACTTGCTATCCTGCATCCAGCAAATTTAAAATGACCTATTGACCTAACCTGTATCTCATCGCTTGCTGTTTTGTTCACTTGCAGCAGATAAGGAAAAATAACGATTTATAATCTGAAAGACAATAATTAAAACAAGAATCTCATCTCATTATACTACAGATGCTTAAGACAGAGAGCATTGCATTGCCTGTTACATTTTGGCCTCATCACGCAGTTACGTGGAACCCTCTGTGAATGCCACCAGTAGTGGGACAGAGAAGACTCCATGCATAGCCAGGGGCCCTAATTACTAATTTATTCATTTTTAAATGGCCAATTGAAAACATACAGAAAACAGATTACAAAGACTTAATGAGAACTTTTATTTACAGATAAAAAATAAACTATACCGTGGCTTGAACTAATTTTGTGGAGGATTTAAATGGATTTGTATTTTGCAGCCAAGCTAGAAAGTCGACTGACAGAAGTCCTAACGTGAAAAGGAAACAAATCCAATTAATGCTAACAACGGTGCAACAACTCCGCTGGTATCCATAATCCTTCAGTCCAACTAAATTCTAACACACTTCCATCTTTCTCTAAATTCCTTCTGTCAAAAAATAGATCCTGTCCCCGTTGCCTCACAAGCAGAAAGTCTCACCTATTGTTTTCTGTCTGCCTATTCCCACTTTCATTTCATTTCCCACTTCAAGCCACTTGAAATCGTGTCAGCCATCATTACACACCATTTCTCTAAAGTTTCTTTGGAGAGCTCATGTTTCCCTCAAACAGTTCTCTTCCTCAGCTTAAAAGTGGCCAACAAACTGAGCCCCTCTTCTGGCAGGGGGCTGCCTTCTTCCCTCTGTTTCCAATGTCTTTTAGATTTGTCAGTAATTCTTAAGTTTGCTTTTACACTTCCTATGCATTTTTTGAGAACTGGAGAGTTACCTTGGTCTCCTCGTGCAAAAACATAAAGAATATCCCATCCCCTCCATAATATTTTACTTCTCATCCTGCTTTTTAAGAAGCATTATGCCCTTTTATGTCGTTCATCTCAGTGCTTTTAGAAAGGAAAACCTTCAGTGTTAAAAGAAATCGAAGTACTGTGTAACTAGAGTGTCATGTACAGCAACAGCCGCGAATATCAACCAAAAAAAGCCACTTAAAAGAATTAGTATGAGAAGCATGGAAAACAAAAAGCATATGCATTTGCAAATCTTAATTGCTGCTGAGGATAGCACAGCTGATCCACGAAAACATTAACAGTACCGCTTTTAAAGGGCCCCACCGACGTCTGAATCTCATGGTATCAAGAGATGCCATGATATTCTCTGCAATGCTGAGAATGTAATTGTCACCTTAAAGCTCAGAAACACTAATATAAAAAAAACCCACCCTACTGTGAAAACAAATTAACACAAAAAAAATAATTATTCTTCTAAAGCTCTCTAAAATGGTGTGAAAAAGAATATTACAACCAGCTTAAGCATCCGTGATTAAAACCCCATAAATATACTACTTGAATAATATTGAGGCAGATATAATAACCGGCAAAGATAACTGAAATTATTTCTGTTTCTCGTCTGTAAAGCTCTGTCCTACAGGTATCTGGTACCATACCCTGAACCTACCACAAAACAAGCTGGTGAGGGCTGGGTTTCAGATGAAGACTTCCAGCTCCTGAAATCACTATAAAGCTATTATTCCTTTCTTGTAAAATGTACCATTTTCCCACTCTACTTCCTAACGTCCTCTCTTAATATGCAAGTGCATTTGGAATACTGAATCACACCCCAGAATGGCAGCAATTGGTATGCATATGACGTTAATTGAGTCAGGAAACATTCCTCACCAGATGGATATGGATTTTTGTGAATGCATAATGGCCCTTTACAAAGCTTAATAGAAAAGTATGAAACCTTTTACAAACAGCATTCCAAAGCAAGATTGCCAAAAGCAAGTGCATATAAATAGCTCAGATAATTGGAGCTGTATTCCTGCACCCATCCCTAGCAACAGCGAGGGGCTGCTGACCACGCACCAGGGCTCGTATTGGCTTCCTGGTCTGGACTGATCCTTAAGTTGCCCTCTTCTTTCAAACACCAGAAATTTAGGGTTTGTCCTCTCTGCCAGAGCTTTAGCATGGGTTTACCACTGAACATAGCTTCCCAGGTTTCCACGAGTGGATGTTTTAAAGTCCTGCTGTTGTGGTTTCAGCCAAGTTTAACAAAACCAGACTGAAAGACGGCCCTTCCTCCCCCCAAAAAGAAAGGTGAGGAAGAGATAAGGAGATTTATGAGTTTAGAATGAACTAAACTACTTAAATGAAGTATTAACACTAAAGTTAAAGAAAGAAGAAAATAATGAAATAGGTACAATATGTACAAAAACGTACCAAGCTCCCAGGATGATGACCACATCCNAGCCCAGCTAAAAGAGTGAAATCATGAAACAAAGTTGGTTCATTTTAGCTCAAACCAAGACGCCTGCACTTGTTACAGAGGCAGCTGCAGGCTGGTACAAAGATCTGGGCCCACTGTGCTATGCAACGTCTTCTGCAGGCACAGAAAACCCTGTTCCCAAACTGAAAAAAAAAAGGGGTAAAGGAGATGAAATCCAGCAGGACAGGGGAGACACAGGGAACAGGACGCAGGCACCCCAATTCTACATTCTTCACTGGGCCAATGGACACAGCTGCTCTCCAATACTGCTGGAAATTGTAATGGTGGTTTTGATGAGCATCCTGTAAAGAGCCATCTACATAATACTATTCCTTATCTGTTTTCTTTATCTACATTTTCAAAAACATGTGTATGGCATATGTTTCTCATCGTTGACTACGGCCTTTGTTTATTTATAGTTTTAAAAACTCTGACTACTGCCAGACACGATCAAAAATAAACATTTTTAATTGTTTTCATGCTTTACCCTCCCCTCCCCTTTCCACCCAACTTTGACAGGATGAAACATTGTTCTTGCTCGTGATGCAGCTACTTCTGCTGCAAGAAGAAAGAGGCCTGGGAGGAAGTTGTCTACAAATTATCAGAATAGTTTTATATTCAACAGTCCGGAAACAAAGCAAACTGCCATCTCCCAGCCCCCTTTCGTACAGTTCTCCCCATTCCCAGGGTCTATCTTTGGCTGACGGGGCAGAAATGCATACTGACTTTCTCTCCTGCCTTTACCCCAGTGAAACCTAGATCTTTCTTCCCAGGAGCACGTCCCCATCACGAGAGGCTGCCTTCATTTCCGATAGAGATAGCTGGACTGTTCAGGGCAAGGTGGGATTTTGATTCCTCAGACAGAGGAAAAATTCTTCTGCACCAAAAACAGTGCTTGAAAAACTTGAGTAAATGATGAGAATGTCACAGATACCGCTTTCCAGTTTCTGTTCACCCGTGTGTGGTTTTTTTGGAAACAGATACTTTTGCTCTGTTTTGGAGTTGTGGGGTTTGTTGTCACAGAATCACAGAACCACAGAATCACCTAG
>VZRU01005974.1:0-29859 GCA_013398155.1 Pedionomus torquatus
GGTGGGTTCTGACCCTCGGCTCTCCCTTAGATCAGGATGTGCGGCACTGGAGATCGACACCGACTTCGATAAACCACGTCATGGAGGCAGTTCTGGATCTCTGAAAGGGCTCCGGGTGTCTGCACTACAGAACGTTATCTGGTAGGTACTCCTGCTTTATTTCTGAGCGGCGTGGTCTTTCTGGTGGGTTAAACAGTTAACGGAAGGATGGAGAAGTTTACTTTGTACAGTGTCGCGTGAAATAGCGAAGGCTGAGAGGGCTCTTGGTCTGCGAGCTGGAATAGGTGCCACTTTTAAACCAGAGATGTACGGACAGTGTGCTGGGCATGTCAAAGTGCACAGCATTGTCGAAATAAAAAATGGATTTTGTTATGAAACTTGTTGCACGAAAACAAATATTCCATTAAGTGTAGGAATGAGGAATTTTGAAAGTTGTGCTGTTCTTTTGACTACCAAACTGGATTTTGTTTTTGCTTAGAAGGATTTAAAAAAAAAAAAAAAAGCTTTTGAATGTTTGCGGAAACCCTGTTTAAAACAACAACCTGCGTGATGCAGACCATGGGACTGCCCTAATTACAACCTCTTTGAGCAAGCACGCATCATTTAGAAAACCCTTTTGTTACTGTCTTTAAACATTGCCAGCAAGGCAGTCTATTTCACTGGTGGTGTTAAATGAATTCCCCTGAGCCGATTAGAAGTAGATGCCATTTTTTATAACTGAAATGATTTAACTTCAAGGTAGTGGGGTTTGTCTTTGCTAGGTGGAAAAGCCCCCTCTTACAGCATTTGGGTAATGTGCGTGTGCTGTGATCCTCCCCAAACTTGTCTTTGTAAAACGTAGCAGTTTGAGGTTGAGCTTTTCTTCATGAAGCGTACTCTTAATGTTTCTTGTTACTCTCTTCTGTATTATTTTCTCTCTTGAAACACCCTTGATGACCTGTGCATGTTTTGGATGGATCTAGCGTCCCGGTGTCTAGCCTTAATTGCTGTCACTTATCACTGTTATTGCTGGAATAGACAATATTTATCACTGCATACTAATATATTGGAGGTTGTTAGAGCTGTGCATTGAACAATTCTGCCTTCTTAGATTTCTCAATACTGAAGAATTTCTGTCAAATGATGGACTTCGTACTATTGTTAGGATTCCTTTTGTTCTTAATGTACCGAAAAGACTGTTTCTTAGGTCTTTCGCTTCACTGAGCAGTCTATAGCATTTCAGTTAAGCTTACTGTTATCCCTGAGCTTCTTCCTTGCTATTCCCACGTATGTTTCTATGTAGTCTGGGGGAAAGGATTAGTTTTTTGGTTAACTTTTTCATCTAGTTGTGATTGATGAGCCTTTTGTTCGGAGGTGACTTTAGAAGAGTCTGATTAAAAAATTGTCATGTGTCTTTGAAGTCAGGTTCTTTCCTCAAGTCTGAGTTCAGGTTTTTTTCCAGCTTTATGAATCCGTAACTTTTAAAGCACCAAGTACGTATAAACTGGGTTTTATTCAGTTTGCACAGAAAAACTATAACCAAGGCACAATTGCTTGTAGCTAACCTGTGGCCAGTCTTTGTTTTGGAGAGCAGTTTTTCTTTACCTGTCAAACTGAGATCTAGTCAAGAATTCCGCTGTGTAATAATTCACTATTTTTATGTTTTCTGACTTTTAGAAATCCTGAGCCTGTTGCGGAATTGGCAGGATGTCTGTTTATTAAATAAAGTCCCGTGTGATAACAGTTTTGGGGTCACAAAACAGGGAAGGTTCGGAACATTTTTTAGCTGAGTGTGTGGACATACTGTTCTCTTCTGTGGTCATTAATGGTCATTATTCCCTTTCCTTGTGCTTTAGATGCAGGGTCATTGAACCATAAATATCCAAGGTGGTTTTCCTTCGAGTTGTCAGTGACTTGTAAACATGTGGAGAAATTTTCGATATAGTGCCATTTCCCTGTTTTCTTTTGTTTACTTGGTATTTCCTATATAGGGAGCAATATTGATCTCAGTGTTCTAGTCATATATCTCCCCACTGTGTCAGTAGCATCAGCTTTATTGAATGTATACCAATAAGTATACAGTTTTCTGTTCTTATTTAAATTTTTAATATTGTCAGATTAGGCATTAAAGCAGTTTCTTTCTTCAAGCTATTAAAGGGATGTGATTGCTTATGTTTTTAGCATCACCATCATTATTATTACTTCCAGTTTATTGTCTTTATACCTATTCATCTTCTCTTGTTTTTTCCCCCTCTCTATCTTTTTAATTTTTTGTGGCTAGTTCAAGACCTTCCCAAATACTCAAGCCACTTTGCTGCATAAACAGTTGTTTTTTTTCTCTGTGGAGGTGGAAGCCATCAAACATGATACATTTCCTTATCCTGTACCAGCCAGATGGCATTTCATAATTCAGTGCCTTGTGTCACTTTAACTGATGGTTCATTTCCAGTTCTGTTGTCTTTCTGTCAAGGAACTGGAAGGAACTTCAGAAGGTCCACTGAAGTCTTTTTCATATTCTTCAGAGTTCAGTGAACTGTAACATATTTCATAAAATAGTGTCTCTGCTACCAGTGGATCCTTTCTAACTAGCTTCAGAAATCAGCCCAAATTGAGCAAAAGTCTGCTGTTGTCACATGTGGGAAGATGTGTACCATTCTTTTATTCTTAAAGGCTTTAAGATTGTAGTAAATGTTAAAGTTCAATAGAATTCAGTGAAAAAGAGTATGATCTAAAGAGGCAAGAACTGTAACATAGAGAACATTTATTATAGCGTTAAAAGTATGAAAAGGGCAGTTTCATGCTAAAGCACAGAAACTAGGAAGATTGGTGACAACTGAAAGAGGAATGGATGAGGCTAGATGAGAGAACCCTTAGGGAAAAAATGGTAAAGAACTTTGAATATGCTACTTTTTCTACTCCTTAAATGGTGTCAGAGATAGCAAAGAACTTAATGTTGCAAACGGCATTTGGCAGTATGACCTCTGCTTGTGCCGAACGGGTGTAAAGGAGCTCAGTATATTCTACGTCCAAAGAACAGGATTCAAATTGCACTTGAGAGAAAGTGAATTTGATATATTGGGTTCACTCTGTGCAACTTGGCCTTCCCATGTGGCATTTTGGAGTCTGCTGCTCACCTTCCTTATCCACTGGTCTCACAAGGAGCTGAAGGAATTTAAGCTGCCAGGAGACCCGCAATTTGAAGTCGTTGCTCAAGCAAGCCTTGAAGGCTGGCAGTTTTGTTTAAACAGTGGGCAGACAGAGCTGTGTAATGAGGCATGAATAACGCCAGCCCTCGCTCTTTGGCAAAGCCAGCGCCGTTCTGTGAGCGCCAAATTCGCCCCGCCAGACAGAAGGATAGAAATGAGCTTGTGAACTTTCTAATGGCTCTGATAGAAGTTCCACATGTTCAGTGCTTTGAATCTTCAGATCATCTTATGAACCGCATATATTGGATGAGAAATAGCTGTTAGCTTAACATGAATACTGTGAATTAGGCAATCATTTTGTATAGGTTTTAATGCTTGGATCCTTGTTGATAGGTTAGGAATGTTGATTATTTTAATACTGTCTTACCTTACAAAGGTGCCAAGAACTTCACAGGTGAAAATGCATGTTTGTTTAGCCTGAGGCAGTCTTGGTAGGTCTCTAAGCTTGGTTTCCTAAAAATTCCAGTGTATTAGCTTAAACAAAACATGGCACTAACGTGATTGACTTCCTTCATGGGCCGTAATGGAAATAGATGCTTCATATGTCAAAATGCTGGTGGTTTTAAAGCTCTCCAACTGGCTCCGTGCATGGTGTTAAGGCTCTGTTTTGGTAATTAGGTCCAAATGATCTAGGAATCTTGTATCTCCTAAAAAGAGTAGAGGGGACACAATGGGGAAGGAGTCGGGAAAGAACAATTATTACTACCTGGGCTGTAGAAAACTGGTAGTTAAACCTGAGTTGTGGCTGTGTGCTTCTTCAAAAAGTCCAGATTCCTAGTAAATCTTTAGAAAACTCTGCCTTCAGCAACATCACTTGGAGCTGAGGGCACTCTGCAAATCAGAGCTGTATCGGGAGTAGTTAGGCACTCGGCAGCAGTTGCCAAGTGAGATGGAGCAAGTGTGAAAGCTCAGGGGTTTCTGTTTCTCAGTCAGATTCTCAGCAAGATAAAACACGTTTATAGCTTTGGTGGAATCTTTTTTGAGCATTCAGCACTGTGCAGTGTCCAGCCTTGTTGGCACTGTTGAGTACGTGTGCCTCTGTCGTCCAGACTTTGCAGTGAGCATCTAGACTAACAAAAAGATTCACCATACCTGGAGTTTAGGTTCATAGAATCATTGGACTACCAACCCAAACTATTCTATCTCCCCTGCAATGAGTAGGAACATCTTCACTAGATCAAGTTGCTCAGAGCCCAGTCCAACCTGACCTTGGATGTTTCCAGAGATGGCACATTTACCACCTCTTTGGGCAACGTCCTCCAGTGTTTCACCATCTTCACTGTAAAAAAATTATTTTTTATATATAGTCTAAATCTACCCTCTATTAGTTTAAAATCACTACCCCTTAGTTTACTACCCTCTATTAGTTTAAAATCACTACTCCTATTGCAAGAGGTCCTGCTAAAAAGTTTGTCCCCATCTTACTTATAAGCTCTCTTTAGGTACTGAAAGGCCACAGTAAGGTCTCCCTGGAGCCTTCTTTTTTCCAGTCTGAACAATCCCAGCTCTCCCAGCCTGTCCTCACAGGAGAGGTATTTTATCCCTCTGATTGTTTTTGTGGCCCTCCTCTGGACCTGCCCCAACAAGTCATTGGCCTTTTTACATTGGGGGCCCCAGAGCCAGGCACGGTACTGCAGGTGGGGTCTCAGCAGAGTGGAGTAGAGGGGCAGCTGCTGGCCACACTTCTTCTGATGCAGCCTTCTTCTGATGTGGTTGGCTTTCTGGGATATGAGTGTACATTGGTGGCTGATATCCAGCTTTTCATCCACCAGTGCTGCCAAGTCCTTCTTGGCCGGGCTGTTCTCAATCCCTTCATCCCCCCAGCCTGTATTGATACTGGGGTTTGCCCCGACCTTGCGCTTGGCCTTATTGAACCTCACATGGGCCCACTTCTCCAGCCTGTCCAGGTCCCTTTGGATAGCATCCCTTTCCCTCAGGCATGTCAGCTGCACCACTCTGCAGGGTGTCATCTGCAAACTGGCTGAGGGTGCACTCAATCCCAGCGTCTGTGTCGTTGATGAAGATACTAATCAGTACCGGTCCCGATACAGACTCCTGAGGGAGTGAGAGGATGTCCCCCTGAGCGACATCGCTTGTCACTGATCTCCGTATGGACATTAAGCTGTTGACCACTGCCTTCTGGATGTGACCATCCAACCAATTCCTCATCCACCAAACAGTCCACCTATTAAATCCAAAGGTTTTTGTGCATGGATCAGGCTGAGGAATTGGTGCCCATATGAGATCCCTGCTGGAATTGTAGGTATCTGTTAAAATATGATGCAGGCTCACAGAACTTGACTCTTTGTACCTTAAGAGTGGTTTTCAAATTTGACTTATTAATATGTTTTACTTAAATTTGTTGCAGGAGTTTGTGGGTGAGTAGAGAGCTATTTTTTAAATTTCATTAAATAATTTAAGATGGAAGGAGTCTTTGTGTGTGTGTGTGAAAAGATTGCAACTTTGGGTGCTTTATCTTACAGTCCACAAATGTTCATTTTAAATCTGATTCTTGACAAGTAGCGCTTTTTTTTTTTTTTTTCCTTTTAATTCTCTAGCTTTGGGCTTCCTCCAGGGGAAAAATAAGGCCTTGTTGATATCAGCTGTTTGTTTCTTCTGGGGAAAAGAGGGAAGAGATGAGGAAAAAAGAGTGATATTGAAGTAAGTCTACTCTTTCCACACATAATAAAGAAATAGTCTCATTTGCGCATCCTTAGAAACATATATACTTCATTGTAGGTGATGTTCGGAGAGGGGGAAGTTTTACACTCCTGAGGACACTGAAATTTTCCTTCGGAGTCTGTTGCTTTGAAAGGTGTGCATTCTATTAGTGTCTGTGTGGTGGATGACAGTGCAGACACTGGGGTCACACAGGCTCCCTGACAAAGAGCGAGCAATACTTTTACTGCAGTTTATGCCAAATGCATATGGGCATGGGCAGAATTTGCAGATACGTCCTCCTTTATATGAGTGAATATCCTATTTCTGGATGCAATCCTCATGAAGTTAACTGTCTGGGAAGCGCCGAGCGGGAGCCCTCTTTCCTGTCAGGCAGGGCTGGAGATGGCTGTTCACCACAGCAGCTTCTCTGCGCTACTTCGTGTGGAAAGATTCAGTCATTTCCACCCAAAGCAATGAAATAAAAAGCTCAGTTAGCCATTTCATCTTGAGATACCCCGCCCTCCAAAACAAATATTAAAAAGAAAATGTAGGTTTTGGCCCATGCGTATCCCAGTAATTTCCACTGATTAAGTTGATGCTTATAACTGGGATCTAGACAGGCCGTGTTTTGCAAAATGCAAGTATCTTTTTTAATTTCAGTAGAGGAAGTTACAAGATATATACAGTCCCTTTGATATTTTATTTAACCCAGTAACTGTTTGGGAAGGAAAGAGTCTGTTTAGTTTACCTTTGTCCTACATTCAGTTTTAATATCTGATGTTTAAATGAAGGGGGGTTGATCTTTATTCTTAATGATTCATGCAGCCTCAAAGCACAGTGGTTTCTAGTTGTGTGCTGCCTTTCCCACTGGGGGATGCAAACAAAAGAACAATAATTTCAGACTCCTCCTTCAGTTTCCAAGAGAACCTTAGCTGCTCAGGGATAGCTTTGAATTTTAAAAGCATTTTTCTTCCAAATTATGTATTGATTGCACACAAAATAGCAGTGCTGTAATATGCAATTTAAAACAAATGCATGATGGTGCTCATTTGCTTTTAATGCTGCTTTTTCCAGCAGAAAAACAAAAAGTGGATTCTGTTCCCATAAACCAGTCTTGCAAAATCCTTACAAACATTTATTAGTCTAGACACAAAATATTCTCACCCAGCCTCAGCTTGATGATGGCGAGGGGGAAAAAAAAAAAAAAAAAACAAAAAAAACCCCAAGCTAATATTGTACTTGGCTGTCAAAGAAGGGAAAGGGAAAAAAAAAAAAAGAAAGAAAAGGCTTGCCCCAGGCTAGTGAACCAGTAACATTTTGCTGGGGCTGCCTGCAACAACAGATGCATCTTATCCCCATGGGGTTTCCAGGCCTGCCTTTTCTCTTATGCTAAACTTGGACACTCATAAACATTCTCTTTGAGTACCACACCCCAGTGTATCCTGGGCTCTTTTAATTTGGCTGATTTAATAATGACACTAGACATGTTCGTCTTGCCTCTCCTTACCAATCTTTGTGTTCACCTCTGTCCCTTCAGATGTCATTTAACTCATACATTAATTAAAAAAACAATCCTAGTACATGGGAACTGGAAAAATTCATAGAAATCAAAATTATTTAAAATAGGTGATATAATCACAGTTTAAATCTGGATGTAGTGAACCTTGATTTTAAATGCTTTCTTCTAAGTTAATTTGCACTTGTGCTTCTGATAAGTTTCATAAATGGTGAGTGAGTCTCACTGTTTGACACTGTGGTAGTTTGCAGAGTTTTGTTTTTTACGGGGATAAATTATATCGGTGAGTGGTTTTTGACAGTCCTTTATCCAAACATACGCTCCAAATATTAATTTTTACTTTTTGTCATTTTCTTAGAAAATAGTGAATTATGCATATTGTTTTTCAGATAATGATTCATTCCTGTTATTCCTAATTTATGTCAAATTGCATTTAGTTGGAAATTAAAATTTAATTTAAAATTCCCCTAAACAGCACAACATGTCTGTATTAATTAAAATACTGTAAATATGTAGAATATCTGAGAATACATTTATTCAAGCATAACTGTGGGGATTTTTTAACCCTGTGCCTGTTTATGAGGCAAAATATGATCCTTTTTTTATACTTACTAGATTAAATTAATTGTTTCTGTGGTGACGTATCTATGTCTGTTAAGATTTTAGCCTCAGCGGAGCTTATGCTCAAATTGCAATTAGTGATTTTACGTAGAAAACGACCTGCCCTGCTTTTTGAACTTTGAGGCAGGACACTTCTGTCATTGAGAAAGTATTTTGCGTCTTCACTCAGTGCAGATGTCTACAAAGAGAATGTCTGTCTGTAGGTTAGTTATTGACTGCCACTAATACAGGGTTTTTTACTATGAATTTCCAACTTGGTTAACTGAGACAACTTCTTTCTAAAAAAAATACAGTTGTGTGAACTACAGCTGTCCATTTTAATATTGTTTGGGTTTTTTTCCTCACTGCTTTTGTCCCATTAATAAAAACTTAGCTGTTTACAGTTAGAACAGTACTTCAGGCAGTCATCAGTGCTCTTAATGAGGATGACTGTTTTAATGTTGGTAAATTAGATAGGTGTTACTCATGTAAGGGAATGTCTTCAGTGTGTTCTTGAAACATTAATATAAATTAATGGAGTGTTTCTGACTAAACCTGCTTTTGATTTTCCTATTCTAGGTGATACGAGTTTTCAACATAATACTGATTCTTTTCCTCCTGCCCAACTCTGATGCTGTCCTGTTTTGTGCTATGTAATTTTTTATTTCTTTTTTTGCTTTTCTGTTGCTTCTTCAATGTGTTTTAATCAAAAACGTAAAGTATCTTTTAATAAAATTCTATGCCCATTCTCATTTAATCAGTGAGAGTATGATTTTGACCCTAGGATATTTATGCAGCTTTAAACTACCTATGTATTTTTAAAAAGAACTAATCTGATTTTTTTGGTGCTGTTTAAATCTACTGCAAAAATAAAGCAAGCAGCCCCACAGCTATTCATTTTTAAGCACAGTGTTTTAGTTAACTATAGACTTTCCACTTAAATCCTATTGTGCTAATTTTCTACCATTATATTACTACGTGAGAAATAAAAAGTGAAAGTTAGGTTAGTCTGTTTTTGGTAATCCTCTCTCTTCCTTCCCTGCCAGGGCTGAACAGCGAGGTTTGTGTTTCTCCTGCGAGAACTATTCACATGACAGGCAGCCCCAGCAGAGTAGGGCAGAAAGTGCAGCCGCTGGCTTGTCTGGGCCAGTGGCTCCCAAAGAGGTTTTTGTCTCTTGAGCAGGACTCTGAGCAGTCAGGAGAGGCATCATGTGTCTGGCGGAAAGTCAGTCATGGAGGTGAGGTTCACAGTCAAAGTCAGGGGCATCAGCCTGCATAGCTGGCTTCGAGCAGTCTGATGGAAGACTTGATGATTCTTGCTGGGTTACTTTGCTGCTGCATCAAAGCCCCCCATTTAGGTGAGTTGGGAGCAGTGTGGGACAGCATCAGGCTGCTCCTGGACCATAAGCAGAACATGTTAAACATGGTGACTGCAAACCTCCTGCTTCCTATGCTGTGGGCCGAGATACTTGTCCTGGTCTGCAGACTCTTTAAGACTCCGTGGTAACCTGAGTACACAGTCATCTCTCTGACTTCCCTGGGTGACCGTAATTCCAAATTTCAACTTTTATTCCTCATGTTATACTTGGAAGGCTCAATAGTGCCCTGTCTTTTACCTTTTTTTGTCACTGGGCTGATTGGCAGTAAACAGTGTTTATCCACTCTGTGAATGCGTGATGGCAAGAGGGGGGAGAGGGAGGATCGGTCTTTGTCACACACAGAATAAGGCATTATCTCCCACAGAAATCAGCAGGAGCATCTAAGGAGTACAGTACAGCGCTCAGCAGGGGAGTGGAGTCAGGTCACCGTTGCAAATAAAAATGCTTTGCTGTTCACAAAGGTTAACTTGGTACACAGTGGTATTTTACTAGATAGTTGGGACCTGCCAGAGACTGTTTATGCAGCCAGCTTGGGTTGCCCTCCTTCCTTTTAGCTACAAAATGAAACATTCCAAAATCCTGCAGAGAAAAATTAAGAGTAGAAGTGGCTTCTGGAAATTATCTAGTCCAGCCCCTTGCTCCAAGCAAAGTTAACTGTGAAGATAGATAGGGTTGTTCAGAGTCTTACCAAATTTTGAAAACTTCCAAGGATGGAAATTTCTTAAAAGTTCTCAGCAGGTCTCCACAACCTCTCCTGACAGGTGGTTACAGCTCCTTGCCAACGCTGAGATGCTGTTACTCTACCATCACTGTGCCCCTAAAGTGATGTTCACCTGTGGTAGACCAAGAGTATGTTGGTGTTGCAGTGAGAGACAGGTGGACCTGAGGTAGCTTGTCAGTCTCACCCCGGTCCCGGTGGTAATTCAGTGCTGCGCTGGGAATACTGGTGCTTAAAAGCAGTGATCAAATACCCTGAATATGGAGACGGAAACTTAAGTATTTGTGCTTCTGCCTGACCAGTGTTAGTGGATCAGATCTGAGGATAACGTCCTGAAGAACTTCTGTAAGATCAGCTGTTTTTGCAAACGTGAACGCAAAATTTTTCTGCATCTCACCAGTAGGAAGGAGTCTGTCAGTAGGGACTAGGTGAATTCTTACGGGTTTTATTGTTCTTAATTTATGTGATACAGCTTACAGTTGTAGAGTTGTTACATGACATGGGAAGCATTCCGGAGCCAAATTAAAATAAAAACAAAAACCTTTTAAAATACCAGCTCCAAAGTAATAATTTTTTACTTGCTACATGGAGAAGCAAATCATGTGGCAAAGAAAATAAAGAACTTTTCATGCACTCTGTGCTCCTGGACATTCTCACAAAGTAGTAGCAGACCTGAGAGGCTGAAAAAGGGGTTAAGGAGAACATGGGGTGGGAAGCAGATGGGCCCAGGGCATGTGAAAGAGGTTCTGAGGAAGCATGTGTGAGCAAAAGTCCATGGTGGCCTAATCAGTAGAGGAGGTTCTAAAGAGTAGTCTCAGCTTTGATAGTCCTCAGGTTGACATGTGCTAACCTCAGTCCATGCACTAGAAGTGTAATTTTTTTTGTGTGTTTCAAGTGGCACTCCAAGTCCTTGCTCTTTCCTCATTCATAAAACACTGATTCATACAAACACTTGGTTTATACATTTATTTCAAGTATTTTGGGATCCTTTACAAGCTACTTAAATTATTTTATTTGAAAATTAAATATCCTGGTGTATGTAAGTCTGCGCGTGTACATGTGGAGCACGCAGCAGTGCATTTAGTGTCACCTGGTAAGTCCAATGTAAGTCCTTGTTTTGAATTTCTTACAGTTGTCAAAATGAGAATTTATCACACAGTGTTTCTGTTTGGAGGCTGCTTTTGTTCATTGACTATTGGGGGAACATTCAGCTGGTTCAAGAGTAGAATTTACACAGCGAGGAGGGAGGCCAGAAGGGGAAGAGAGGCAATTTCAGTGTAAAAGCTGTATTAGTTTTCTTTTTCTGAAGAGCTCTGTGCCTCAGGGATTTGACATAGGAACTTGAAATTTGGCAAGGATTTAGCCCCGAGGTCTGAGAAATGCATTCCATTGCTTAAAAAAAAAAAAAAAAGAAATGGCAGAATTATGAGTCATAATGTGTCGCTACCTTTTTGTATCCAAGGTAGAATTTGCAGGATGTTCTGTTACCTGCTCTTGATTGTGGCTTTATGCCCCTTGTGCACGTTTGCAGGCTCTTTTAAACCACCTGTATTAAATGGGTTCTCCTCCTCCGTTTTGTTTTGGCATCAGTGTAGTCCTTAAGCTGCTGCTTGTTTGCTCCTGCAAGTGCCACTGGTCTCACAGGAGGTGTAAATACCTTGGGAGCCAGTAAGCCCTGAGATCCAGTCCCACTTGTTTAAGGACAGAGAGCTCCCAAGAGCGTTAATTGCTGTTGAGAAGATATTTTGCTACGGTGAGAAGCAAATATTAATGAAAGCAGATAGCAGCTGATTTGAAATCTGGTTTCCAATGTGACAAGGGCGCGTACAGTTAGTTGCAAACCGTGGAGGAGGGGGAGAGGAGAGGGAGACAATCTGTGCTGAGCTGTGTCACCTTTAAAAGCGCGGGGGTTCCCGTATAGCAGGAGGGATGATGAGAGAATGAGTCGGGCTATCTAGCAGAGGAGACCATCTGTAGGGCTGCTGCTTTAGTCTTTGAAGAAGCTGAAAGGTATCTGGGGACACAAACTCTGGGAAGTGAAAGGAAGGTCTTGTACTTCCAGCAGTAGACCAGGGCCTGGGAAAACGAAGGTCTCTTGAAATTTTTCATCTGGGAAAAAAAAAAAAAAAGGCAGATTCAAGTCGAAAGGAACATTTTGTGAAATCGTGTCTGTGCCAGATTGTTTCATTTTAAAGAAGGAAATCCCAGGAGAACAAAATCTTTTGTTTCGATGTTTTAAGGAAAAACTTTTTTTGATAAACAATTTTGAAAATAAACCATTTTTTACCGTTCTATATTTTTAAAAGCCAATATGAAACATTTCAGGGGTTGAATTAAATATTTATTCTGCCCAAAACACATTTTAAAATCTTTTTGTGTCAATAATTTATTTCTTCCTCCTTTCCCTTTTCTATGTAACAGCACAGCAAACAAAACAAAACAGAGCCGTAACTATGGAAAAAAGGATCCCTAATGCTGCAGCTTTATTGGGTACGATAAGCGTTTATGTAAGCCTGATACTTGCTTTCAGGAATAATCACACAGAGGTGCCTGATGTTCAAAGGACTGGGTGCTCACAATTTGAATTAAATTCTTTAGAGGTTAAAATAATAAAGACCTGCCTATGTGAGTTTTAGCTGCCAAGGTTGACAAGATGACGTAGAAGCTACATACTGAGGTGACTGAGGAGCAGAGACACTCACCATAATATGTTAAATGGGAACTTCTTCGTCAGTGCACCCATGAGGGTTAGAGTACTTTTTGTGTTTGATCAGTAGCTTCCATGTGATGAGACAAAAACTGATGATGTCTTTGTGTGTCAAAAGCAGTGATACAAGTTACTGTGTTCACTGGAGAGGTAGCTGGAGGATATTTTGTAATAGAGAAAGATAATCTAGGTCACTTAGTGGTTGCTTCTGGCCTGAAATTCTGAAATTTACTTTGATGGGACCTGCTTGTTACCTATTAAAACCAGTGGACTAGGAGGTAACCAAGAAAGTCTAGTCGCGTGTTTTATGGTAGGCTCCTTTCTCCAGTTCCACTGGGCTTTATGTTGGCTTCCCAGTGCTATATTAAGCAGGCCTGGCGTTGGCATAGCCTGAAGCGGTGGGTGGGCAGCAGTACAGGACCTTTCAGAAGGTGCCTCCTTCATCCCAAATCGTAATGCGGCAAGGACCCTAAGCATGCCCTTGTCTTTGTAGCACACATGAAGTCCTGCTGAAATCAGTGTGACAAGTTTTTCTTCCTGTGTTGAATTAGAATCAGAACTTGTTTTAAAATGGGAATCGAAGATGAATATTGAAGGTTTAGATAGAGACCTGTCTTTATTTTGGAGTCGTAAGCAGCTGTGCCCTCTGGCCTTTGCAGATAATGAACAACTGAAGAACATGATACTATAAAAGTCCTCCACCCTTCTTGCGGAGAGGCAGCACAGATCAGAGCAGGTTAGTTTATACTGAGCTCTGTGCAGAATAGTTTTTGACATGGATACATCTACTCTGAATAAATGGTAACAGTTAGAAGGCGGCTAAACAAAGGATCAACAATTGCATATTGGCAGGGATTAATCAGAACCCACAAGACAAAACAACATTCTCTGTGTTGGGAGAGATTGTAGGCAATTCGTAATCTAGGTGATTTTAAATGAAGCAGTTCCTATTGCTTCATCTCCTCCTGAGCCACCCTGTTTGTGCATATTCTTCAAATGACATTATATGGGTTTGGATTTTTTGTTGGCACACTTTTCCTCCACCCTGGATGGAAATGTCATACAGCAAGCAGGGAGAAATGCCTTTTTGTAAAGCACACAACCTGTACATACAGTGAATGCTTTCTATAATCTCATTTCTTTTCTTGCTGCATCAGCTACTCCTGTTTGGGGGAGGGAAGAAAGAGGTGGGTAAAAAATTTGTTTGAGAAACAGGTCCTTTTACACGTGTCTTCTGATGTCAGTCTTTTGTCTTTTCCTTCTTAAACTATAATCAAAGGGGCAGAAGATTTTTTGCCTACATTTAGAAAATATTTATATGCATCTTTATCCAAATTTTCTGTAGAGACAACTTTAAATGTTGAGTTATAGTCTAGAGAATAAATCTGTCTTAATATAGTTATTAATAAATTGATCTTATTAACTCGTGGTGTATTTCTGAAGCGCAGTGTCCTGAGCAAATGCCTGCTCAAAGATCAAATATAAGATCCTGGACCTTCAAAAAAGTGTGCCTGGACTTAGTGTTTTTTATGTTTCTGGAAGAATGTCTGGTTTGTGGGCTGGTTTTGCTAGGAATGTCAATTGCATGAAAATCTGAGGTGAATTTGCCAGAGGGGATTGCAGTGACAAATGTCTTGAGAGATTAAGAGTGCAACTAATTGAAAGATTTTTCTCTATTCTTTTTTTTTCATTGAAAAAAATGACATAAAGAAAAACTCTGACATAAAGCAAACACCTGAAATACTTCATTGCAAACCAAATTGCGCAATATAATTTCAGTATCAACAATGAGGGATAAAAATACAGTCCAGTTAAAAATAGAAAATCTGAAACAATATTGAGTTGTGTATTTGACTCTAAAGTATGTAAGGGACAAGCCAAAGCTATCTCTGAACCATTAGGGATGATCTTCAGGAATTCATAGAGGGTGGGGACACGTCTCAGCAGACTTGAGTCAGGCAAACACAGTACCTGGTCTTAAATGAGAGAGAGGCATGAACAGAGGAGAACACGTAGGGCATCACAGATCAGTTAACAGGATCTTCATTCCCAGGACAATGCAGGAAGAATTGCTAAAAACGAGTCTGTAAGAACCTGGAGAATTGTAACAACATTCTTGAAAAGGTGGATTTGGCAAAACAGGTTGCCCAGAGAAGTTGTGGCTGCTGCATCCCTGGGAGTGTTCAAGGCCAGGCTGGATGGGGCTTTGAGCAACCTGCTCTAGTGGGAGATGTCCCTGCCCATGGCAGGGGGGTTGGAACTCAATGGTCTTTAGGGTCCCTTCCAACTCTAACCATTCGATGATTCTATGAAAACTAGACTGTCAAGCCAATCTGATTTCATCTCCTGCTGGAGTAATTGCCCTACTGGAGTGGGATGTTGCAAACCTTGCTGAAGTTGAGATACATGACAGGGTCCCATCTGGAGTTCCTGTAAGCAGTACAGGAGGGGTGTTTTATTGGAACTGGAGTACAAAGGTGATGCATAATTGGTTTGGTAAACTACGTGAGTGTGAGTTTTCATAATCCCCTGGTAAATTGAGAGAACATCTCAAATGGGGCACTACAGGTGGAATAATCACCTTAGCACCAAGGAGCAGGGAACAGGGATTTCCATACATAAGAAGTTTGATCTAATCATGAGGAAAAACTTCGCTTTGAGGGTGGCAGAGCACTGGAACAGGCTGCCCAGAGAGGTGATGGGGTCTCCATCTCTAGAGACATTCAAAACCCACCTGGGCAAGTTCCTGTGCAACCTGCACTAGGTGGACCTGCTTTGGTGGGGCAGTTGGATTGGGTGATCTGCAGAGGTCCCTTCCAACCCCATATCATTCTGTGATTCTTTGTGAAAGAAGGCTGGGAAGGGTTGCAAGCATCTTGCTTTGTTGAGATTTTGGTGAATGCTGCTCTAGCTCTTCATAGCCTTGAATTAAACAGGGCTTTGAAATCAAAACATCATTTTTAAAAAACACTACATCTTACATAGCGTAGTCAGAAAAGCATAGTTGTAGCTTGCTTTTTCTTTTTTTGAGACCTCTTTGAATCAAAAAAGGGTGTTGCTCCGCTGGTAAAGAGTGAAGGGATAGGATAATCTGCCTGTGGACCACGAGCCAAGCTGAACCCCAGCAAAGAAGATGTGATACAGGGATTTAGCTAAGATGCTGCAGGTGATGCAGCTGCATTTGGAGCTGTAGGCTCACAGGCGCTGAACACTTTTGGGTAAAGGAGGGAGCTGGAGAAAGAAGTGTATTGATTTGTTGGACAGCTTTCCCATTTTATTCATTATCTCCAGCCTTATCTGAAGCCTGCTTGTCAGGTCAAACAGTGCTTTCAGTTGCTCTCTGTGTCATCCTAAACAGGACCCTCAGCAAGCCCTTAAGCTCACTCAGGCTGCCCTTCGTATAGATTCTATGTGCCGCACTAGTGATGCTGCACTGCAGAGTACCACAGTCACTTCTCAAACTGCAACTTCAGTCAGCAAAACTAGCTGTTAAATAGCTTTTGAAAATGGGCATTTCTGACATTTCTGAAATTTTACTCAAGATCGCAGAAAGATTAGGTAATACCACCCAGCTCTTCCCCAAGAGCATTGCTCAATGCTGAGTCTTGGCAGTTGTCTTCCTTTTGTGAGGAGCCCTCTAGCCCCACAGAGAAGCAGTATGGTTAATAATGCTCTACCTCTCATCTCTCAGGACACTGAGATAAATGGATCCATTTAGCTTTGCTTCATGGTTCTGTCGCTGCAAAGATAGATGAGATGGCCTGCAATATGTACTTTGTATATACATTAAAATAAATATCTTTTACACTTCTGTGCAGTTCTACAGACTGCCAGCATTAACTTGTGAACGAAGGGTATCTTTCAACCTCAGTACTATTAAATAGTTGTCATCCTGGAATGATGATTACTCAAGATTTATTGAGCATTGTCAGTGTCCTTAATACCATCTAACTGTATCCTGGGCATAAAAAGCCTGTCATGTAAGGCTGTGCACTTTCATTGCAGGCACAGAAGTAGTGTGGAGGATGACTGTTAAAAACATGTAAGGATTTTTATGAAAAAGTGAGGTGAGACACACGGTTTCAAAACCAGAACTTACAGAGCAGCACTGGGTGGCAGCTGTGGATGAACACTTTTGTCTTTTGCCTAAAGAAAAAATGTGAAGCTAAGAATTATTTATCTTCCCTTCTGTCCATAGCCTTTGCCCTACCATAATCAAAAAAGAAAGAATCATCATATCATACAGTGGAAAAATATTATTTAATGTAACTGCCTTTCTTCCTTTTATGCTGTTCTTTTTCCTTTAAGACTTTTGTCATGAACAAGCAGGCCTTCTGTTTTTAACCTGTTACATGCTGTTCCCTTTCTAAACCTTTTGAAGCAGCTGCTGTGTGTTCCTCTTGAACTTGAGCCTGCCCCCACTTCGGGAAGCAGATGATGTTCTACTGTCTAAAAGTTTCGTGTACCTGTGGAATTTCTGGTATGAGAAATCAGTGTCTGATTTTATTTCAGAAAGAAAACTCTTACAGAGTCTATAACCCTCTGCAGAAGTTTGTGCATCATTTCTGTCAAACTAGTTGTAGTCCCTGTGGGATAGAATTCACTCCAGTCTGTTATTTACGATTGTATTTATTCTCTGAATTTCAGTAGGCCGCAACTTTATTTGATGCTACTTTAGTTTTTCTTAGAAATGGACAGGGAACTGTAAACAGAGAATATATAATTTTGTTTGGCTTCTGCGTGCTACATCAGTCTCTAATGCTTTTTCTCTCTGGTACGGTTCATGCAATCAGTCATGTCCCTGTTAATGCATGGAGGCATGAAAACAGATTTTAGTTAATTGCCATGTGCTAGCAATCAAATTTTATTGGTTTGGGATTGGTCTTCAATTGGAGAATGACATTTGGGGGAGCTAGGAAGAAAGGATAGTCATCTTTTGTCTGTGAAAGTGCCTTAAAAAGGCCCTGTTTTGCCTGTTTTCAGGCTTGGAAGAAAGGCTCTGCACATGCTCTTACTCACATACAAGATACAGGAGAAAAATGCTCTAAACCTGCCTTTTCTGGGACCCTTCACAACCTCTGATGGGACAGACATAACATAGTTGGTGGTGGAGATGTCCTGTTAGGGTCACCTTTGTGATAGGAAGGCCATGAGCTCACAGGGCAATTGAGAGAAGTTGTCGTAGCATAGGCAAAGCAGTCCAAAGGCAAGACTGCAAAAATTATGTAGGACAGCTGACCTCAGCATTGTGCCAAGAAAAAGGCTTCTGAAGAAAGGGAAACATTTGGAAAGTTACCTGTTTTCACCATCCTATGTTCCATGCCTTTCACTGCATTGACATGAACTAAAACAAATTTCAGCCTCTAATAAGTAGATTGGATTTTGCGTTTTTTAACTTGGCTTTGAGTATCTCTTGTTGGAATGGGTCTGCTGGTTTCAGGGGATGAACAGTGGCAGATTGAACCCCAAAGGACTGAATTACTTTAAGCCAAAATATATAGCAGAATAGAAGTTATTCTTTAAATTGAACTAATTCCACTCTTTCCTTTTTTTTTTTTGCTACAGGTGGTGGATGTGGACTTTAAAACAACGTATCTCAACATTTCATCCCCAACTATCTATTTTTAATCTGATTGCACTACAAAAGAAAGGCTGCTAATGGGATAAATGTTGAGACCTTACAACAAGAACTGACTTGAAGTACTGAAAGCCATTATTATTAATCAAGAAGAGCTCGAAGCTAAGTCTGACCCTGACCAGTCACGATCAACAGGCATGGCAAGTAAACGAAAATCAACAACCCCATGCATGGTCTTAGCCAATGAGCAGGATCCAGATCTAGAAATGGTATCAGACCTGGAGGAAGGACCACCTGTACTGGCGCCAGCAGATAACCCTACAGCAGAGAGCGTAACAAGCGATGAGGATGCTCATGAGTATGTGGATTCAGACAATCAGAAAAATACAAATAAAGTAGAAGGCGGTTATGAGTGTAAATACTGTACTTTTCAAACTCCAGATCTCAATATGTTTACTTTTCATGTGGATTCAGAACATCCCAACGTAGTATTAAATTCATCCTATGTTTGTGTAGAATGCAATTTCCTTACCAAAAGATATGATGCTCTCTCAGAACATAATTTGAAGTACCACCCTGGAGAGGAGAATTTTAAATTGACCATGGTGAAACGTAATAATCAGACAATCTTTGAACAAACAGTAAACGATCTCACTTTTGATGGGAGTTTTGTTAGAGAAGAAAATGCTGAACAGGCCGATTCTTCTGAGGTCCCCTCATCAGGGATCTCAATTAGCAAAACTCCTATTATGAAAATGATGAAAAACAAAACTGAGACTAAACGTATCGCTGTTTTCCACAATGTAGTTGATGACATTCCTGGTGAAGAAAAGGGAACTGAAAATGAGCCAAAATCTGAAGAAGTGGTAGTAGAAAACCCACCACCGGCAGTTTCGGAGTCAAAAGGGAGCCATTCGGTTGTTTGCAGCGCAGCAGACGTGGCCAGTGCCGTAGTGACTCCAGCACCAGTGCTTCAGCCTGGGGTGGCACAGGTTATAACTGCTGTCACAGCTCCACAGAACTCAAACCTGATTCCAAAAGTCCTAATACCTGTAAATAGCATTCCAGCCTATAACACCGCTTTGGATAACAATCCTCTTTTGCTTAACACCTACAACAAATTCCCATACCCAACCATGTCGGAAATCACTGTTCTTTCCACACAAGCTAAGTACACAGAGGAACAGATTAAAATATGGTTTTCTGCCCAGCGTCTGAAACACGGTGTGAGCTGGACACCGGAGGAAGTGGAGGAAGCAAGGAGGAAACAATTTAATGGCACAGTGCATACTGTGCCACAGACAATTACTGTTATTCCAGCCCACATTTCCGCTGCTAGCAATGGTTTACCTTCAATTTTACAGACATGCCAAATAGTTGGTCAGCCTGGACTTGTTCTCACCCAAGTTGCAGGTGCAAATACGTTACCAGTAACGGCCCCAATAGCTTTGACTGTAGCAGGAGTCCCAAACCAAACACAGTTACAGAAGAGTCAAATTCACACTGCTCAGCCTGTTGCAGAAACCAAACAAGTAGCTGCGGTTCCAGCCCCTCAGCCTGTCAAAAACGAGACCACCCTGATAAATCCTGACTCTTTTGGCATCCGAGCAAAAAAAACCAAGGAACAACTGGCAGAATTGAAAGTCAGCTACCTTAAAAATCAGTTTCCTCAAGATTCAGAAATTGTTAGACTTATGAAAATAACAGGTCTGACTAAAGGAGAGATCAAAAAGTGGTTCAGTGATACACGCTACAATCAGAGAAACTCAAAGAATAATCATGGGATTCATCTCAACAGTGATTCATGTGCCACCATTGTTATTGATTCAAGTGATGAAATGAATGAGTCCCCAACGGGAGTCACTCCACAGAGCAAGTCATCGTGGAGCGCTTTTCCTGATTTCACCCCACAGAAATTCAAAGAGAAGACTGCTGAACAGCTGCAAGTCCTCCAGGCAAGTTTTCTTAATAACCCTGTCCTTACCGATGAAGAGATGAATAGGTTAAGAGCCCAAACCAAACTGACCAGGAGAGAGATTGATGCCTGGTTTACAGAAAGAAGGAAATCAAATGTCTTGAAGGAAGAGGGAGCCGACTTGAATGAGAGCAATGCTGGCAGCTCAAAAGAAGACACTGGAGAAACATCTGTGGGAGATGGAGCAGCAGGAGCAAAATCAGGGTGTTCCACTTCAAGCAAAATAAGCAAAAAATCACCAGAGCAGTTGCACATGCTTAAAAGTTCCTTTGTCCGCACCCAGTGGCCATCTCCACAAGAATACAACAAGCTAGCAGAAGAAACTGGGCTCCCGAGATCAGAAATTGTGAGCTGGTTTGGAGATACTCGTTATGCCTGGAAAAACGGTGGATTGAAATGGTATTATTACTACCAGAGCGCCAACGCAAACAGTCTGAACGGCCAGGGTTTTTCAAGGAAGAGAGGGAGAGGAAGACCAAAAGGGAGGGGGAGAGGGAGGCCTCGGGGGAGGCCTCGGGGAAGCAAGAGGTTAAATTGCTGGGACAGAGGTGTGTCTGTCATAAAATTCAAAACTGGAACAGCAATCCTGAAGGACTACTATATGAAGCACAAATTCCTTAATGAGCAAGACCTTGATGAACTGGTAGCCAAATCTCACATGGGATATGAGCAGGTCAGAGAGTGGTTTGCAGAAAGGCAGAGAAGATTAGAACTTGGAATAGAGCTGTTTGATGAGAATGAGGAGGAAGATGAAATGCTGGAAGATCAGGAAGATGAGGAAGAAACGGATGATAGTGATACTTGGGAACCCCCCCGTCATGTTAAGCGTAAACTTTCAAAATCAGATTGACTTGGGATTTGGGGGCCAAAAACCTATGAAGTAGGTTTGATGTTATGGTGAAGAGCCAACTGATTTTTCATGGCCTTCAATTTAGCAAGCACCTGCTTAGCATCTTTCTTCCACCTAAAAGAACATGGGCAAGATGCTACCTGTGCAGGCAGCAACTTTTCGCTTCCTTGCTACAAGAGATGAACATCCTCAGGCCTAGCCTAGGACATGGGGTTAGAAGTCAGATCCAGTTCAGCTTCTCCTCTTCCACATTACCGATAAGAAGGTTGATGTTCATCATTCATATGACTGCTTCTCAGTATTTAATTGCCTTATGTTGTTGAATTCCAAAAAAACACACAGACACATTTTTTAATTCGTGTAGGAGAAATTGCCTGCTCATGGAGGAGGAAAACACAAAAACCTAAGATGCCATTTTGCAAACATCGCTTCACCTGAAAGGTTTCAAGGCCTGGGTTTATTTCTTAAGGAAAGAGTTGAAAACAAAAGAGAAGGGGAAAACTGTGACAAAGGAATCAATGAACCTAGGGGTGAGAATTGCTTGGTTTAAGAAAATGAGGTGGTATTGGCACCTTTTGCATATCTTCAGAGTGTTTTGGGTTTACAGAACTTGTGCTGAAATGATCCTTGTGGATAATTATGAGCTAACTGAATGAGTCTAATGCTAGAAGATGCTTTTCGTTACATTTAATCGGTGTATCCTACATCAATTTTATTTAAATGCCTGACAGACTTGATGCAGCTAATAGTAACATTCATTTCTAGCTTGTGCACTCTTTCCTTTGTTGGAAGTGGTAAGAAAAATATGTATATTTCTAGCTAAAAAGAATTATTTCTTGAGATCTTACACTGAATTTTAAGGTAAACATGAGGCGGAAACTGCCTAAAAGTCATTCAGAGTTGCTTAGGAGTTTGTAAAGAATACACAGATACAGAGGTGAAAAGCGTCTTCAGGTGCTAGTAAGAAAGGTTTTCAAGTAAGTTGTGGCAATGACATAATGTTCAATTGTCAAACAAAATGAAGTTATATGGCTTTTAGATGCTTAGGAATGATAAACGTACTAGTGTTAATTGTTCTTCAGCAATAGCCCAGTGGAATGATTTGTATGCAAGTTTAGCTTAAATTCATCCTAGCGGATTGAGCTCGCCACTGTGCTGATTGTTTGTAGGGCTGCTGGGGGAACACACTTATTTTTAGAGGTAGTTTGTTTGATCCACCTGAGCTGAACTCCTGAAATAGTTTACTCTCATGCAAAACATCTACATCTTGAATAAGTGTCTTCACAACAGAAAAACACACAAAAAAGCCATTTAAGACATTGAAATCATAGTAGATTTAAAAACTGACTTAAAAACAATGGGTCAAATTCACAGAAGTTAGTTGAGGCAGATGTCTGGCATCCCAGAAAACTGATAATCTGAGGATGAGTAGTTTGTGTTCTTGCTACTGTCAGTCTGCATTTTTTAGGGATAAGTTACTTTATATTTAAATGTCAGAAGATGAATTGGTGCTGGTGTTGTCAGCATTGTCTGCTTGTACATTAGCAAAATAGAAAGGCTACTAGCAATCTCCTTCTGCACATCTCTAAGCATCTTCTCTGTGGGCTTCTGCATCTGATGACCAATGAGATACAGATTAGTGTAGAAAAATGTGTCCTAATTTTTCCACATTTCTAAGAACCTAATCTGGAATTACTCTTTCTTCCTCACTGGTAAATGTCAGAAGACCAAGAAAGTCCTTTTCGTCATGATTTTCTGAAGCTGAGTCCATGTTAGATCTGGTTGTTGTACCTGATTGTGAGTGGAACCCAGGGCTAAGCAAGAAAGGGAATAACGTCTGACAGAAATACACTATTAACTCACCTTCCTCTCTGGGCACTTGTAGCTGCCTTTCTGCTCCCAGGTTGAGCAGGCTGCTTGACTTGTAGGAGGATGTTCTGCATGAAAGCCATTCAGGGTGAGCTCTTCTGACTGACTGAGATGTGCTGGAAAGAAAAAAGTAATGGCTTTTGATATGTGACACAAATATGTTTCCTGGCTTCCAAGACTCAAATCGGTGAGGCATGGAGTGGCCAGCAGTGCTGGAGAGGACTAGCCAAGAATCCCTCAATTTAACTCCGGGATGGTGAGGAAGCAAACTCATGTTGTTGGCGTATTTCACTGGAGTGCTTATGAATTGGGATACGAGGTAGTGCATGAGAGGTTCAGGGTCTGGCCTTTTCAGTATTGACTGCTGTGTGAAGCTGGGAGAGATATTCTTGTTTGGCTGGTAATGGTATGGATGAAGCTGTTGTAGATGCCAGCAGATACAAGAAAGACTTGTGTTAGCTTCAACCTCCACTGGGAATACAGGGTCAAAAATCAGAGCTTGCTGAGCGGGAAAGGACAAATCTAGTAGGGAAAGAGATGCTATTTTTAAGTTTCCGAAAATATGAAAGCAAATCCTTAGAATCCTTGGGAATATGCCTCTAGCAAGCAAAATCTAGAGTTGCCTTAATTCTTAAAGTTGACCCAGAATTAATTTTCTTAAAAAAAACCCCAAAAACAAAAACAAAACCAACCACAACCCAGCCACCCAAAACATCTCAGCTTTTTGTTAGCAGACTGCATTTATGTTAGCATTAAATCTAACCTTCTTTAATAGATGGCAAAAAATAAAGATCCAAATTAATTATATGATTAAACTGGGAAAATTTCCATTTTGGCAGCGTTCTGTGTTAAATAACACTCGGCTACAATGGTAGGCCTTAGCACATCTGGCCTGAAAAACACAGGAAAAGGAAATACATTGTTTATCAGACTAAATATAGTTGGAATGGTTGTCTTCTTTCAGCAAAATAGTCGGAGGTGGTGGCTGATGTATACTGGGCCAGATTTTTCAGTTGCTGTAAATACTACAGTTCTGTGTATTTCACTGGTTATAATAGTATTTACAGCCCATTGAGGAACATCATCTCTTTGCAGAATATAAGATTTAAATTAAACCATATGCTGTGGGTCGGCTAATGAGAGATACAGCGTACCCACATTTCCTTCGGGGCAGATGCATGTTGTAAGCCTTTCAGTTGTGCCAAGGATGAGAAAAATCTGGGTGGGTGGGTGGCTTCAGCCTGAAGACAGCAGTTACATGCATTCATTATTGCTCACAGTCTATCTGCTATTTCTGTTTGAACAAACAGAGTCCATTAATTACCAGCTTATCTATACAGTATGTATAGATTTGTACTGCATACTGGTAGAGAGGGGAACTCCTTCCAGAGGTCCTCCACATCAGGACTGGCAGCAAAAGCATTGGAAAGAGCTGTCAGCACAATGGTCTCTTTTATCTGTGAATTGTGGTTGTATCTGGTGGGAACTCAAAGCTGCTGGTAACAGTGGTGTATTAGCCCAAATTCATTTCAGCTAGCCTCGGGCTGCTGTGCTCCTTGCTTAGGTGCCCAAGGCTCACACGCTTTGTAGTCAGCTGAGAGAAACAGAAGTCATCTGGTGGGTGGAGAGGATGTGGCACCTTCTCGTTCTCTTCGAGTTACATACGGGCAACTTTCTGAGCTGAAGCACATCAGCAAATGCCTTGGTTTGTGATGAATCTGAGCATCGTTGTCTTTGTCAGCCGTTTTCCCCTGCAGTCTGGCTCCCTCTTGTAGCTCACACACACCTGCAAGGTGTTTTGGAAGCCATTTGGACTGAGATACATTGACCATGGGGAGGGAAAGGGTAAGAAAGTACGTCCACTCTGGGGTAAGTGACCATGTGGGGTTTTGTTGATTTCCCTGCTTGGTGAAGAGCTCTGTGGAGGTGAGCCTGTGGTCTGTATTCCTGCAGAGCTTCCCCTCTTAGGTTTGAGATAGTTATGAGCAGGCTTCAGTGATTGTCGTTGGCAGTGAGAGGAAGAAACTCTTTGATCTTGCTGAGATCTTGCCCCCAGGTAGCTGGTTGGGAGCACTGTTTCAGAATTCATCTGTGAGCACCAGTTCCTTTAGAGCTAAGGTAGCGCTTTCCTCTTCATCTGCTGTTTCTGCCAGGAGTACCTGATCTGATGATGCCAGTTGGTGCTGTCTCTGGAATCCAGCTAAAGAGACAATAGAGATAATCCTGTGCTAGAATGGAGAGGGAGAAGGGCTAAAAGAGAGCAAGCAGCATCACAGCTGGGTGAGGCATCCACTGTCACTGTATCGTGCTGCTTTGTAGCATGTTTTGCTTTGGCTTGTGAGTACAATGAAAGAGCTTGGTTCCATCTTTAACAGCACTGTACTCCCAGCATCAGCCTCTCAATGACCCCAGGGTTCGTGTTTCTTGTAAAAAGAGAGTCAGGCCTATTCCTCCCCAGAGGTTTGAATGAATTAAGGGAGTGCTGGCTTATAAGAAGTGGAAAGAAGGGAAAATGTGGGAGCTTGAAGGCTGTTGACTTCTGCTTGCCCTGCAGAATTCACGTACCTAAAAGCTGATAAGGAAAACAAGTTTTCCTCTTGCTGTTCTGACAGAAAAAGTGAAGTATCACAATCACTCAGTTTTAGCACATAGAAATTTCCACTTTGTTTTGAAAGCAAAAGAGAAGACAGATATCTAATACCTCACGATTAGAATTTACTGGATTCTCTCTAATACATTATAGTAAATGAGGCCACTTCCTTTTTTAAACTTGTCCAGTACACTTTTCATGACATATGCAATATGTTGTCTGGCTGTAACTTTGAGTATTGGGAGGGAAACTCTTGCAGTGCCCATACGTGACATGAAGTAATTTTTCTAATGCACAATTTGCTGACTCCGGCCAAAAGCCTATTTTCTTCCTGCTCACCAGGGAACTCTTGAGGCAGGCAAGTGCACTCCCTTCTCCTCCACAGAGCAGAGAAAGCATTTCTGGAACCCATACGAAGTGATTCATGGCCTTACGCAGTCCCTGTAGGCCAGAAAGCCCAAAGATGCAGACATTCTCTTCCTCCTCCTTCTCTGTTTTCCTCTGAAATGAAAGCACAGCATTAATTCTGACAACTAGTCTTTGGCTGCTGTGTAACCAAGCTGTAGTTGATGGTGGGGAGCATTTTCTCTTTGCACTTAATGGAGTACTGTGTATTCAGGCTGGATATCAGTATTTGCTTCTGTAAATATGACAGTATCAATTTGCGTCCTCCACCTGAGTCCCATATCTGTCTATATTCATATCTCCCAAGGAGAGAAGATAATCTTTAAGCTTCTGTAATATTAAATATCCCTGCCCTAACCTGAATGCACAAAAATAGAGTGCAATGAAATATAGCTACTTTCTTTGATTTAATTTATTTTTTTCTTAGAAAATAATTTTGGCTACGTTCAGTAGTAATGAAAAGATGGCATCAATGATCAGAGAGCAGTTCAACTGCTGCGAGTTGTTCATAATGCCTGGGATGATCGTGTACATTTAGAGATGGGAAGGGCTAGGAGAGGGCTCGGTTCCCTGCACTGAGCACTGCTGGGTTATACCTGTCTCCTCCATCCTAGGATAAGTAAATTTACCAAGTAGCGTGACACAAACTGTTGGGTCAGGTTACTTGAGGCTTGGTAATGGATTAAAATTCTATAGGAAAAGATTTTAAAATGAAAGTTGTACCAGAAAGTGAAAAATCCCCTCAATAGCTACTTACACGTGCTCAATAGCTCAAATCTCTGTACTGTTTTCACACTTTTTTAAAAAAAGATTTTTAAAAGAGATTTTAGAGATTTTTGAAGTACAGGTGGGTTATAGCCAGTGTTTTCAAGTTTAATGGTCTGAGCTTTTGGGGGTTTTTCTCCTTCTGCAGTGAAGAGCATCTGCACTTTTTCAGTGGATAGTCATTGCAAAAATGACTTACGCAACGTTGTCAAGTGTTGAGTGGTAACTGAGGATCCCGTAGCACTTTTCATGAATTAAGCTGAGCTTTGTCTGATTGCCTGTTGGTGTCTGCATTTGAGCAGGACCCCGTACTTGGCCCGTGCACCTCACAAGTGCAAACCAGCTCGTCCTGAATGCCTGGGGCTGGTGAGATGAACTACTCTCCGAACTCTTAAGGCCCATCAGACACTGGCACCTCAGACATCTGAAATTGGGCGATGTGGATCGTGGCCTGGGAGCCTGCTGCCTGCTAACCTCATCCTTGCGTTGTGGTTAGCGACGGTACTTACCTCTGCTTCCCACTTGATCCTTGTTGGGAAGTGTGAGGCTGCTTTGGATGGTTTTTGCTTTTATGCCTTTTTTTTTTTTTTTTTTTTTCTTCTTTCTTTTGTTCTAGAGCAGGTAGCACTACAGTGGTGGATAAAGTAACTCATCCTTGGTTATAATACTGTGGCATAAAAATGATTTGGGGTTTCTCGAGTATTTTAGAGATGCAGTTACTACATGAACATTGCACGGTGCATGACTGAGAATGTGTTAAGACACATAATATTTGTGTCCCAGTTCATGAAAGTATTTCCTTCTGCTTATTCAATACTAGATACCTATCATGAAACTTTCCCTAAAGAATCTGCTAGAATGATGGAAGATACAAGTCTTTATCAACGATACGAAACGGTCAACTACAAGAGCTCCATTATGATTTCCAAACGTTCCCCCCCCGCCTCCAGTTCCTACTTACAAAAGCATTTCCGATTTTGCCTCGTTGGTTATCGGCATGTATGCTCACAGTCTGTACAGAAATGCACTAAAATGAGTTGCCCTACCTGGGAAGGCTTTATATTGTATAGAAAATGTGGCACTAGGTACTGCTCTTCGTGTGCACAGGAGAGTTAACAAGGTGTCGATCTCGTTTACAGAAATGATGGCGCTTTGCAATTTTCTATAATATATTGCAATATATTTAAATGTCCTGTTTGACATGTGAAATGAAATTAAGTTAATGCATTGTTATGTATTTGAAGTATGAGGAAGACGATTCACTAACGACCAGCAAGGTTTTTAGAAGGTGTCCAGTATGTAGCTGTCTGTGTGATCCGTCTGGTGTATGTGATGTTAAAGGAAGCAACAAAACTGTCGCTGTTAAAAATGAAGAATTTCTTTTGAATGATGCAATAGCTTACAGTGTCTTTCCTTTGTAGCTGCCCAGTGTGGTGAAGGGGAAGCGATTCTTGAAAAAGTTCAAGATAACTGGTTAACTGTGAATGGGCCTAATCTTTTCGTGAAACCAAGAAAATTTTTGGACACACACAGGACTTGAATACTCAAAAGGATTGGAACTTAGTGTTGTGCCAAAGTTAAACTACTGCAGTTGGCAGAAGTTCTGCACTGTAAATAGAAGACTGATTAAAAGACAGCTTGTACAAAAAAAAAAAAAAAATCAAATTTTAATACAGTACATTTTTATTCTGATACATGATGGAAACATTCTGTTTTAGACCTTTTTTGAAGAGGCTTCAGTGACCACTAGATTTTGTCCTCTTATATTTTGTTTGGCCTAATACTATATGTTCTAGTAAGATGGGCTTTACTGCCTGTGTTCTTTGATATGTGATTAAGCTTATAGCTTTGAGTGACCAAACATTTTACAGAGTAAAAGTTCTTAGAAACAGTATAACGTAACTGATATTTCTGTGTCTTATTTATCAGGCTCTGCACAAACTTGGAAAGTTGTGCTGGACTTGTACAACTCATATATGGGAACGCAGCATACTTCTGGATATCACAAACTTAAGCCTTTGTGGCAGTATGGATCTTGTCTTTGGATTTATTTTTGTTATTTTTTTGAGGCAAAGAGACGAATGGATGCTGCTGTAAAATATTTGTAATATTGCCATTATTGCTTTCTGTAGCAATTACTGCTTTTGCTTCAACAGATAAAGAAAATAAATCGGAGATAGAAAAATCCTAAAAGGCGCTGGTAGAAGAAAGGATCATGTGAGAACTTCTGAAAATAAACTTTGTACCAAAAATTTAAAAACAGAAATAATGGAATAAATGTCTCCTTACTGAGTGCATGTGGTTTTAAGAGGTGGTGTGGAAACCAAGAGCAGTGTCTGTATGAAAATGTCACAAACCAGCTTTTCTCGAATGTACTTTTTTCCTGTTACACAAAAGTGAGTTTCACCAGTTCCTTGGACTCGTTGAATTTGGAGCACTGGCTTGGCTTGAACAGCCAGCGTGAGGTCGGCTTCACATGCGCGTCAGTCCAGCTGCTTGTTCTGCTGTGTCAGCAGCCCGGGGGCATTCACCTGATTTTTCTCATTAAGGTTCTTTATTATCACATTTAAAATACCTGGAGTGGGAAAACCGGGGGCAAGTAGGGAGCCACCTCCTGCTGAGGTCCCTTGCAGTTGGACATCGCCCTTTGTTTTTAACATGTGCCTTTTCCTCCGAGAAGGGTCCGAGCTGAGCACTTTCTGGTGAGCTCTGCCTCTCCCCGGCGAGCCCCACTTGCTCTGCCGCCGTCCTGCCGCCGCGGGACTCGTCACGCCCGGCCACTTCAGCTCTTGTGCTGCAACCGGAGGGGCTTGAGACCTGGTCTTGCCTGCAGGGCCCGGCATCATGCCCACAGACCTGTCCCTGCCTGAGAAAAAGATGTTTAAGGCGATAGAACCGTTCCTGCGCGCAGCCCGGAGACAGTCAGTACGGCTTGGTATTTGGCCAAAGAGTTTTGCTCGGTTTGGTGAGAAAAAGGGGAGGAGGCGGAAAAGAAAGAATGCTTATTCAAGAATCTGTCAGCTAATGAGGGAGTTATGAAAAGCCCTGGATTATGCACACA